>CM061535.1:111537586-111568286 GCA_030545055.2 Neoaliturus tenellus
ATTGCAGCATCGAGTTTGTTTAATAAAATACTTATTCGCGGGATAAGATCCACGCATCTGAAACTCTAGCACATGTTGATTGCATTATGCTGTAAAGGCTTACTGCCTCATCAATAACTTTGTCGTTTATAAGTAAAGTAATTTTTTTAAGGTATCTACGCCAGAGGAATTTTCAGAGAGAATTCACAAACACATTTTTAAAAAGCGATTCAAACCCACATGTGGGCACTCCGGGAATTGAAGCAGTCACTTCGGAAAAACGAAGCCCAAGGCATAGTACAGTAGTCCAGGCTCTAAACAGGTTGAGCTTGCACTCATGGCCTTTATGTTAAGGCCCGGTTAAAGTAATTTGAATACTTTTTGGCCGGGCGTGCCAAGTTGCCTCTCATTTTCGAGTTAACATAGCAGCAATTTTACAGTGCCGGTAATGCAAAAACGCAGCACAGGAGTGTACTGCGGGTGGTATCTGAGGGTTTGCAGTAGTTCTCTGAGGCACGATATTATCCGGCGGCCGGCAAGGTCAAGATCGTTCCATTGCTTGATGACAGATTGCGTGGGCGTGCGCTAATGTTCCTCTCCCTCGTGCTCCCTATGTTTCCCCGTGTGTGTTGGATACCTGTATATCCAGTGCGCATGCGCGAAATTCAAACAGAGATTGACAGGGAGAATGTAGAGAAAACCGTTGATGTGTCTGTAATCTCACAACACTTTTTCATCCTCAGTTAGACATATTACTCACAGTTTAATCGTTATATCGGAGTTCGCACTGTCACTTCTAGGAGTCACGGAAAGATGAACCGATACAACTTAACAGAAATCAATTTAAAACAAGAATAACCGGTAAATTTAACTTTTTATTCACGAACATAGTTTTAGTAAACAACAATTTAAACACCAGGTGTACCAAACTATCACCTCTAAAACATATAAGTTAAATAAACTGAAATACTTACAATAAACAGAAGTTTATTGGGGTTAAGCCTCATCTCCCCCCCCCCCAGCAAAATCTCTTTAAATAACTTGTGCACATATTTTAGGTTAGTATCAGGTGGAGTCAATAAAGTACAAAAGTTCTAAGGATAAAGACAAGAGGATAAGTTACCACACGTCATGTCGCTGGGCTAAACTGATTCCATAATAAACTTGCCATTGCCCATTTCGGTGAAAATTTCATGAAAATACTTTGTATTTAATACAATAGCCCGATAAACAATTCTCAAGGCGTAGTTAAATAATGAAAAATATAATACGCTACAAACTTATAAAATGTTGATTTCCATGTCCATGCAAGGAGACTTTTGCAAAAACTTTTGTTAAAAAGAGTTGAAGAAACCTTTTTTTTAATATTGCAAATAGCTTCGTTCTGGGATTAAAATAGTATTTATATACGTCTCTATAGTAAAAAAGTTCTCTTTCGTTAGAACGTTCTGTAGCTTGTGAAAAAATATAAAATGTTATTTTGTTATACCTAAAAATGCAAAAATAAATAAACGTATAACAGCGAGTACCATTTATTAAGTACGAGTCATACTGAGTTTACACTTGGAATCGCATAGGCGTAAGTTGAAAAGAAAATGTAAACATTTTTCTGTATAGGGAAGAGTGTTTTTGCAAGTTTTCCGGCGGGTTTGTTGGGCTTAAGCGGTGACATATGTAGGGTTTAAGTTGTCAGTTGTAAATCAGGTTTAACAGCCAAGTGACAGCTCGGAGCTTATCAGACGTATTCAGCTTCCCCCTTCCATCCAGCCAACATTACTGCTTCCCCTCCGCCGGGCATCGGGGGTCTGAACCTTGGGTCGGAAACAACACAAATTATCGTACCTCAATATAACTGATGATAGAAGGAAGCTTTTATTTTTATTTTTTTAAGGTATCTACGCCAGAGGCATTTTTACAGAGAATTCATAATTTAAATTTATATCATTTTTAAAAAGTGATATAAACCCACATGTGGGCATTCCGGGAATTGAAGCAGTCACTTCGGAAAAACGAAGCCCAAGGCATAGTACTTTAAGCGGGTGTAAACAACAATGTGTTCAATGTGAATGGAGTTCTCTGGGCCACAACTAAATGTAACTCCAGTGAGCGGCAACCAATTTGGAAATACATTCCGCCTTAATCATTCGATTAGGATTAATTTGGAATATTATCAGCTTTTTATAGTCAATGGCATTATTGTCAGCTGTGTTCGAGTTACCCCAATAGCTGCGATCACCTGTGATTGTATTATCATCTCAGACGCCAACCACTACGAGCGCTAGTAAATCCATACTAGCACTCCAAGCCACTGTTCCTTGCGTAGTTGGTGTCCCAGGGTGGTAGCGGCGGACAACCTAAATGACGGAGTATCACGACTGTCTCCCAAAAACTTATATTACTCTGTGGTCACCTCAAAATGAATAATGAAATGACCGAGGATTGACGATGATACCTGAACGGCACCTGGCGCTGTGTTAACGTCTGCATCTGCATTCAGTTCACAGTTTAATGAATATATTGTAGGCATACTGTCAGTTAATTAACTCGATTTATTAGTGTAATTGATCTGCAAGCACCAGTTTTAAAGTCTTTATTTCTTTTGCACTTTTTAAGACCGTTCCAGCATGTGATCAACCGGGTTACTTCAGAATCGTTCGGCAAGGTTTCGTACATTACGACTCGGTTACGTTTTGGAAATCCTTGGCAACGCTCGCAGACCGTGAAGAGAAGAGGCGAGGGGGAGGGGAGGGGTGGGTTGCAAGTTGCAATTTCTGTCTCTGTCCGTTGAGTCTTGTGTGTTCGGACGCATATTTGGGCCACAATAACGGAAGAGGCATAATAATGTGGATACGCGCACCTCGTCGTTGGGCCGTCGGGATTCACAGACCAGTGCTGCCAGCTAATACTATTTATAAATATTTTTCATTAATTATGGCTTCAATAAGCTCTGTTCAGAGTTTATTCACGCTTGCTCAAGCTGCCTGGTGAAAAGGCCCTTTAGAGACTGGACCACTCTCCTTACCTGTCAGACATTACTGTAAGGTTTTTTACCGATTAAATTATTACAGTTAAATGATAGTTACAGTTTTAATAATTTATTAATACAGTACATTATATGTGTGAAATTAAAATAGAATACAAGTTTGTGTATAATGTTTTGCAGTTGGTAACCCTGTGTTGAATTAAGTGAACGATCATTGGATTTTACCCCCGTCTACCAAAAATACAATTCGGCACCTTTCCCTTGCGTTTGTCTCAGATTTACCAACAAGCAACTTGTTAAAGCTATTCTTGTAAGCCTGTTTTGCCGTAAGTAAGCTATGAACACTTGACACTGAATCAGTCTCTTTACCGGTCATCCAGATATTAGCGCTGTGATCGATTCGAATTAAAAACCTTCACAATGATTTAAACTTCTTACCGTTGAGATAGGAGAAATAACTTGAGGATGTGAGGTTGCCCCAGGTTTTTTGTTTTTATTTCTGAATAGGCCCTTGCCTATAATACTGAAACTAAAATTTTCTTCATTCAATATGGAAAAAATATTATGAATGAATACATCATTAAATAGAGTTTTTCAGGCTTATAACCTAAAAACTATATAACTAACTAAAACTTGTAAAGTGTCTAAAACAAATCACAAAAGTTTTTACACCATAGTCGATGGGGTCATTTGGATGATGACATGTAGTGATTAATAGACTGTATGACATGATATCTACCTTTTTAACTGGTTTGATAACGTCAATCCTCGTAACGGTACGTTGGAATGAATTTGAGGTAATTGAACGAGCCAAATGTGACATACTCACTACCCATCACTACTCATGGTGTCACTACTCATTTTAACCTTTCCTAACTAGCTTTACCATTCATCACGAAGTCAAATTAGTTTTTGTTCATTTAATTTAATAGTAAATTGGTTTTAGTCTATTTTAGGAATAAACTTTAGCCTAGGTGTACTTTGTATTTGTAAACATGGATGTAATATAAATACAGGGGGTTAATATAAAACGACAATCCAAGAATAGTCATTATTTTCAAACTGACAACAGTATAAAACGCCTGTGGCCCTGCTGTAAATTCATCAATGTAATTAAGAGTCAGCAGTACCCGCCGTCTTGCAGTTTTATTCACTTCAGACTAATTAGAAATTTGAAACATCTGCTGCGCTTTTAATATTGGTAGAAAAAGATTCATCTTTATGTCATTTTAAAGAAAGTTTTAATACCTAGGATACTATGAAATACGAATCAAGATTATAGAGCAATTTATGGGATTAAACTACTGAATAAACGCGCCCATTTTCGAACAAAAAATGGGTAGAATACTTTGCTGTATATTAACCAAACAATTAATAATATAAAACGTTTGGTTTCATAGGGTGCTGGGTATTTAAATTTAATTTAAAATGACTTAAAGATGAATATTTTTTGACCAATTTAAAGCGGATGCTTTAAATTTAACATTATTCTTTTGGGAATAAAAATCGAAGATGGTGATACTGCAGACTCTTAATTGGATTACCTATTTGTTTATTTAACTCGGTTGACAAATTTAAAATATTTGCTAAATGAATTAAAGTAATTGGTTTCAATATATTTTCTAAAATTGATTAGACACTTTCTATTATGTTAAACTAATTTACTTCCTAAGTTGTACATTTCAATGAACTTTTTCACCTTCCTTCCGGACTCCGATAGTAAAGATGTTTTATTTAGAAGTTATTTTACTTTTTACAATTGTTTTAAAATATACGATTCTAAATATAATATTTCTGTAATCATATTCTATAACTCACCGTCTCCAGCAATCCAAAATTGTTTTAATTAGTAAACAATGGTTTCGCCCTTATTTTCCAATTGCATTATCAGCACTGAACACTTGAGATTAAATCATGTTTTTGAACTTGTTTTTCATGACAAAAGTTAAAATAACATTTAAAATACATAAAACATTAAATAAAACTCAGCACATTTTAAACAAAGACATTGTCTGCATTCTAAACCTACTTATAATTTTTGTCAACATGTATGTTATATGATATATCATAATTATCAAAGCAATTCCTGGTAGCTAACAATCACAATGTCATATTCTTATGTATAAATTTTGAACATGGGAGTCAAATTGTGTTCTCGCTGTGATAATTCATACAGTTGAATTTAAAATTATAATAAAAGTAAAAGTTATGAAAATTCAACCAAATTAACGTCCTAAGACTTACATGAAACATTGTGAAATTTCAATATAAATTTTGTTTTAGAGAAAGAAACTAAAACTTTTAACTTAAACCATGTAACGGTTGTAAAGGTATGTTCGCGAGTCGCATGTACAGTAGTTACGAGGCATCATGTATATTAAAAGTTATATGCAGTATACAATAATTCGTTGAGTGGCTGCACTGGATCCGAAACCTGCGTTGGTTGGCAGACCTGTGGAGCCCACCACCATAGTCCCCAAAAACAATATTCCCCAAAAATTGAGGTATTTTAATATCTAATATCATGCCGCATTCCTTATATCTAGTAAATATTATTTTATATTTAGTAAATAGTATTTGACTACGACTAGGTCTTAGTAGAGTATTACCCATAGGTCACTTTCAATCCAGGTTTGGTAAAAGAGATTTAAAATATAAAATTCTTAATATTTGTTTATGTAAAGTCTTTATAATTGTGTTTAACTTGATAAATATGCCGCTATATCGATATAGGTTTTGCCAGTATTATATTCTATTTTAGACGCTCTACAAGTTCGGCCTTCGGAAGTTTGCTTTATCTCCCCCCTTCACCCTCAAAAAGGGAAATACTTTCAAAATTAAAATTTTCTCACAAAATTGTGCTATATTTTTATTTTTTATTTACTTTTACGGCACATAGATGTCAGGAATATGACCTCAGCTAGGTCTTATCTACAGTAGCAGCCTTTGGCCAGTTTCAATATAAGTTTAATAGAAAAAATTGTAAAAACATGAAATTATTAACATTTTTTCATGTATAGTGTTTGTAATTTACATAACCTGGTAAATATACTGCTATATAGGAATATATATTGGGCCAATATTATTGTATTTTAAACGTCCTTCAAATTCAGTCTAATGAATTTTTTCCACATCTCAAATCCATTAACCCCAAAAAGCATGATAGTTAAAGATTTACCCATTGTATCTTGCCCGTCATTGGTACTAACTCAAGACATTTTCAACCCATACAAACCGATGAATTATTAACCAACCCCCCTTCCAATCGACGCTTCTTCCTTTGAATAGTGGAGATCTTTTAGAGAATGCTATATTTTTATTTGATTTCGTTGATAATAATAACGAAAACTCTAACATTATTGAAACTGTTAAAGGTTTACTGTAACGCTCGAGACTTTATAAACCATAAACGAATTTGAGGATTTTTTTCAAGAAACCTTAAAGACCTCCATCGACGACATATTTTGCGAATAGTAGGGATCTTTAAAATGGAGAGTCTGATAAATTTTAAATCTTACTTATTTTATTTTAAATAATTCCTTTCGAGTTTGAATTATTTCAATCTTTTTATTATTTTTTTTTTAACTCTGAGCTTTGAATCTCAAAATCGTGGTACTATGGAAGAAACTAACTGTCTTTTAAGAAACCACATTTTTTTAATTCAACATTTTAGTGTATCTCTAGCCGCTTAGTCCTAAGAGAAATTTTGAAATTTAATCTGTATTTAGTTTAATGCTGGGGGGAGCCCCCATCGAGCCGTAGGCGAGTAATAAAAGACGTTTTAGGTACTGGCCAAAATAAACCAAATCGTTCATAAGTAGTGTTTACTCTTCTACTGTATTCATTCAAATACCTTGTGTGTTTACCTCAGCTGATTAAAAGGTTGTAAAATAAATTCATTCCAAGGGTTTGGAAATCACGATTTTTGTAATATAAGGAAGTAAGATAACGTTAAAGTAAATAAAACCTGGTAATATAGAAATGTTTGGCTTTTATTTGGTACAAACTGCATGTATAAATCGGCCAGGTGGAAGTTTTAGACGAACTGTATATAGGATTAAAAATGTTTAGTTTTCTCCCATGACTCTTCATTTTACTATCTTCACTTCACTTTACACATGAATCTGTTTACTTTTCCCTGAAAAAATCTTCACAAGGAAAGTTTTTATTTCATTTTTGACCAACTTAACGTAAAAATTTTCAAAATACAAATTTAACCTGTTAACATAGAATCGAAAAGGATTGTTTTAGTAATACACCCATGCAAATCGGACCAGTAGAAGTCTAAGACGAATTGTCCAATGGTGTTTTTTACCTTACTGTTTTAAATATATAGAAAACACTTGACATTTACTCGAAACTTGGTACCTACCAGAGATAACAGGTGGAGCAATGTTACACAGGACTAAAAGATTTATCAGATTTAAATCTTTGAGGCCGTCGGGTTCTCATCCTCTCAATCCCACAGTACCCCAAACACTGTGTAGCTTATCGTGGAGTCCATGGTGCGAGAGGGCGCCACGGTGGTGGGGGGAGGGCGCCAGTGGAGGGGGGGAAGGGCGCTGGCCGCACCACCGTGACGGCGCCCCAACTCCTCTCAATCCCACAGTACCCCAAACACTCTGTGTAGCGTATCGTGGAGTCCATGGTGCGAGAGGGCACCACGGTGGTGGGGGGAGGGCACCACGGTGGTGGGGGGAGGGCGCCAATGGGGGGGGGGAGGGCGCTGGCGGCACCACCGTGACGGCGCCCCAACTCCTCTCAATCCCACAGTACCCCAAACACTCTGTGTAGCGTATCGTGGAGTCCATGGTGCGAGAGGGCACCACGGTGGTGGGGGGAGGGCGCCAGTGGAGGGGGGGAAGGGCGCTGGCCGCACCACCGTGACGGCGCCCCAACTCCTCTCAATCCCACAGTACCCCAAACACTCTGTGTAGCGTATCGTGGAGTCCATGGTGCGAGAGGGCACCACGGTGGTGGGGGGAGGGCGCCAGTGGAGGGGGGGAAGGGCGCTGGCCGCACCACCGTGACGGCGCCCCAACTCCTCTCAATCCCACAGTACCCCAAACACTCTGTGTAGCGTATCGTGGAGTCCATGGTGCGAGAGGGCACCACGGTGGTGGGGGGAGGGCGCCAGTGGAGGGGGGGAAGGGCGCTGGCCGCACCACCGTGACGGCGCCCCAACTCCTCTCAATCCCACAGTACCCCAAACACTCTGTGTAGCGTATCTTGGAGTCCATGGTGCGAGAGGGCACCACGGGGGTGGGGGGAGGGCGCCAATGGGGGGGGGGGAGGGCGCCAATGGGGGGGGGAGGGCGCCAATGGAGGGGGGGGAGGAGAGGGCGCTGTCCGTTACGGCGCCCCAACTGCCAGTCCGTCGCCGCTCCGTCCCCATGCCACCGAGCCCCTGTCGTCCCAGTACTGATAAGGGTACGTAAATCAAACTTAAGTTTTTAAATTTAAGATTTAATATATTCAGAACAAACGTTAGGGCAGCTGCTAGCCGAAAAATTAGTTTTAACATTAAACTGTTAAAACCTCAAAATTTCTATTCTCAAACATAAAACATATAAGTTGACGAATATTTTATGATTATTTAAAATTTATAAATAAACTAAATTTAATTTGTTGAACCTTGTAATATTATTTGTTTCTAAATCACGAACATCAAAGGGTCTTCCATCAAAGGGTCTAATGTTATTAATCATTTTCTTTTCTCTTATTATTTTATCATGGTATCAAACCAAAACGAGCGTTAAATAGAACTTACTGCTTTAACTATTTCCTACAATATCTTTAACTGAATCTGTAACCAAGTTGATCTTGAAATGGGTAAATTACAAGGTGTTGCTTTTATAAAGTAACCATAAATAGAAAATAAAAAATTACAAACAAAACACATATTTATAATTTCATTGTATTGTTAATAACATTCATTTAGCTATTACAGGAATGTATGGATATTGTGTTTAGTTTTTGTGTTGAAGAGACCGCCATTAACGTTTATTACAACGTCATGCATTTTTTTAAGTAAATTTCTAAACATATTTTTCAAAATAGTTTTTGCTAATCATTAAATTTGTTATTTTTCCACGAGTTCTTCAATATTTTGTGGGTTATTTTAATAAAGTATGTCTTATTTCTTACATTTACCAAGAAGAAATAATAGGAAGATTTAAATCTAGAAATCTCAGAGGATACATTGCTCCTTTCAATAGTCTATAGCCAAGAACATGAATTGTAAAGGAATGAACTTTCCTCAAGGTTTAAACATAATTCTCGATTATTTCCTTTGGGTATATGTAAAACGTAATGCATAGTAAAATAACCATAAAATATTAAAGAACTTGAGACGAGATTAATTCAATGAGTTTTAGTTTAACATCTTACGTATGAGGTTATAAAAAACTTAAATAGTAAAAAGGTTTAAAAAAATCAACAATAAAACTAAATAAAGAGTTCTATGAACTATAATTTATATGCATGAATTGTTCAGTAATGTAAATTTAATAATAATAACTTTAAATATTATTTGTTGTATAAAAAAAACTGGTAAGCAAGCATTATTATGTTATTTTTAGAAAAAAATACGGTACTTTACAACTTCAGAATGCAAATTCATCGAGGAACAGAGCAAATCTCCAACCAAAGCGCCCAATCTTATTTTACCATATTTATAAGATTCCAACAGCAAAGCAAATATTGGTTATAAATATTACATATAACCAAGAAATTATATTTGTTTTCTATTTAGGAATATAGATATGTTCCAAATACTCCATGTATTATTAATTTTTTTATTTTAGATGATCTATATTACTGCTTCAATAGTAAAAGATGTTATATGTACTTTAAATATTTTGCATTTTTACCTTAAAATGTATTTTAAATTAAGTTTATAGGAAATTATGTTTGCGTAGATGAAGCATATATGTTTATACTTTACGTTTTTCAAATCCAGGGTTTAAAAAAATTTTAACATGCGAAAATATCACGAAATGTCTTTTTGAAATTTATATGTGTATTGAGAATAAATAGAGAAACGCATTGATATTATTTCAATAGGAAATTTATTTTTAATTGCTTGTTACATGCAATGTAAATGGAGAATGAACCAAGGTAATGATAACTATTACATCAGTGTGCATAAATAGTTTTTTTTTTTTTATTGCAGTATTAGTTTATAAATACACGGGTAGTGTTTTACAATGTTTGAGATGAATACAATGCAGAAGTTTTAAAACAATAATTAAGTTGATGCTGTTACAAACTTAACAAAATACATTATCTCGTTAAATTTTATGTTTACGCCAAAAGACACGAAAACACTACTTTAAATCCTTAAGCTCAAATTCTAACCAAATAACAAAGTTTATATTAACCATGTTATTCAAGTGCCTCATAACAAAATAAACATTTTTGAACTCCAATGTTTTAGATCGCTTGCAAAATATCATTTTTCAGTTTTGTTATTGCAGTTTCTATTTTTACAGCAAACACTTTGCAGTTTCGTTAAGTTACTTTCAGCAAGGAAAAAAGTGTAAATTCTTTGAATATTAGTATTATGTTAAGGCTTAACCTCATAATTCCCTTAATATATTTTAAGGGTGGTAATCTTGTAAATGGTCCCTTATCCCTTAATCAAAGGCTATTGTGTTCAGATAATGTCCTTCTTTCACCAGGTCTTCCAATTTCCTTTGTAGACACCCGACAGTTCATATAAACGACAGTCCCGGCTATATAAAAGCTTGTTTCAATTATTTTTATACTCCTTTTACTCTGTTTTCCCATAAAATCCGTGTATATTTTTAAATTATAAAATTTTATTTATTTATAATATAAATGACATTATGAAAATTAATATTTGTTTTTATTAGTCGAAACCACATTGCAACACTATACAACTACAAACTACATTGACTATTTTACTGATTTAGTTACCAAATTCTTGATTTAAGGACACTTCGTAAAAACAAAAATTGCAATATATCACAAGGGAAAATATCTTTTCTACCATAAAGAATCATAAGTCAACTAAACCACCGAATTTGGATATGACTGGTAGAAAAATGACATTTTATTATAAAGATTCTTATCTACGACGTTTTTCATGTAGTTACACATATTGCTAGATCAATAAAATCAGTAATATGTGTCAGTATTCACTTATTACAAATCGTGTTACACTTATTAAATCAGTATACGCTTGTTAGCGTATAACCTTCAATAACTTGTAAAATAAAAATATTAACCCTACTGTGTCATAAAATCAAACATTTAAACCAGCTTTTCAACTTTTTTTTTAACTAAAAACATCTTGTTTTTTTTTTTAAATTTAAGGTTAAATTAATAACTTGTTGTAAATAAATGATTGGAGCAGAAATTATGAGACTTGGACTTCCCTGGTAATGTTAAATTCAGAAGCAAATCTTGAGAAATTCAATGAATGCTTTGCACAATTCAGCCTGCAATCCTCAGTGTCAAGTGCTTATTAGCAAATACTCAATGACTAGGTTGACTCCAGGCATATCATGAAAAATATTCAAAAGAAAATTGTTGATTATTGTTGCAAAGCAGTTGCAACCAGTTCTAAATGTTTAGTATATAAAGTGTGCTTACAAACAATCTGGAAATATTTTTTGTATTTGTTTCTTAGGTTGGGACAATAAAAAATATCATACAAACCGGGGTCAAAAAGCTTTGTTATGCCGCTAGCCTCCATTCGTTTTTACACTTAATTTTTATTTGCTTAAGGATGGTTAATACAAATATTGATATAGTACAAAAGTTACATTTAGTTCTAAATCAAGGACATCGACCAATACAATATTATGAATATCAGCAATCACCAAAAACTTCACGTATTTACAGCTGTACATTAACATATGTTTTAAATGCTCAACTCAATCCCAATGTTATTCTAAAGGGAAAACTTCAAATTTAATTTGTGTATAGCACCCTTATTTTAAATCAGATTTTCACCAATTTTTGTCGGAAACAACTACAGACCAAGCCCTATCCAACGATACCAACAACGTGAAAATCGGTTGAAAATTGTAGGAGTTCTCTAAACAAAAAAACACTTAGCGTATTAAATAAGTATAGATTGTTCATTTTTATAATTTAAGGTCTCGTGCAGAATTTGACAAAATCAAGTAAAAACTGATTAGGCCTATTTATAACTTTTAGAGACCTTGAAAAGCATTAATTGTGACAGGAGTCTTACTTAGCTAGAAATTTAAATAAAAATGCATTGAATTGTACGTATAAGTTCAAGGGTTTTTTTACTTATTGGAAATACCAAACTAAGAATATGTGAATACTAAAATTTATTTGAAACTTAGAAACGACAAACCTAATTGTGGGTTTATACATTTAAAATGAATTCCATGAAAGTCAAATCATCTTTAACAGATTACTTAACTTCAGTTCTAAAAATGACTTTAGTAGGAGGATATATCATGATACAAAAAATATTTTATGATATGTTAAGATTTTATACTGACCGATCATCAGTAGTGGAAAAGTGGGGCTCCTGGGCCAGTTCGATGATCTCACAGCAATGACGTCACCCATGACATCACCAATTACGTCACCAGTGACGCCACCTCGTGACGTTACACCAATGACGTTACAATTTTGCAAGTTTTTCTTTCAGTAATACTTAAAGATTATAGGGTGAATAACTTAGTTATTTATTTCTTAAATTATATTTTAAAAACTAACTTAAATTTACGATTATAATTTAAAAATATACTCAGCTCGTACTATGTAACAGAAAGCTATAGTAGTGGCAAATCACTGGAGCTGGCACAGTTCAGTAACCTCTGTGAAATGCCAAGGCACGGTGACGTTGTCATCACCAGTAACGCCACATGTGACCCCACAAAAATGACGTGCTGATGACAAAATCACAGGTGACGTCATTATGTTGAGGTCACTGATGTCAAGTAGGTCAAGGTCGAACTGAAAGATAAATTCTTTCATCACTTTTGCGGTCCCTTACATTCTGCTCAGAGGTTTCGTTTGAGCCTTGGAACTTGGGGATTTGGAGCAAAATTCGATGAGAAGCAGCAAAAGCGCTACGGAAACTTTTACTTATCAACATGATTCTACCTAATCCGCCATGTGACATTTCTCAATGGTCATTAAACTGGGCTAGGAGCCCCAATTCTATAAGATTTCAATGTTGCATACAGAAAAAAGTCTAACTATAAACCAAATAAGAGATTGCATCACACCGATGTGCACTCTACGAGATTGACACAGCGACGCCGCGCCTCCGAGGTATCTTAATGACCCTGGGGGCATTGAATAATTTCGCTTGATAGTTTATAGTACAGTTGAATTTGGGAACTGTATTTGAATCGTCAATAATCGGTGTTAAAAAAATTACTTTTATGAAAAATCTGATATATTTTCTGAAGCAGAAATAGAGGACATTAAGTTAACTGTCAAGGAAATAAGGAGCAAAATTATTAACAGTGGAAAAGAAAATTTAGTGTGACCCTAAAGGATTGACTGATGGGAGGTCTACCTTCTGCTCTTCTAGCAGAAATTTATTTGCAACAGTTTGAAAGCAATGAAATCACTAGTACAAATAATCCTTATGCGGGTAAGATAATAAGCGTATACGCGTTATGAGGACAATTCATTTATAATTCTTTATGGAACCAAAAGGCAGGCTAATGTTTTTCGCAGCCTTCTCACGTAACAGGATCCATAGAACAGTAAATTTTAAAATGAAAATAGAATCCGACAAAACAATTAACTTCCTGAATGTGACAATTTGTAAAATAAATTATAGTTTTGAGTTTGGCATTCACAGGAAACCATCTCAGACTTAGTGATACCGATTGATTCAAACCATCCAGTAGTGAATGTGTAAATTATGTATCATGAGTAAAAAACATTTTGAAGGTTTGGGAAATACACCCTTTTCAAATTAAAATTCTATATAACTAAGCATATTCTATAAGAAACGCTAAATTGGGTTGTGCTACATCGTGGAAACACATGCAAATGGAAATAAGGTCACGGCCTCTTGGGAGGACATTCTTTTTACCCTCCCCTACCGGTTTCGCTGCCCTAATAGAACTCCCAATAAATTCAATTCTCTTACTAAAGGGCCTTTCGTTGTTTTTCGAAAGCACGAGGATTTTGTTGAAAGCTTTTTCTTAAAAGAGCAAAAATATTCCTTACTTACACCGATAAAAAAATGTTGAAGTTTTTCTTAGTATGAATATCTTTATTTGTCGATATTCACGATTGTTTTTTTACATCATAGTAATATAATTCCTGGATCTTATTATTTTTACTGTCGTGATATAAATAACATTGATCTTTTTATTGTTTTTATTAGGTCTTCAAAATTCCCAAACTTCCGAATCTCCTATTCCTTTTGAAAACTCTATTTATTAAAATAATATTTTTCTTCAGTTAAAATAATTGAGATATTCTTAATAATTTATATAGTTTCAGAGGTCAAGCCCAGCGGCCTCTGTCTTGGACTCGGCTAGCAGAGAACTCGGGTTTGATTCCCCGAATACCACACGGTGAAGCGTAATTGCCAATGAACAATACAAGATTTTTAAAGTCCATGTAAATAAATAAATGAAACACACAATAGAAAACTATACTTTATTCAAAACTTTTACAGACAGAATATGTGAATACACAAATGTAATTCAACCTAAAACAAAATCAGTTAATGGACCGAAAAATATAAATAAATAAAGTGAATCCTTAGCATTTATTTTATTTTTTACAACAATTCACGAAAATATCCCAACCACATTGATACTATTCAGATACATCTTTTAGGTTAATTATTTAAAAAAAATCCAGTCCATCTTCATGTAACGTGCACTAGCAATCACTAAACCTACAACTTATTAGATAAGTTAAACAACAAAATATGCAAAAGATAATCATTTATGAATTAAATTCAGAGCACATTATTACACACAACCATGACTGCACGGTAAAATATCATATGTATCGTATCTTGTACTTCGATCATCCAGTTGGAGATTCTATTTTAAAGTGTAATTCATTAAGGTACTCTTAAAGTACTGTTGTTGATATTGGTATTTTGCATCAGTATCCTTTACAGAAAACAGATTACTTCGTAATACTTACTGACTCCCTGTATGAATTAAAACACAAAATAAGCCTATTCTTGTACATATAGTAGATTTAATTTCCCGCTGTTTTACTCAGCTCAACAAAATACTCTAGCTTAAAAGTAATGGTCATGTATAAACAAATATGTATTTAAACAAATGTGTGTGAACTCGTTCCATACTGTTTCAGGGGTTGGCCCGGATCTCGGCAACGGGAGTGGGACGAGCCATGGACATCGAGGACGGAAACGACGACAAAACTGTTCAGTTGGAACGACATTCCCTAGGTAACCATTCCGCTACTTTCAATAGCTAGTAAAGAGCAAATAATTTTGATACAAATAATACTAACCTTACCAAACCATCTCTTTGGAAATTCTAACACGAATTTGGAAATAAGTGTGATGCCATGTAAGAAGTTAGTATTAAGTTATTAATTAATTACTGTTTTATCTGAATTTAAAAATCCAAGTCCACATCTAGATATTTTTTATTTTAATTTTTAGTATACAGTACTTCTTATTCCTAACCTCAGCCTTTATGATCAATTTGCCCAAAAAAACTTTTCTTATGGAAGAGATCCTCCTAATCTCACACCTTACAACATTCAACTATGTGGCTCACACTAACCAGTCCACTATTTTAGACCCCTCACCCGGGGGACACTGGGCATTCTGTTCTCTGCAAAATACCAATTTCATACCTGGGTTATCGTAGTATTAATTACTTTGTAGTAATTAGTATCATATATTAGTATTATAATTAGTATTAGTATTATATACATTTACACTGACATAAATCGTAAATCACTGAGGAAAATACAAACTCTTCGGTTTCTATTATTGTCTTTCTAGACAATTTTGTGTTTAACAACACCAAATTATGGAATACATTGGTTCAACAATCTTCTGCAATATTTAACCTAGTGCAGCATTACTCAATTCAATAAAAAAATTAAGGAACTATGTGATATGGGGCGTAAATGCTTGGCCTGAAAAAGCCTGGAATTTGTGCAATTAAGCTATTTAAGATTATTAATTGAATAAATTATTGCCAATCATTAAACACGATTTTTGGGGTGTACATGTATGGGTAGAATTGGAGAGAGTTTGGTTTTTGTATGAGACCAGACCATCCAGCTTCACATTATACATTTTTTGAACTATTGTTTTTAATTTGTTATGTTTTTCATAAATAATTTAAGGCTAAGTACATTTATTGAACAATTTTTGATTTGAGGAAAATATGTAGGTTTCTAAACCTAAAACAATTAATTTGGCTTATAAAATCAACTATAGGATTGACATGTTGAGAACATGTTACAGTATTGACTAACTAAATAATTGGTGTAGTATTTTTGAATGCTGATTCAGACAGGAGATTCAATGACTACTTACAAAAAACAACATTATAATAAGGGGGTGATAAATAGAGCAAATAGTTTGTGGTTGAATAATAAATTAACTTATGATGTTTGTTAAAAATTGCAGAAGCTTGATTTGTCCTTATGAATACTGTAATATGGGAAGTTTCACTAAAAACGGACACGATAGAATACTAACAAAGGCATCGTCCAAAAATCCAATTTTTTAAAGTTTGTTAGACTATAATAATCCAACATATTTTAACCTATTTTTTATGTCTTAAATTAGATTAGTTTGGATGTTATCTATTCAATTTTGTATTAGAGAGGACAACATGTTGCAACTGATTTAAAATTGGATGGATTAAAAATGATAGTAAAAGGTTTACATTACTTTTTTTTCACAAATTTGATTCAATGATTTCGTATCCTCTGGGCAATTTTCAGTTGAAATAAGACCAAATAATTTTGTAAATCTGGCGGGACGGAGGTAATTTTAACCTTTTACCATTGTTCCATATAACATTGCCAATGAAAATAAACAAAGACAAAATTCTTATAAAAAGATTACACTAGCATTTTCTACAATTGATAATCAGGAATGTGTGAAGAAACAACCAACTTGCCTCATTCCGCCACATCAATAATGGACAAGTTGTTATTTATTTGTTAAGAGGGCGTTGGAGTGCCACCATGTTGGATTTATTTCCCATAAGAGCAATGCTAAACTTGTCCCCGGCATTCGTCATATAATTTCTTTATTTTTTGTCCGATTGGTTCAGAATAAATAGCTTTTTAATCACAATTAAATTCCAAGTTTCTTTTGCGAGATCGATTCTTTGTAAATAATTTATAAAATTCTGTAGAAAATGTTTTGAAAGTAGTAAAAAACTTGCTTTGTTATTTCAAGGTAGTAAAAAACACTAATTTTTATAAAAAAAATCCTCTCGCAAACCAAATCCGCCTTGATGAACCCTTTATTTAGAGCTATAAACCATTATTTCCTGATTATAAATAAAAGAGGTATTTGACATCCCGTTTAACATTGCTCTTATGGGGGAAAGGCGGAATTTGGATAGACTCCAACGCCCAATTTTTTTCGATTTTTTCGTAATTTTTTTGATTTTAATGTCTTTCTTAATTTTAAAAGATGGCATTGAAAAGTATGTGGTATAATAAAACCAGCAGATGCTTACGTGTTGGATATTAATTGCATGAATAAGATTTAGTATGTATGCAATTTAGGTAAACGTTACTACTGATAATTTGTTTGAGGATACAAATTTACACTTGAAAAATCTAAAAGAGAAAAATCTAAAAGAAAACTTTGTGAGAAGAAAGAAAGCTTTGGCCAGTCGCTAAATGTGGCCTTTTCTTATGCTCCTCGCGCAACCCTAATACATTACCCTTCGGTCTAACATGTCTTAAACGTTTTATTTATTTCTCTTAGAAAACCACTTCTAAACAAACTCATTACTTTTCTTGTTTTCACAGTTTATACTACAGGTATATGTAAATATAAAACTAATATAGTATGATCCCAGCAGTTTATTGTATATTCACCTCTCAAAAATCTTTTTATACACACATAAAAACCAAAATACTGTATTACAGATATTTTTGGCAACCATCAAAGTACTGGGATCCCTTTATCGTGTATGACTAAAACTAAAGGACTAAATCAATTGCCTTTCAGATAAGTGGGGCCTATTAATAATAACCCTTATTCGACTAGAATACATGAAAAAGGCTTGTAAATAATAAAAAGTAAAAATTTACAACTTTACAAAGAAAAATATAGAAATTACTGGGAATTAGTAATAAAAATTGAGAAAATATCTATTTCGTCCTTAATTAAAGTCCTTTAGGACAACTAGAGGAGTTTTATAACTAAATCAAACGTGTAAGACCGTAAATAATTTATTGTAAGCTGTGAATCAAAACACGTAACATAATTCGAAGAAGATTAGTAGATATAACATATCCGTTTAAAATTAAAGATTTAGGTTAATGCTTAGGTAAGCAACATACTATTACTGCAATCTCCCATGCCAGTTGTTACATCAATAACACATTAAACTTTGAACATTTTCGTTACAGCTTTACTGACTGTAGTATATAAATTGATAAATATACTGCATATTTATAATATATACGTGTCATTTTTATATGTTATCTGATTTATGTTTTGGATTAGGCTATATTAAAAATTTGTCAAATTACAGTTTTCTTAGTCACATCAACATTTTGAACATTTTGCAAAGATCTTATTGGAATTTTAATTTCAAATTAAAAACACTAAAATTAAATAAATGAAATAAATTTGTTAAATGGCCTTTCATCGTTAGACATGCAGAACTGTATTTTTGTTGTTTGTTTAATCAATATAGTACGATAAACAAATTTTTTAAGTTTTTTAAATCCAAAGTTTTTTTTTAGTAATGAAAGACTTGTAAATTTAATCATATGTTTTATACAAAGTCATATTGATTTTGTTGAGATGTGTAGGACTAATGATATTACTAGACCATCTTTAATAATGGAAAAACCTTAACTAAAATTAAACAAAATTGGATCCTTTGTTTTTAAGTTTTAAATTACAATATCGAACATTACTACCTTTTTTTTAAACGTCACATATACAATTTTTTAGTTATTATTCAGGGTGTTTGGAAACTCTCTCTCCCGTAACTCCATGTGGTGATTCTTGTAACAGAGTTATTGCGATTTTTCTATTACAATAACCTTAACTGGCATGAATTATAATACAAAATTAATGTGTTTCTGCAGAAAAATGGCAATTAGTCTGTCATTCATTGACAGATATTTACAAACTTGGTATCATTGGTTAGATAATTTAAACTTTTCGTATTTTTACAGATTGATAATATTCACCGATTTTGAGATATTAGAGTTTAAAAATTTAAAATGGCCACTAGTTTGAAAATACACATCGAGAAAAATAATTTTTTCCTGAAAATGAACATTAGTGTGATAAAGGTTCATGCCAAATATTAATATTAGAACAATCCATTTCGAAAATCAAAATTATTAAGTGTAAAAATAAAATGGCGGCTATCGGCTTAACATTTTAGGACAACATTCCCTATGAAACTTTTTGTTTTAGGTGTATTTTTTTGCGGAAATCCAAGGAATCACCACACTGAGTTCCGGAACAGAGTTTTTAATTTTTGTTGTTAGGATAATTTTTTTATGTAATACACTAACTATTTCATTTATAAAAGCTTACTGTTGGTTGATATTGCATCAAGCCAGAAATGAGTTTAACTGTCTGATATGGAAACATGTGCTATGGAAACATGTGATGTGATTTCTGCGAGACGGGTTCAGTTGCATAATCTATTTTGGTTTTCCGGCTGGCTAACTTCATTTTGCCACCAAATAACAGGCTAAATAGCAAATGAGGATTAGCAGACATGCAGAACACTTCTGGATGAGTTCAGATTACCGCACAAATTTCTTTTTCATTTAATATCTTTAAAATTTAATCCAGTTCACCTCACAGCACTTGAAATGTTGATGTGAATGTATAGGAAATAAATGTTCAATAAATGTAAAGGAAATATTTTACATATTTGTTAATATGATTTGCCTGGTTATTTTTTATAGTAAATTATATTAAAGTGATACTTTATGATTACCGGTATTGAAATAAACATTTTTTGAGAGGCTATATCACTGTCTAGATAATTTAGTTTTTCAACTTTTTTGTCTCTAGTAACATTTTTATAAAATTTACCGTTTTTGAGATGTATGTTTTTGAAAATTTGAAATGGCCACCATTTTGAAAATAATATTTTTTCTGAAAATGAGCATTGGTGTGATTCAACTAAATAACTAAATTAAATGTCAAATACTAATGCCAAATATAAACTCAATACAACCACCCTTTACGGAAAGAAAAATTCTTAATTGTAAAAAGCAAAATGGTGGCTCGCAGCTTAACGAAGTTTTTCAGGACATATGTTAATACGATTTTTCTTTTTGTTTTGGCATGCTTAATAACCTGGAAAAGTTTGTAAATGTGGAAGCTGGACACCCTGTATAATCAATGATACACTGAGAAAAAAGGTCTGGTGGGGCCAACATAAAATAAGTTTATGGTGACACTACATTAAATAACAATATTCCAATTTCAACATTATGAATCGTGGTGCCAACATAACCAGCTTGGAGAGCACGCCCAGACCAATTTCGGGTATACATCACTAATAAATCCGGAATAGATTAGTGTATTACACACTGTGCAACCATACAACGTACACACATATTTATGTCAGTAAAAATATTTATTTCAATAGAAAACTCATTGAAAATAGTTTAAAGTTGATATATTTACTGTATATTTATGTGTCTACGTCGACAGCTCTGCCGAAATGTAATTTATGACATCGAATCTGATACAGGCGGTCTCACAGAGGTGGTTTGTGTCTGTACCGATCCAGTTTCTTCGAATTTATTACTCCAACATGTAATGTTATTTCTTTGTGTATTGAGGTGGAACTTTGTTGAATAATCCCCTAAAAGTGCTTTGAACCAAAAGCAGACCTTAATTCCTCCACACCACCACATTTCGGCTCATGGCGCTTCCCTTATTCTTAATCAGAAACTATATTTTTTATCAATTTTTTTTATATACACAACCAAAAACAATGAAACAGCCTTTTCATAAGACAGACGGACAAAACTAATTGAGCTGAAGAATTCAAGAATTCAGGTGCAAAACATCTACCTCGCATAGTAATTTTGTGTTGTCATTTAAAACCGCACGATTAATTTATGGAAACCCCGTATTATATGTATCTAACAAACCAGACTTTTTATGAATATTAAACAAGGAACAATATATAAATAATTTTCCTGGTTTTACTTTACAAAATCTGGCAAAAACACTTTATCGTAACGTAATTATTTTTCCTTAGTCTATCGTTCAATATTTTACATCTTGGTAATTTTGCTAAATACTTTGGTTTCAAAACATTTGCGTCTACTAAAATATTAATTAAATTGTTAGGTTTTATGTTACTTAGCTTTGCATGGATAAAATTTCCACTATTTTGAAACCATGAAAGTTAGAAATATCAAAACTCAAATTATTTTACAACATAGGACATTCAATACTTGTGCTAAGGAAAAATTGCGTACCTCAACCACTTTCAAAGATATCAAGGATTAATCAAATAAAAATATACTTACAGTAAAAAAGGAAGAAAATAATCACAGAATACATTTTGCACTTATTTATCTTTATATTTTTTCCTTGTTTTTATCTCTAGAGACCTTACAGGTAAAGTTTGTAGAGGTTCCACCCCTGTCTTTACATTACATACACTGCCCTGTAGGTAAAGAACACAAAATTACAGTACTAATACTGCCCATGTTACATTTCAGTGTTACTGAATGTCCATGAGATAAAAAAATATTTTCTTTAACAAAAGTTTAAATTCTTAACACATCAAGTTGAATGGGCTCTAGAACATGGAGAAATTTAACGAGTTTAGTTTATTGAAGTTTTCGATACCTGTTTCGTGTTTCATATTTAAGTAATTTTTTGCGCACACGCAAAATTTTAACATGAGAGGGCATTAGAGTGCCGACATGTTGGATTTATTTCCAATAAGATACTATGTTAAAGCTTTCCCACGCTAAACCTAAACGCTTCCCATATAATTTATTTAGTTTTCATCCGATTGGTTAAGAATAAATGTGGTTTAAATCTAAAAAAAAAACTTCTATTCCTTTCGCAAATTCAATCATTTGTAGAGATTTGTAGTGATTTTGTGAAGTAGTAAAAACTTTTATTTGTACTTTCTATTTGGTAAAAAAACTATAATTGTCATTACTAATCGTATGGCTTTTAGTGGAGGGAGATCAGCAATTAACTAATAGTTCTCCTCGCCTGAAATTCCTGCACTTTTTTGTTTTCTATGCAGGTGGACCAACGGCTTAACGTGACTCAATAATAATAAGACTCAATAAGACTTTATTTGCCATTAGATACATTTTGTACAATAGGCTCGTCATACAATAATTAATTCCGAACCACGGGAGCATCCTAACGATCTTTTTGTCCCCGAGCCGGGATATGAACCCGGGCCCACTGGTTGATAACCCAGAGCTCTACCACTGAGCTACGGCCGCTGCCATAATTGTCATTGAAAATATCTCTTGCAAACCATATACGGCTTGATGAACCCTTTTTGTGAAACACTAATAATCTGATTCCAGGTCAAGACTGGGGATGTTTGATTTTTACCGATTGAACTTGTGTAACAGTTCATAATAAAAACGTTCGTATATAATGTTCAATAAATTGCTCAAGATTTAAGCCACCCTCCTATGGCGGCCTCGGAATCAGTTTCAACATTGGGTCTCGCCAAAAGCTCGCCTTACTTTGGGAACTTCAATTATCGAACACTCTAGCCATCAAATATCATCAAAGCCGAGCGATGCTATTAGTGTAAGTCGATCTCGGAAACCCCTTGTGCGACCTGAGGAAGTAATTTGTTAAAGATAATACAGAATTGCGAAGGAAATTAAATTTTCTGTGAAATATGTTTTATTCTTAATAATTGACCATTAATTAGATAATGATAGCTAGTTCTAGTAGCAATACATAAAGCCATGTTTGAAACATATGTAGGGTGAAACAAACTGCAGAATACATTAAACGAATTATGAAACATCAGTTGTAAGTAAGGACATTTTGTAACGAAACATTGCCACTGAAGTAGTTTGTTGCAAACTTTTACATTCTAATAAATAAAATTAAATTAAAATTATTTCCTTTAAATAGAGTTCAGTGGTTTAGTGCTGTATCTCAGCAAACTAACTCACTAATTCCATTGTTCTATTACATTTCCAGTTTTCAAGTATCAGAACCTACATACGAAAATGAAAATGACTTCTAAAATTTGATGACAGTATTTTACGATACAAAGTATGTTATATAAATGTTGAATTTAAACATTGTCTTTACTAAATAGTGAATACTCCAGTGTTGAAAATTAGTAACCTGTGCGACGTAACATTTGCCAAGACTCAGAAAGATGTTAAAGAACACACAACATACATCTCTAAAATATTTCGAGTTTATCTTCCCTGGTTTCTCGTTTATTGCGCCCCAAGGGAAGTGATACTGACGAGAAATACACAGCAGTGCACTACACTGTGTAGTTGAACTAATTTTTAACAAAAAGTCTAACTGTCTTTAAGGAGATCTCAAATTTTAAGCAAAAACTAAATAATGTGCCAAAGAAAAAAATCATATATGTGTGTTTTTTTACGAAACGTTAACAAATGTGTGTGTCTGAAATATTTTTTATTATTGAAACTAGTTAGATGACATAAAACATCGTTAAAAAATGATAAAAGATTACATAGACGAGTTACAGATCCAAAAATAAAACTGGATGAAGAATAAAATATTATAGTTTATAAAAACAAAAACTAAATTGAACTATTTAAAAGAGTTATTAATTACAGTTGTAAACTCTGATATGTAATCTTAAATACGTCCTGATTTGCAATATGTAAATTTTAAGGTTTATAATAGGACAAACTCAATGAGGCAATTTATTGATAGTCCTTCCTAAGCTACTTCAAACATGCTTAGAACGTTTTAAAACTTATAACGTATGAAAAATAATGATTTCCATTCTGGTTCTTAGTTCATCATTAATAATTTGGGATCCATCCGGGTATCCCGTTTATTCATAATCATAATACCCGTGTAGAAGCTAATTTTTTGGAGTAAACTTTGATTAAAATTGACCAATGGCTACTTCTTTAGTAAAACCTAGTTGAGATCATAATATGTACTATAATTTCAGGCATCTATGTGCCATACTAGTCGGTGAAAATATTTTAAAAACTCAATGTTTGTGATGAAATTTAAAAAATTTTGAAAGCACGCCCATTTTTTTAAGTTGAAGGGGGTGCTGGTTAAGGAGTGAGCACAATGGACTTAGGATAATTTAGGCCTAGCGTGATGTAATTTAACAAACAATTCCAAGCTAGATTCCTAAAGAGTAGAGGAGGTTTTTCAGTGGGTATACCCGTTTTTAGCGGAGTTCCATACTAAAGACTGGCCCTGTGTGCGTAATGCATTTTCCTGCCTCTCCCTCAAGAGAAAAAAGAAAGAAAGAAAGAAAAGAGTGCGTCTAATTACTGACGAATTCAATCTAATTGTCTAATTTGTCCTGCGATTTAAGGTAGGACCTCTCGTTCAAAAGTTACAGCGAAAATAGGAAAACCTTACATATTAAGATTATTGATTTCCTTAAGGGTGCGCTCTACCTCGGCTTCCAAATTGTCGAGCGAGACTGCCACTATACGCGGAACCTTACATTTTGGAAAATTTAGGACGGGTGATTTTAAATTTTGTTACTTTAATGCTTTTTTGGTTTCAGTGCGAAATCGATCGGTGGTCTAATAACGATGTTTTTGAAATTGCAGACCTTTCGCATCTCCCTTCTTGCTTCGTTATCTATAAACTTTTTACCAATTTTATTGCAGATTCTTGTTTTTAAGATTATATTGTACCCACGTATCATCTTATTTTTTCTCAAAAAAATGTTTTTAATACGTTAAAACTTGATTAAAAACCGCTTATTTCAACATTATTAGCAAGCACCCTGCTTAGTAATTTAAATTAATGGACTTAGCAATTGCAAGACGATAGCGGGGTTCAAAATTATATTACGAAAAGAATGACACCAAAATATTTTAAGTAGGTTTACAACTGGGGCGACAAACACGGAGATTCTAAATCCTTGCATCCGCGCGCGGCAGATGGCTAGAACGCACCCTTACTTTTTAATTTTTAGAGGGGGTTGAAAATTGTTCAATTTAGGAATTTCCACATCATACAGACTCTATAAGCTATTTGTGCAAGATATCAAGTGTTTCTAGCTAATTAGGGGAGAGTCTAAACTTTGTATATACCAAATGAGTCAGAGAGTCAGTTACACCTAGGCCAACAGGTGTATAGTTATTTAGATGGATTCCAGATGTTACGAGGACGAACCCCACAGAACTAATTAACAATGGATTCAATAAGTCCAAAGTAAACAAAATTAAACTACCACTTATTTCCTTCGACTACTGTTACGAAGAACTTTCGGGGAGCAGAGCAATACGCTTTGCACAGGAAATTAAGACAATTAACATCACTCGATTAACAAATTAAATTTTGAAAGATTCTTCAGTTTTCATGTTTGATGTTTTTTGACACCCAGATATGATTTCCAGAACTGAACCTCGACTACCTGGAGGCGGGTGGGTTGTGTTCACCTTGCTCGCCGACGTCGCTGCCCACGGTAAGCCCCGACCCGCCCGACCTAGTCAAGCTGGTGCTGCTGGGAGCTCCTGGCGTCGGCAAAACGTCCATCATACAGGTAGCGATCTGCTAAAACCTCATTTTCGTTAACTTTTATAATCTTTACTGTTATTTTATATTAACGTGTTATTCAAACCATTATTTTGTAACAGTTATAAGATCATTGTTCTGAAAGAACGTTTCACGTAGGTCGTTATCCAAAAAGAGTTCTGGCTAACCGTTCCTAAGAACATTTTAGCCTACGTTTTATTCTACGTTGTTATTCAAAATATGTAAAAGGATAAAATTATAATCAAGTGGGGGCCCTGTCCAGGAGAATTTGACGTCATCCTGTACATAAAACATACAAACACTTAAAATAACTACACTTTCATAGATGATTGGCCTATAAAAGTTTACTTCCAAACTCTTTTTGGTATAATAATCTGCTGCTGTTTTAAGCTGTTCTATCTGTTTGGGTTGTGATAGTGTTGATCAAGACAATTACAGAACACAGTGTGACAGCTGGTGTAATCAACAATAACGAATACCACAAAATCATCCTTTTCGGCTTTTGCAGAAAAAGAAATAATTGAGCACAGTTAAATGGTTATTTTTAGAACAGAATGACAACAAAATTAACAATTTTGTAGCCTGAAAACTCCATTTAGGCCTTAATAAATATGTTTTAGTTGCTGTTTTGTAGGGGAACTCGTTTTATCAACATGATTTGCAAGTTATAAGGCAATCCATTGTTGTCTTCAAATTGTCTTCCATTGAAACTTCAAAACATAACCTACAATAAGATGAGTGCTATTCATGTATGTGCAAGAGTAAGATCAGTGGTGCATGGTACATAAACAAAATTATAATTTAGTATAAAGACAATTTTGACCACTCTATGGTTTGGGGGTTTGTAAAAGAATCAAGTTTCCAAGTAGTTCGAGAATTTAGATTGAAAATCAAAGTACGGTAGCCTTTATCACCATCACTGGCCGATTTCGGCACAGAGTGTGGTTAGAGTTAGATAACCGGATTGTCTATCTTTTTGCTGACAATGGAAGCCAAATGTTGAAAATTTTTTAACCGATGATCTATTACCAGAAAAAACTTAAGAACGAATATGTGTTACTTTACATTTATGAAAATATTTACAGCAACAATGCTATTCATTTTGTCAGAAACACCTTGTATTTTAGTGTTTAAAAAATTACTATGTAATCAACAAAGTGTTTTCTGTTTGTTTTCGTCGGTGTAGCAATTCGTGTGGAACAACTTCATCGACGACTACTCGCCGACGGACTGTCGCCACACGTACTACCCCACGGTGATCGTCAACGGGAGGGTATACGAGGTCAAGATCACGGACCTGCCCGCAGTGCCGTACTTCCCCGTCAGCTCCGTCTACGAGTTGAGGGACTGTCCCCTGAGGGACGCCACGGCCTATCTGCTCGTCCTGGATTTGTCTAACATGGACACGTTCGGCTACCTGGAGACGGTCCGCCAGCAGATCATGGAGAGTCGGGAGTCGCTGCCGGCGTTGGTGGTCGGCAACAAGATAGATCTGTTGGACACCCGGGACGACGTGAGCGTGGCCCGTCGAAGGGCCGTCATGGACCGAGTGGCCAGAGGGTGGCAGTGCGAGTACACCGAGTGCAGCGCCCGTCACGGACCCCTCGTGTGCCACGTGTTCCGGAGGTTGTTGGAGGTCGTGGCTACCGAGCGGCGAGAGTCTCCCCCTTCCTCCTACGCGTGCCCTTCCGTCTTCGCCAGCCTCGAACCTCTAGCGGGCTCCAAGTGTAACATATTATGAGAACAGGGAACAATTAATTACGTAAAAGGATACTTTTTTGCATAAACATTGTTCATAATAACTGAGGAGACTTCACATGAAGTTCAATTATCACAAATTGCATAAAATGATTATTTTCTCAACATAAAGATTTAAATTTTAGTTCCCAGGAACACTTTCCCAATTGAAAAATCCCTCAATAAAAATCTTCAATTAAATTCAGTGTCATCGAAGAAGGATATACGAACAACAACAAAATTACTCTTCTTTTAATTGAGATAAGAGGATTAAAAAACTAGTAAGAACAACACAAAGTATGACCCGATAGCTATTTGAAGTACATGACAATGCCAGCGTCTGCGGTGCGGACCTTGGGAAGTACAACCATGATCTGTCAATTTAGGACTTCTCTTTACTACACACTTTAAGCAAGTCAACTTATTCATATTAGCATGTCTGAATAAATTAATCCTCCTATTTCTTTCATGTTTGTATGATCCGTTTGGGTCTTTATGAAACACAATGTACAACCAAGATGTTTGTAGTTTGATTTTTGCAATCTTCTTATTTTTTTTTAAATTAAATTTTCATACTTTTTGTATCCGGATTCTTATTTTTAATTTTTTTAGAGATCTAATTTAAAAAGTTAAAATGGACGTCATCTTACAACCACAAAAGTTAAAATTTCCAAATTCATTTAAGTCTGGACAAACATATACTTTTAATTCCGTAAGTCAAATCATTTAAAAGATATAGTGGGTTAGTTAAAAATTACACATACGTAGACAGAAAAAAGTGGAGATATGAAAAAATTACAGTAAATCTTTTGGGGTTTTACTACTGAATAACCTGGTATAATTTGGGAAAACACCTTGAAAACAAATGAAAATGTTTTTGTATGTTAAAGTGGTTGGTTACTATTAATTGTAGAATATATAGTTAAAATAATTGCGTACGCGTATAAGATAATCCCTTCCCAGTGCTGTTACATGCTAAATTATATCAAATTCTGGAATCCCCCACATAAATCCCATGGAGGTGAGTATCAGGTTTGCCACGATATTGGTGCCGTATGAAATATAAGTTCAACCCGAATTAGTGGATGTACATATGAAATGTTATCATGTTATGACAATAAAAAAGCCAGGTATAGCGTTTTGTTGATTCACCATAGGAATAAGATGAGGAATGTATTTTTCGATTTTCTCCGTAGACTGTTAAGGCAAGTTAAAAATTCAAAATACAAACATTTTTCAAGATATTCTGAAAGGTTTTAGTAATATTTTTTGAATATTAACATTTCAGGTCCAAAATTGCCAAAAAGCTTTTTTATCCACATGAAACCCGCTTAACTTAACCCCATCACCCTTCCCATCCCTTCCCATAACCCGATTATGATGGTTCGCGAATTCATGAAAATAGAATTCATACACATCCATTCATAGTCCTACACCTCCATACTAAATTTCATCAAAATCGGAGGTCCCTTTCATAAAATGAGTACCATGGACACATATATGATATAAATGTGAAAATTAATAGCGTTTTTATCGAAAATTTAAAAAGCCATACAATGTATAAAGATAGATAAATAAGTAGAAATGACTTAGGATTTAAACATATTGATTAATCTTAACTTTCATCAGGAATGAAAATCTATTGTTTTAAAGCATATTTGAGATGTTTGAAACTTTTACTTTTTCGAAATTGAAAATGTTGAAATACTTGAATAGAATTGAATAGAATTGAATTTGGGGTGGGTTCTAACAAAGAAGTAAACTTTTTACTTTCGTTCGTAAACACGTTTTACGAAAAATAAACACAAGGTGTTTTATGAGTTTGAATTGAGTGTCAAAAGTACGGGGGAAAGTAATAGAAAGAATAAATTGTTATTTTTGCTAAACACTATTTAAATTGAGAAATTTAAGTTAATCGATGTTTTAGTTGACAGACAAATAATTGTATCAAAATTTAATACTAGACATTTTTTATAAAGATGTGTTTACATTGACATAAAATTGAAACAACCAATTAGATAATCTACTCCCTTACCAATAGCACGAAAATAATTACAAATTTCTACTACAGGATTACGCTACTCAACAACAATGTTAAAGGAGTTAAAGTGTTGAGTATTAAACAGGGGATCAAATCTGGGATAGATTTTTCCACCCTGGGATTTGAGATTGCTTTAGCTCAATCCAGGGATTTATTTTCCATTTCCAACCTCCTGATATTATAAGCTGTAATGTATATAGGTAGTAATAACTGGCTTAGTGAAAAACTATTAAAATAAGTTTTTAATTTTCCATAAAAATATTAAATAAATAAGAATTAGTTTCCAGTGGATGACTTTTATTGCTTAACAGCATTAACATTAGTTATATAAGATTTTAATTTTAATGATTTTTACTCGTCATCTAAACCTCCATAAAATAGAATGATTCATCTAATGAATATAAGACTGTAGGCCTACTATAAAAGAATATATTAATTGACAAACATTTATGGAAATGGCCTGTTTTTGTAATGTTTTATTTGTGGTTCCAATAGCGTGTCATTAACTCCTTTCTACAATTCTGGGTGTTTGAACATTATGTTAAATTTTTACTAAACATTAAAATTAAAGAATGCTTTAGGATATCGGTAAAAGATTTTTCCTTTAAATATCAGAGAGCAAAATCAGATATAATCAGGTGGGTTTGGTTTCAATCATAGACCTCTAATACTGTACAGTTTAATGGTTTTAAGAAAGTTGGATAGTTAATAGCTAATTTCCTTTTTTGTATTTCTTTCGTATTTCAATCTACTTCAATCAATTCTTACTGAAACATATATGGTACCTAATGTCAATGAAGAAAGGCCTTTATTAACAAATAAATCCATTTCCAACCATTCAACGGAAAACTGTTTTAAAAACTTTTTTATTTGTTATGGCTTCAGAACGAAAATAGAAAATATCTTCTGTTAAAACTTTTCTTTTATAATATTCCTAGCTTATTGTATTAGAGGACTCTTTACAATTACGTTTGGGCTATTCAAATTTCTCTTCTTTCAACATATTCCTCAAAATTTTAAATACTAAGTAGTTAATTTTAATGCTTGGTTTTAATTTTAA
>CM061535.1:111568386-111662765 GCA_030545055.2 Neoaliturus tenellus
AGTGTAATGTTATGATCATTAGCTTCGATTAGCTAAGGAGACATCGGGTTTGGCTGCGAATTTATTTTTGATCGCTTCACCTATAAATGCTTGTCGAGTTTATTACTTTTTTCTACCACGGCATGGAAATAATCGCACTGCCACACCTGTAAACCGTACGCAAAACAGTTCATTTCCGGGTTCGTTTCATTTCCGCTTTAGTGTGGGAATGTTCATTCCTGCACGCTAAATCAAATAGCTATTTATTTGAGGTCAGCCGTTGTTACAAACCATGCCACGGCTGTTGGTCATTTTGTCGTTTAGTAATTGCTGTTTTTAGTTTGAGGTTATGTTTGATAGTTAACAGTGTGTTCCAACAGAAAAAAACATCTAACATAACCTAAATGATAATCATTAGTATATAAAACATTTAATCTGTTGCAATTATGGTGGTAGAAAAAATCTAGTGTGTTTTACGAGCACGAATAATCACCTCGAGTTGCATTGACATACTTTGGGCTCTAATAAACAAATAGCTATTTCCACATTGTTTTACCAAGTTGTTGTATATCAAATTAATAGTGTATGCAATGATCGTAGCCAGCCTTTAAAGCCACTCGAGAGATATTTAGAACTAACATCGGGCTAGTTACTTTCCACTTAAGGAAGTTAATAAATTTATATGTTGCATTAACTAGTAATCTATACTTATTTAATACGCTAAGGGTTTTTTTGTCTTGAGAACTCCTCCTACAATTATCAACCGATTTTCAAGTTTTTGGTGTCGTTGTATAGGGCTTGGTCTGTAATTGTTTCCGCCAAAAATTGGTGAGAATCGAACTGAAAATTAAGGCACTATCCAACATTGAAATCTCAAAACTTCCCTTTAAATAACATTGGAAAATGAATAAAGCATTTGAAACATCTGTTAGTAATCAGCTGTAAATATGTGTAGTTATTGGCGATTAAAGATATTCACATTATTGGATTGGTTAGATGTCATTGATTTAGAGCTAAAGTAACATTTGTACTGTATTTAAATAAATTGCTCGATTTCGAGCAACACGTATACTAGTAATTTAGTTATTAACTAATAATAAAACTCAATTTACAATTTAAATACACATGTAGTTTAATTTTAATATTTGCCAATTGATATTATCGAACAATAGTTACGGTAGTTTTGTTAACCAATGCACTGATGGTTTTAGATCATAAACCGAGATATCTAATTTAATTTAGTGATGAATAGCCAATTAGTGTTAGTTAATGTATAAATTTTCCAGCATGAAAACATTTAACTTAAAGAACCGAGTAGTCTATTGGGGGAGTGAAGTATTGGTGAACAACACCCCATCAATACCAGGCCCATACCTGCACGTAACCAATATCCTGGATATAGACGTCACAGTGCTGGTATTTAAAGCAATAAGTCAGTGCCTTTCAGCTTACTTAAATAATGAGTTGTACTTAAAAGTCAACAGATACATTGAAATTCAACAACACCAAAAACTTGAAAACTGTGAGAGGAATTGCCATTACAAAAAAGCCCCTTTGAATCATTAAATAGAATAGATTGTTTGAAGATTAAACCAAAGTTATTCCGAACAGTTGAGTAAGCTGTACAAGAGCAGAGAAACTTGTCGAAAAACAGCTAAACCCAGCAAATACCCCGACACACCTGCAAAGTTAGCTAAAAGGCTTAAACAGTTCAAATCTTCATAACTGATTACCGTCCTAAATATTCTTACCTTCACTTCCTTGTCACTTTTAGGCGTTTAAGGGGTTTAATTTCACCCGTTTTTTACTTCTTGCATAATCGAAAGACTATATAATCGGAAATGCCACTGTAAACAAACACATTCCCAAAATTTAATTATAATTATTTATGCTGAGACAATTAATGCAATTTATTCCTTATTATAAATTCATTTGTACGGTTAACAATTATTCCTAAAATCAATATTTTGGCATTTATGTAAAACTTTTTAAATTTATTATTAACGTGAAATTACAAATATCCAAAGACATTTTGTTCTAATGGAATTCTTTACAGGAAATTGACCGTGGACAAGGAAATATTACAGTGTCAGGGTAAAGGAACGACCCACGACTTGTGGGTATGTGAACAACTTGTTTACCTTTCCTGCTCAAATGCGAAACAGTAAAAGTCTTCACATGTTATGGTAGTCTGCAGTTTTAAGCTTTAGAAAAAAATTCTTTTCCGCCTAAGATGTTTTCAAGCGCGTTCATATTTCATATAAAAAACGAATTTATAACAACTAGTTTTAGTAACTTTCCAAACAAATTCCCCCAGTTAGAGACGTATGATCTTGAAAAATGGATATTTAGTAGTTTGAAATGCGAAACGGAAATGAGCTGGGCTCTGCCAAAAAAGTTTAGGCAGTAAAGAATGTATAAACTCCAACGGCTTACCTCGCTACCTCTGTAAAGTGTTTGAAAAACGTTTGACTACAATTCTAAATTAATAAAAATGACTAGCTAATTCCATATATTAATCAATTATTTAATATATCTTATTATAATGTATGAAATTAAGAAACCTATGAATATCTGTAGCTCCAGTATTTGATTTTCAGGTCATGTCTCCTATAATTCTCTCTCACATATGATCATACAATTTTTTATTTTATTTCTTAGGTTAATCACATAAAGCAATTAAAACCTAACTCGTAATGGAATAATCAGCTGGTTGAATTACGTATTTTCTACAACGCTGTTTTCGTCAAAGTCGAGTTCTCATTGATCGCGAGAACCTAGATTTTAATGTACTTCTTAACCTGACCTCTTAAGACCTCATTAAGATTCAGCTGTGTATATGGTTTAACAATATACCTCTTTAAGATGTCACTTGTAATATATTGGTTTTGTTTGTTTCTATCTACGCCAGTGGCATTTTTAACGTATTGACGAGGAACGGTCCAAACCCCCGCCTTGTTGCTATCTAACATCGACCAGTTGGTAGAAAGCATCATTAATGGCAACTGAGTCCGGAATCGATCCTTCAAAAAGCTACTAACTTTTCTCAGGATAAAATCGGCAACCTTTGGATTCAAAGGCGAGCACTATAACCACCCAGCTCCCCAGCCAGTTAATTAATTGATGCTTGTTGCAATGGTCAAAGAAAAAGGTAAATTATGGACAGTACTAACTGAAAACAATAAGTAAAAAACTGAAGAATACGACAACAATTCCGTAGGTACGAGAGGGAGGAGAGATACGTGAGGATGAAATCACTAACATGAGGGGGGAGGAGGGGGGTGGCCATATCTCAAGGTAAGAATCTCATTTCTCCTGCTTACGCATAATGGTTACTTTAAACCGAGATATGAAGACACATTCTTTGCTTCTCAATGCTTCGAAAGGTTCAAGCAAGTATTTTCATTGATTTTCAGAATGGATGTATGTATCTGAGTGAGGTTACGTTAGATGTAGTTTGCTCATAGTCTGCATTTTTTATGTTTTTCTTTCGACTGTTAATCTCTTCGTGAATATTCCTAAACTTTGTTCAGTATTAGTATTTTTCATTACATAAAATTCAATTATCATCCTGAAATTTCCACAGGAATTTTATCTGTGTATTATCGTTTGAAAAATATGCTTGTCTCCAATGTCTACTTTATCTATCAGTCTCTCATTGGTGCAAAAAAACCATGATATTTATTGCATCATAAAGTAGCACACATTGGGATTGCTGGAAAATACTTTAGCTTGACTACCATTGTGCTTTTCAAAAATATTATTACATGTGACGTCACAAAGAAGTACATTTTAAAACAAACTTCAAACCAGTTGAATAATGAGTTCCATATGACACAGGAGTCTCGTTATAATATAGGTTCTAGACCATTGACAGTTCGGCATTTGGTGGAAGTAATGTAACTATACTAATTAAGCAAATAACACATGAACTTATTGTTTTATGATTCATGGGTTCATTTATTTGTGTGCCTAACCTGAAAAGAGTGTAATGTTAGGTGATCATTAGCGTCGATTAGCTGAAGAGACATCAGGTTTGCTATGAATTGCATTGGTGACCGCCTAAATGATTGTAGTGTTTATTCCTTTTTCCTACCAGTGCATGGAAATAATCACATTGGCACACCTGTAAACCTTACGTAAAACAATTCATTTCATGTTTCCGTTTAATTCCCGCTTTAGAGCGGTAATGTTCATTCCTGCACGCTAAATAAAAAAGCAAAGTATTTAAGGTCAGCTGTTGTTAAAAACCATGCCACAATTCTTAGTCATTTTGTCGTTTAGTAATTGCTGCTTTTTTACTTTGAGGTTATGTTTGATAGTTAACAGTGTGTTCTAAGAGAAAAAAATCAAACATAACCTAAATGAAAATTAGTATCGGACAAAACATTTAATCTGTTGCAATTATGGTGGTAGGAAAAATCTTATGGGTATTACGAGCACGAATAGTCAGTCATCTCGAGTGGCAATGACATACTTTGGGCACTTAATACACAAATAACTGTTTCACAAAGCTTTACTAATTATTTGTAAACAAATATTGTATGCAATGATCGTAGTCAGTCTTTAAAGCCACTCGAGAGATATCTAGAACTAGCGTCGAGTTACTTCCTTTCCACTTAAGGAAGTTCATAATTCAATGTATTGCATTAACTAGTATGAATTTAGTAATTAACTAAGAAAATTCGATTTTAAATTTAAATACCCTTCTAGTTTAATTTTATTATTTGCCAATTGATATTATCAAAAAATAGTTACGGTAGTTTTGTTAACCAATACATTGATGGTATCAGATAATAAACCGAAATATCTAATTTAATTTAGTGTTAAATAACCATTTAGGGTTAGTTAATGTATTAACTTTCCAGCATAAAAACACTTAACTTAAAGAACCGAGTAGTCTATTGGAGGAGTATTGGTGAACAACAGCCCATCAATACCTGCCCATACCTGCACGTAACCAATATTCTGGATATAGACGTCACGTATTTAAAGCAATAAGTCAGTGCCTTTCACCTTACTTAAAAATGAATTGTACTTAAAAGTCAACAGATACATTGAAATTCACAGTCATAAAAATTACAATATTCAATGTAATAAAAAATTGTAATCCGTGTATTTGGGTCTCCGGGTACAAAATTTAGTTAATTTTCCAATTTGCAAGTTTTAATAAAATTTTGTAAACATTTTTATAAACAAAATGACTTTTAAACATGAAGAAAAAAATTGCAGTATAAATAATTTTAATATATAGGTGATACCACTCTATATAATTATTTTTCACAACTGTTGCCAGTACAGTACTGATTTTGACTTGCACTATAATAGTACGAGGTAAAACTGCATGCAACATTAAGTGTTTTTTATTTAAAACTTTTAAAGCAGAATAGAAAAAATTACTTAAAACAATTTATTTCATTATTATTTATAAAAGAACATTAAGAAATAATCATTAACAAGTTATTTCTAAGTATTTAATTATTATCAAATATAACGCCTAACTTAAATTTTAATATTTTTTTTTAGTTATGTTTTACCGGGTAAGCTTTCCTCCCCTCTACCTCTATTGAAAATTCAACCCATAAATAAAAGCGTTTTTGTCAAAGGTGCGGATAAAACAAGTAGCGAATATGAAAGAAGCATTTGTGAGCGAACTCTCGTTTCTGGGAACTCATCACTGTGAGCTATTTAAACCCGGCGGTTTCGCTTACACCAGCGTATTATATGCATTCACCGTGTCAGTTTGTTTTTAAAGTTTTTTTTATGAATCTAACATTTCATCTGCTTTCGAAATTTTTACATTGTTTGATCAGGGTTAAATTTTATGAATATGTTTGAAAAATCTCAACCTTAAAGCAAATCTCATGGTCAAATATTTTTTTAACGAACAAATATTTATTTCCAGGTGTTGTAAAAGCTAGTTTTGAACAGTGAAAAATATCTTGACTTAAAAAGGAATGTACTAGTTTAACAAATTAATTTACTTTTGTTGTAATAATACGTTCAATACAATCCTTCATTTGAAATATTTTGGAAATTGAAGGTGTATGTTTATATATATCACAAATAGAATCTCATTTATTTCAGATATAGTATTTACGTGTATATTACAACTACAGTATATAAAATATTCAACTTACGTTAACACATTTATTAAGTTAGTTATACATATTCTAAATTGTAAAGTTATATGTTTATTGCAAGTTGGCAGCATTGCGAATCTGTGAACGGATTTACCGGAACAGCTGAAGTACCACCTGAGGTTCACACGAAGCTTTAGTTTGAGACTCACTTTTTTACTTCACCCAATCTACCACAATATTATCGTAGATGTTCAATTTCTTTGGAGATCTTTAATTATTTTTCATAAAACAATATGCAATAGGTATATACAATATGAAATACCTAGGTAGGTACAATAGGTAGGTTTTAGGTAGGTGCAATATGAAATACCTAAATCTATCTGCTACAGATACAGGTAAATGGCAGTGGTAAATTTTCCTGGCAGATTCTAACCCACGACATCGCTGCCATGGTTCCATAGTCCGGCAATATATCTACTACAGTACGATCGCGACTCGCCCATAATGTGACGTGTGTGAAGTTAGAATGTTAGCCACTAAATTAGAATGTTGCAAAAAAATAATACTACGATATTATTAAGCGTTTATATCATTTAAAGTTTTTAGCAAAACATTGTTAACAGTTTCAACAAAGTAAATTTTAAAAATTTCTTTATATACGGTATGTTTTTAATCACAATAATATCCATTAAAACTTTTTACAGTGGGTCTTACAAAAGGTTTTAAAAATAATAAGGCAGTGATGAATTGACAAAAAACTGTGTTAAAACAACTTTAAACGTTATAATGAAATAATCAACGCTAAAACAATTATACCATAAAAGTCTCATCTGGAGGACTGTGACTCCAAATCTAGTCAGTCCGGGCGAGAAACAGTGAACTCTCCTCCCCGGACGTGACTTGACAGCTAATCTGCGGTTACAATCGAATTTGTTTCTGTTTATACGAGCCACGTTTTGTTTTCTATCTAGGCCTTGTAGTTTAAAGAACTTCTTGTGACCTACAGTAAATGATGATATCCCATGTTGTGACCATTCTTATAACATTGGGGTTTGGGAAAATTCAAAACGCTAGTGAATTCAGTTATAAGGGAACAGAAATAATAGAGAGGTTATTTTAGTATTATAATTTCAAAACTTCAATAACTAACTTAATTTTTTCTCCTAAAAAAATACTTGTAATTTAATATTTTATCTAAAAAACTCATCTTGTAAAATAATATGGGATTTTATTCTAAAGCTAACCCTCAAATGTATGGTTTTCGGAATATCACTGATTTTACAACAAGATTAATTGTCCATCATGCTTTGCTTGCATCTGCAATGCATTATAGGATTAAACTTTAGGGTAGGTTCTGGTCGACTGTCCATTTTTAAATCCATACAAGTACAATGATTGTGCATCGTGACAAATCCAGATTCTAGAACGTCTTGTAAAGTCTTTTTTTAAAAAGAACTTTGCATTTTAACGTTGCACTCCAAGTATATGTATAAGTCTAGTTTATGGTAGAGCAACGTTTTCTAGGTATGGCACTAGGAATAAAAATTACTTTCAGTTCCCGATTCATGGATTACGTTCCTTTAAACAAATTCCTCTAGAATTAAGGATGTAGAAAAGTTTTGTAAGTTTAAGATTGAAATTCGTTTTATGTTGTTAAATTAAGTATATTATTGTGTTAATACCTTCTCAACTGATTTAAAACTGTGATATTTTGTATGTTTTGTATGTAGTGATGCTGATTGTTTCCCATCAATTGATAGGTAAAATAAAATTTAATTAAAATATTATTGAAAAAAACAAATATCTATAGATAATTTACAACCTAATAACATAATAATAAACTTATTCATAAATAATAAATATGTACATAATAATTGTCTTTAATAATAAAATCATAAATATTACACACTCTTTCGTCCTTGTCTGTTTTGTTCTCGGTGAGACGCCTAAACTGAAAGGAGACAACAGAGAAAGGAGAAAGTTCAAGGAAGGAAGAGTATAATTAAAAACCAATCGAAATTAAGGGATAGGCAAACAAACCAATGTGAATAAATGTAGAGATGAAGAAAGAAGAAGGAAGAAAGAAGAAAGAGGAAGGAAGAAGGAAGAAAGAAGAAAAAAGAAGAAGAAAGAAAGAAAGAAGAAAAAAGCAATTGAAATTAATTAAAAGACTTGAAAAAGTTTAGAGTATTAAATGAATTAAAAATGAATTATCTTGTTAAAAAATCCGGAATTGTGAGTTTTAAATTGTGAATCAGATAGAAAGACTTTTTGTAAATTCCCATACAATGTAAATTTGTCAGCGAAATAAAATTTATTATTTATTATTATGTTGATTTAGGTATTAGCTTTTAGGTTTTTGACAAAGGTTTTTTTGTAATATTGTTTTTATAGTTTTTTTACGATGCCACTGTCTTCACCTGTTTTGCCAAATTATATTTTACGAGAATTATGTTTTGTAATAAATAAAGTAAATAATCAGAATATAAATGCCAATTGAAAACACTTATCGCCTTAAAAATACTAAAGCATTATTCAAAAGGTCATAACTGGCTTACAACCTAACAACAATCATAATTATGTCAATACAAATAATATATGTAAGAAATAACCAACCATATAAAAAAGTGTAGTTGTTAAAAGCCTGGAAAGAAAAACATTGGATATAAAAATCTGGTCCTTGATTGCAAGTCAGCGCTACTCCCATAAGTTCCATTTGCCAATCACAATACCCGGACTGATAAAATTTTATGGCCGCAGTAACAGAAAGACGCGGCCGTAAAAGAACATATCCAGACGTCACGTGACCGGCGGCGCCGACGTTCTGGTCGGCCGTAAAGGAACATATCCAGACGTCACGTGACCAGCGGTGCCGACGTTCTGGTCGGCCGTAAAGGAACATATCCAGACGTCACGTGACCAGCGGCGCCGACGTTCTGGGCGGCCGTAAAGGAACATATCCAGACGTCACGTGACCAGCGGCGCCGACGTTCTGGTCGGCCGTAAAAGAACATATCCAGACGTCACGTGACCGGTGGCGCCGACGTTCTGGGCGGCCGTAAAAGAACATATCCAGACGTCACGTGACCGGTGGCGCCGACGTTCTAGTCGGCCGTAAGGGAACATATCCAGACGTTACGTGACCAGCGGCGCCGACGTTCTGGTCGGCCGTAAAGGAACATATCCAGACGTCACGTGACCGGCGGCGCCGACGTTCTGGTCGGCCGTAAAAGAACATATCCAGACGTCACGTGACAGTCGGCGCCGACGTTCTGGGCGGCCGTAAAGGAACATATCGAGACGGCGCCGACGTTCTAGGCGGCCGTAAAGGAACATATCCAGACGTCACGTGACCGGTGGCGCCGACGTTCTGGCCGGCCGTAAAGGAACATATCCAGACGTCACGTGACCGGCGGCGCCGACGTTCTGGGCGGCCGTAAAGGAACATATCCAGACGTCACGTGACCGGCGGCGCCGACGTTCTGGGCGGCCGTAAAGAAACATATCCAGACGTCACCTGACCGGTGGCGCCGACGTTCTGGGCGGCCGTAAAGGAACATATCCAGACGGCGCCGACGTTCTGGGCGGCCGTAAAGGAACACATCCAGACGTCACGTGACCGGCGGCGCCGACGTTCTGGTCGCCGTAAAGAAACATATCCAGACGTCACGTGACCGGCGGTGCCGACGTTCTGGGCGGCCGTAAAGGAACCTATCCAGACGTCACGTGACCGGTGGCGCCGACGTTCTGGGCTTCTGTAAAGGAACATATCCAGATGTCACGTAACCGGCGGCGCCGACGTTCTGGGTGGCCGTAAAGGAACATATCCAGACGTCACGTGACCGGCGGCGCCGACGATCGGGCGGCCGACAACTGATGTGGACAACTGAACTACTGATCCTGATACATGTACGCTATAGGCAGACGAAACCAAATAGCGTACTTGCTAATCTATTTGATTGCATGATATAAACCAGGAACAGTATGAACTGTTGTTCTCAATCTCCTATTGTGAATAACAATTTCAATTATCCGTTCCTGTGGTACGGAAAGCCACTTTAAATCGTACCTGTATGGGAAAAAGTCTAAATTTCCAGGCTGGAAGAGTTATTCTGACCTCTAACTACTAAAAGACATACGATATTTTTTTATTCTTTTTAATTAGTCTTTGTTTTGTAACCCAATTTTTTTATTAAAATTGTTTTATTGTAAAAAAATTTATGTTGAAATTTGGAAAGTTCTGTGAGAAAACATTCTCACAAAGAGTATAATTCTTTTCTGCCACGAGAGGGGCACTCCAAGCAATGCTGAGGTTTAATTTTCTGGTATCGACAAATTCTGATTTAATAACTAAAGCTCGCTCAGCGGAGGCAGTGGAGTTCCTTTATAAAAATATAGGCCTATTAAGGTTTTATGTCCAGATTATTTTTTACAGTCTTTATGATTAATTGTAATAAATAATTTATTATATTGATATTTATTCCAGCATGGGTTATCTTTATAAACTTAAAATATCCATTATTATATCTTTTGCTGTAAACTTTTAATAAATAAAATGTATAATTAAAATTAATTTTATACAATTTTAATTTTATTGTACTCTGCAAACAAATGGATTTTATATTTACTTTACAAAATGTGTATATTATTTGTATTTTACACATTATAGTGTTGCATATTTGTTTTGAAACCGACACGATCTGCAATAAATAAATTGAAATACTACCTTAATGTGGTACATACGTCTCAACGTCTGGGATTGTATATGAATGACTTATGAACAATTATATTGTACATATTGAATACAATGTTCCACCAACTTGGCAATGTTCAGAGTTTTCTTAATTATTAAAAATAAATACTCCTATATTTTTTACAAAAAAGCGTTAATTTTGCCAAAAATACATGTTTTATTCGAATTTCTTCGTGAAAAAGATGAAAAATAATATTTATGAATTTTGCCGAGACAGAATATATTTACAGCGTGGAAAAGTTTTACATTACCTAAAATAAGCATTAGTTTTATTAATTTAAAGTAATTTTGTTGGAATTTATCTTGATAAAAAATAGTTTGCTTAACTGAACTAAATAAGACTTGTAAAAACTCCAAGAATTACCTTGGCAACACCTGTAAAGTTCGTCGAAAGGCTTAAACTTAACTTAGACCAAATCTTCTTAACTGATCACCATCCTAAAGATGTTATGTTACTTGTGAGTAAGTTTTAGTTATACCATACTAAGTTTTAATTTCAAAGTAATCAGCTTAATTTTAATGGTTTTTACAATTTCAACAAAATTGCTGAAAGTGACACAATAAACCGCTCCAGAATGTTATCTGACTCACATTTCAATAATATTTTCAACCCTATTCTTAGTTTCTAACGGTATTTGCTCGATATCGAGCAATTTATTTTGATTTAATACAAATATTACTTTTTAGTTAACATCCGACCAATCCAATATTGTGTATAACTGTTATCACAAAAAAAGCTGCACGTATTTACAGCTGAACATTAACAGATTTTTAATCTATATATCTATCTATATAAATACGCAAGCATGTTTCATTTCCTCCTTTTTTCTCAGCCCGTGTGCATCGTAGAAGAAATCCGCGCATACCGTTAGAAAGGTATAGTCCTGTAGATGAGCAGAATCACATTCTAATTCACATCGGACAATAGGGCTACGCCCCACACGCTTTCAAAGTTCCAATGTTAATCTTATGGAGGTAGGAGAATTGATTGAATCATTAGACAGCTGTTGTAAAAACAACTACTAGAAAAACAGGAAGAACAGATGTGTTAGTTATAAATGTTTTTAAACTTCTTGGGTCCAGATCAACTGAAATTTTGATCGAATTTCGATCAGGAGGCGATGTTTTAGTTATAAAATGTTTTTAAAGTTATTGGGTCCAGATTAACTGAAATTTTGAGAGAATTTCGATCATGAGGCGATCTCAAGTATGCCTTATTCAATCCCAATGATGTTTTAATGTGAAATTTTGAGATTTCAATGGTGGATAGCACGATTATTTTCAGTCCGATTCTCATCAGTGTTTGGTGCAAACAACTACAGACCAAGCCCTATCCAAAGACATGAAATACTTGAAAATCGGTTAAAAACTAATTGAGTTCTCTACACAATAATCCCTTAGCGTATTAAATAAGTATAGATAAATTCTTAGCTGAAAGGGGTTAGTATGCGTCTAAAGAGACTGTAAATGTAAAACTATAAACACTCAGATAAATTCAGTTTGTACTCAACTTAAGTTCTGAGAGGACGAGAGAAAATCGCCGTCTAAGGAAAGGAACGCCCCTTGACTTGTGTGTAGTCAACGAAATTGTTTTCTGGTTATACCCTAATGCGAAACAGTTAACTTAAGAACAAAAAATCACTAAAACTACTTTCTAAAAAACTAGAACAGAATAACAAAATAGAAAAAATAAACTGTATACATTCACTACTGTCAAATTAGTTGAAAATATTTTATATTATTACGTTCTAAAAATTATTTTTGGCACTAACTTTTTACATCCAGTATTTTTTTACTTTACATATAACATAAAATGAAAATTTACTTTTAACTATGATAAATAGTAAAATTGTGTTTAATTGTGAAGAAACACAAATACATATAAATGTCGTATTAACTCTCATGAACACAGATATTATTATTTACCATAATAATAAGTTGACTTATTATATTATATGTTGTACGTGAAAATTGGAGGTAAAAAGTAAAATCACATGATTTAGTGTTGCAATTTACAACTTGTTAAGAAATTTAAAGTTGTTTTTACCCACGCGATGGTAAGTAAAGGTAGAAAAATATTACGTCCCACTTTGTTTACAAGATGTTTTGAAAAAGGTTTATAAATTATTTCTTAGTTTAAAAAGTGCACATTTGTGAAATATTTCTAAAATGTTATTTTTATTGTACACCTGGTACTCCATTCGGGAAGAATTAATTTATATTCCCTTAGGCTGAACATTAAAATGGAGGGAGCAGAGTGGTGATTATGTAAATACCAGCTAAGAATGATATAACACCATATATCAAGATCAACTGCATTTGCCGTTTTGGTATCATACTGTTAATTTTGTGGTTTTCTTTTCAGTTTTAGAAATTCATGAATTACATACTAGAGAACATTGTTTAACTATGTTACTAAAGACGCATTTAAATTAAACAAATTTAATTTATAAAAATTAAATACATATTCAGTATCTGATTTAAAATTTTAAAATTAATTCCTTGGATTAAATAAAGACGAAAGTTCAAACTATTGAAGACATGTGTATGATGATTATTGAGAATTTTGTAACTGTTATTATTTTATTTAATAAATTTACATGATTTATAATTTTTGTTAACAAGGCTTATTTCATTCACGACATAAATTGGATGAAAATTGTCACACAAAATAAAGAAACTATTGAACTAGTAGTCAACAGATTATGGATACACCAACTAGAGAAGGCGAAGGTAAAGGTAGGCCTATTTGGCGGGACTCGACCATGAGGAGCTTTAGCTGTCATATTTCACCGTAAGACTGCCATTCCTCCTTCTTAGGCCCTACCGTACTCATAATGGTTTCTTAAAATTGAGCGATGTAGACACATTCCTCCTTTACTGTCTAAGTGTTTAAATATTGAAGATCTTACAAATTTCTGTTAAGGATTGTTCAGACCTAATTAATGTAAAAACTGCAAAATGGTAAATGATGAATTTTAATCAAGCATTTGTCTAATGATTGTTCAGAACCCACAGAATACATTGAAGCAATTCAATTACCTTACTATGTTTCTATTCGCAGGCAAAATGATATTTTTCAACAGTATAATTCATATGGTCAGTGGTCAGAGTGATTAAAATCCTATAAAATTATAACATCAATATGAAACTTGAAAAAAGTGCCGACTGCCCGAATTCTGTTTTGATTCCGACGAAGGGATCAACAAATTTGGAAAATTTTGTCAAACACCAGAAGTTGGTTTAACAGTCAACATGTTTGTAGCCATATTAAATTTCCCTTTAAATCATGGTATTATACAGTAAAACCATGAAATTTTAAAAACTTGAAAAGATACACTTAATTGACTATTGGTCATTCAAAAATAAATATAAAATATGTATGGACTTATCTTTATTGACATCCGTTTACAATATCTCAGTTTTAATGAAATTTTTGCCCAGATTACTTTGTCTTAAAATATGGCTGGGGCCCTAAACAGCATGTGTTTTAAAAACTCATTCAGCAATATCATTTATGAAAAAAGTGCAAGTCAACCATTCTGTTTTATATATCTTTTAAACTGTAGGTATTTTTTACTAAAATCTTAAACCACGGTGTCCATTCGAATTTTGAGCTGTTTTTTACTCTTTAAAGTCTTCTATAAATCAATATTTTTGATACAAATTTGTGAATTTGGGGTTTACGAACAACATTGGCTTACGAATGACCATTATCTTGCTGTAAAATTGTAACTACTGTAAAACTATTATGAAGGAATCACACTAAACGTTTAAAAATTTTTATTCATAAAGTATTTTGCTTCAGACTGGACAACTACGCCCAACATTGTCAACGATGAATAACGTCTTATTGTATTGACCTATTGTTAATTTTTTCCATGATAAATAATTGACGAATTAAAAAAAAATTCAGTTACAAGCGTTTTTCTTTTAAAAAATAATTCACAAAAAAATTATTTACATTTTATTTTTGGTTTATCTATATTTGAATCTCAAACACGAAAAATCACTTTAATATATAATCATCAATAACATCCAGGAGATATTAAAAGCATTGATAAGTTACCAAAAAATATTTTTTTTAGTTCTTTATTAATTGAATTTAATAATGACTGTAAATGAAAGATTGATAATTAAAACTGCACAGAAAGTTTCCATACTTCCATTACTCTATCCGCCTCCCTCCCCCCTCCCCGCCTCAACGGCAATTCGTCCAGTTCTGCATTGTTTGTGAACTCTTCATTAATTAAGATTTTTCGGATTGTCGTTTCATTTCAATCCAGTTATTAGATCAGCCATGAAATTTTAACTATTTATTGATGATCTATAATGGAAAGATTCAGGAAATCCCTTCTCCTTATAAGATTTTTTTAAGAAATAGCTGATAAATTATTACAATTATTAGTACTTTGTATTATATTTTATTATAATTCTCCAATGGAATAATATTCTCTAATAATGTTTATTTATCTTCCTAAAAGAGAACAAAGCAACAAAGTCACAATAAAGTATTATAAAAGCAACTAAAAACTCCTTTGTTGGACCTATGTGACGTACATTATTATACTAAACAAAGAAAAGTGTAAAAATAACATTTTGCATAATTTATTTATAAACAGGACAAATGTTGTTACCACGTAAAGAGCCCATAGAAGGTGTAACTTACATAGGAGTTTTACATTGAAGTTTTACTAAGGGACCTGTGCAGTGCAATGCGCCGCATTTATCAGGGTACCGGGGGATCAATATTGCTCGACGGTAATTTATTGATATAGTAATTTTGTATAAAATTAAAATTTAATCCATAGTGCCAATTAACTCACGCCTTGTTAGTGTTTTACCAATTAATCATTATCACTGATTATCTGTTATAATTATCCTTATGTGACTTACTGTTTGCACGCAAAGGTTGTTTTCTGAATTCAACCTTAAAGCATGTTTTTCCGAACACTGCTGCATTTATGCTATAATCGTGAAATGTGTGAGGTGAAGGAGGTTAACGTGAATACCAAGGGATTTGGTTATTTTAGAAGTTTTTTATTACAGCTTTTTATAACTAAACTGTTGTAATTTTCTATTTCTACCTTTGTTCTTTATTTATTTAATGCATTTTTTATTTGTCCAATAATTTATAAGCACTCTGTATATCTGTATCCAAGAGACAGATGGCAAGCCCTCAGTAGTATCTTACAGAAATATTAATTAAACTAAGATAATAATATGAATGGATTTAATTAAATATAGCTAATATAAAACATTTACAATAGTCAAGCTTCTCCCATAACTTAAGAACCTCCCCCCAAACTCGGGTCAACAAATAACACCACGAAGGTGTTAACTCATTGATAACTCCCACAATGAAGACAACAATTCACTGCCAGTTTGAATCGAGTATGAGGGGGTTGGGAGTGGGGGTTATTAATGGTGTTCCGACTATGTGAGTTAGCCCGCTATTGTGTATGTGGTGGGCGCGATACATTTACTGTTGAGATGAGAAACTCTCTACTGCTAACTACTGTCTCTCTAACGTTCCTTGTCTATTACATTTATGATACTTGTAGATGGATTAAAATTTTTGTTTGTTTATTGTTTGATAGTGAATTTTACATAATTTGTGTTAACATACAATACAATTTTTTTATTATTTATTAACGTTTGAGACAGCTTATGAACTTCCTTTTTAAAACATGAAATTCAGTGAAAATAAATTTGGTTTTCACTATAATATATTATTTTAACGTTTAAGATGTTTGTTTGGATTTAGTTTGTTTAATTAAAATAAAATTAAAATTAAGGTTTGTTTATGTAAGAGTTTGTTAATGTAAATTGGTTAATGTAAATTTTGATAGAAAAGACCATTATCATCTGCTTAAGCCCGAAACATGTTAGTCAACTAAATGTTTAATTTAAAACCCATTCAGAATGTCGTAACTCATCATGGTTGAGTGATTTCAATGGGAATAAAAACATTTTTATATATTTTTACTGTTTAAAATTTAGGTACTTGTTTATATTTATCCACGATGATATAGTGAAGATATTACAGTACTGAAACTGAAAAATATGGTAATTTTAGTTAAAAACACCAGCTCTAACCTCTTGCAATTATTGATTGAAAAATATTGTTACCCAATAAATTGTTGTCCCAGATAGTTTTATAAACTCGCCCCGTACAATGTCAAGACGGTATAAACAACGAAACAAATTGTTTTACAAATCTTGTAGCTGGATCTAAGGAGAGTTTAAACCCTTCATCAGGATTCAGTGCAGGACTCCAATTTGTTCCGTTTTGTGAGGCGGTCCACAGCCGCATACCAATGTCATCAGCCGCGAGACACGAGCGGGACATGCTGCTCGGTGGAATAGAGAAGCTGTTCATCTACTGTGATGAAATATTTCTAAGGATTGCCAAAGCTTTATTTAGTTATTCGATTAGTTCACTGTTATGTCTTTATAACAAGCTAATCTCACTAATTTAGTTAAAATTTATCAAACCCTAACACTAAGATTTTTATGACTGCTGTCTTCAGGCAAACAATGCAGACGCAAAAAAACTTTTCCTATAAAATAGTGTTACATTTTGGTTTCTTACAATTGCATACCAATAGCTCAGAGCTAAATGAAGCGGGGGAAGGATACTAATCTTTCATAGGCACACGAGAAATATTTTCATGAATATATATAATAAATTCTTGAAACATGACTTGAAGAAACTAGTGTTTATTAATCCACTCTTGCCATGTTATCTAATAAAGAGTATTTTTCATTTGATTCCATTTCCTTTTATACAATACATTGTCATCTCTTTCCTAAATGCTCATCAAACTCCCAAAAGTTTCCACCAGAACACAAGGAAATATTATCAATATTACAAAAAAATTTGTTGTTTTGTGTATCATAAACATGTTTGGCCAGATACAGTTCTGCCACACTGGCAAAGCAAACACGCTCTTTGATTGGAGCAGAATGATTTAGTTGTTCGGTGTTGGCTACACTGTACAGAGACCGGTGGTTGGTTCGTTTGTACAATTTATGAACATGTTGATTATAAGTTACTCTTTATTTGGCTAATCAAATATCTAATCACATCTTAAAATTTGTTATTAAAATTGAATAATATTTAGTTAAGAACCGTTTGTTGTAAAAAGTTAAAAGTCGGTTTATATTTTAAAGGAACTGTCTAACCAAAGAAAAATAATATGTTGCTATTTATATTTAAAAATAACGGCTTTTATCTAACCTTAAATTGCATAACAACTACTTGTGCAAGAAGTATTATTAAATATTGAGCACGTGAAATAACCATTTACTACTTTTTAAGTCCCCTTTCATTTCTTCATGTACTAACGACAAACTACAAGATTTTTAAGACATTTTTTAAGACAATTGGCTTTTTAAGAAATAATTAATTAAATTTTTACCCAACTGATCTCTCTGACAAATACGAAAGTAAAATTATAAAAAAACTCAATTGATTTTAAGCAGAAAACTCCGCGATTTCATAAAGTATATTTATGTGAACTTTGTAAACCAAAATTAATAACTTCTTTTACAAATGATAATTCGGAAGGGAAGAACCTCCACTGTCACGCTCAATGCGAATCCCATAGACAAAGGCCTTAATTAAATTCTTATTTCACAAAGCTTTGAGTTCGTCGCTTTGTCGCGATGGCGATTACCTTCTTTAATCAGAGTCTTTCCTGGATTAAACTCTCATTACTGCTAAATGTGTCATTTGATAAGGCAGGTCAATGTCTGTTTCCAACATGGTCAAAACTGACAAAAATTTCGATTTTTTATTTCTGTACTGTTATAAGATATTTGGGTACTACATCATGTAGGTTTTTTTAACAGCGAATTGAAAGAACTGCTTGCTATTGTTTGGGTTTTGTTTATAAGCTGTTGTTTGTTAAACATTAAAAAAATAAATTTTAATTTGACATAATATGCCTGTTGTTCGATATCGGGCTTTTAAAAAACATCAATAACTTCAGCAACTGAAATTGAACGTAAAGTCTTGCCTCTTTAGAAAGGAACAAGTATTTGCAATCTAATAGAGATAAATAGCTATTTGTGTATTAAGAGCGCAAATAATGTCATTGCCGCTCGAGAATGTAGATGGCCGCACGAAGCGTCAGCTGAGTGCGGCCAAACATTTCGAGAGCGGCAATGACTATTTGTGCTTGCAATACACACAATATTTTTCCTACCACCATAATTAATTACAACCGATTAAATGTATTTAATAAACGTACACAATTATATCAACTTTAAATTTAACTTCATTAACTTTCATTAACTTAATAACTGTAATAAATCGTAATCACTTGCATAGGTGTGTAACCGGAAGTTAGGGTTATCAAAATACTGACCGTGAAATCAGCTGATTCAGAGCAAAGCAACTACAATTAATTTGTAATAATTATGGTGATTGTCATGTGGTTTCTGACCAATAGAAACTAGTCTGTGTTGTGACGTCACCTTCTTTACCGTTCTAACCTATTGTAGATTTAAAATAACCTTGATTTAGCGTGCGCCAATGTTCCATTACCGCTCTAGAGCGGAAAAGGACCGGAAAACGGGAATGAACTGTTTTGCGTAGGATTACAGCTGTGGCAATGTGATTATTTCCATGCAAGTAGTGTCAAATTGTTGGTGCTGGCCCAGTTCAAGGTCACCTGAGGGATGACGTCATCGAGGTCAATGACCTCACCGATGACGTCATCGATGACGTCATCGATTGCGTCATCGATGACGTCATCACCAATGACGTCATTTCTATGACGTCACACCCATGACGTCACAGAAATGACGTGCTGATGACGTCATCACCCCTTACGTCATCAAAATGACGTCACCGACGCCACTGAGGTCAAGGTCACGCCGAAACTTAAAATTTTTTGGCACTTTTGCCGTTTCTCGCACTACGCTCCGAGTTTCAGTCAGAGTCCCCGTGACCTTGACCACTTGGAGCGAATTTTCGACGAGAAACGGCAAAAGTGCCAAGTTAAACTCGAGTTTCTGACATGACTCTACCTAAATGGGCAATCGGTTATTCCTCAGGTGACCTTGAACCAGCACAACACCAACAATTTGATATTACTGTGACCTTGAAAAACCTAACAACGGAGCGCCGACACCGATGCGCACCCCACGACAGCCACCGAGTGACTGACTGTCAGGCTCTGTGTACTCTAGGTATATGGGGAAGTGGAGGGGGAAATCTCAAGGTCATCCAAATGGAGTTTTAAAAAAGTTGAAGAGTAGAAAGACTACTCTTGTGCTTCCTGGGCGACCTCATCAATTTCCAACGGATCTGTAAACCAATCCGATCTGTAGCGGCAGGAGTCCAGAAAACAGGTGCACCACCCATCAGGTTGTCCGTAGCACTTCCGACAATTGGTAAGATTGGAGAAATGAAATTTAATACACCGCTGCGGACAACAAGTGTAAAAGTAGTTGGATTTGTAGATTTTGAAAGTTTGTAGTACCGGTGGTGGCAGCTGTTGGTTCTTGCATCTACACCTGCAACATCCAAAGCATTCACATTGCCGGCAGGCCAGCCCGTCCACTTGCCATCTTGGTAGTAGGAAACACTTGCCCTCGCAGCAATAGGTTGTCCCTGTCTCTTCCTCCCAAAGCTTCTTTGCACAATGGACGACGCCTTGTATCTCTAAACACTTATGCTCGCAACATGAGACACGCTTAGTTTCCATACTTGATGTTGCTTTGGCGAGGGAGCAAGATGAAGTGATGTCGTGGTCAGCAGGATTGGAGCTTATATAAACTAAGGTGAGTGGAGGGGGAAAGGTCAAGGTCATCCAAATGGAGTTTTAAAAAAAGAAAAGAGTAGAAAGACTACTCTTGTGTATCTATAGCGATTTCATTGATAGTGAGTGCTTCTGTATGCCAAGTTGATCTGTACTGACAGGCTCCTAAATAATGTTTGCAAAAACCTGCAAAATGATTGTTGCACAATTTGCAGCCAGTTAGCTGTTTTAATGTGAATTCAATGCAACGTTCAGGGCAACAAGTGTACTTATGCCCTCTCATCTGGTACACATGGAATGTCTTCAACTCCGGTTTCGGCTTCTTCCAAGACTTGCACTTACACATGCATTGACCAAAGCTTCACATTTTCTACACGCCAGACCATCCGCAACATCAATGTCATTCGGCCATGAAAAACATTTCCGTTCGCAACAGTAGTTGAGTTGACTCTCCATGTTGCTGTGGTGAAGGTGCGCGATGAAATGATGCTGCAGTCATTGAGAGTGCACCTTAAATAAACTCAGTGGAGGGGGAAAGGTCAAGGCCCATCCAAACGGAGTTTTAAAAAAGATAACTAGTCGTCCTCCTCCTCCTCCTCATCCGTTGTACTTAGAGAGCTGTCAGACGAAGAGCCCCGTGCAGGTGCTCCCCAGATGAAAAACAAATCAATTTTAAAACGAAGACCAGGATCTTGCATCATCAATTCCTTTAATTTGTCACATACTAAGTCGACTTGTGTAAGGTGTCAACAACAAGCTTCCAATTCGTTGGTTCAATATAACTTGTAGTAGAGTCTGCTCGCTGATAACCACATCCTCCGGCCGTATTGGAGTGTAAAGATGTGTAAAGTTCTTTGGCTGTAGCTGAGGTTCAGGCTGGCTGGAAGTGGAAGGTTGAGTGTGGACCCCTGTCGCATCGAAATCCATAGTCATTCTACATTCAATGTTGGGTTTTCGTTTAATACATACACCAATTTCTCATGCAACATATCCACTTCTGCCGAGTCTTGCAGATGAACATTCCAGGAAAATGGCCATTCTTCATCCGTAGTGGAGTCAACTCGAGAAAGAGTGCTGTCCGCCATGATAGCTAAGCAAGGAATGATGTGAGCTACAGACTGTGGTAACAGTATTGAAAGGTAGAGGGGGTAAACCAAAAGTACGTGGAGGGGGTATTTTCAAGGTCATTTAATTTGGGTTTTAAAAAAAAGGAATAGTGGAGGGGGAATTCTCAAGGTCATCCAATTAGGTTTTAAAAAAAAGAATGAAGCTTACTCCTCTTCAGCCTCGTTGTCCCCTGCATCTTCATCAGCCTCATCTTCATCGACGTCAGACTCGCCGTAAGGATAGATCGGGACATGGGCGAATATTGTGGAGATTGTTGACCGTTGTGTCGTCCCCTTGCATTCTAACTTGGGACCAATCATAATTTAAATTCATTTGTATTATGATCCCAGGGTTGTCCCGCAGTATTTCCTTCATACGTTCGCAAATTGACTCCAAATAGTGTACACTATCGACCGACAGTGTCCAACCCGTACTTGTACCGACATCAGTAGTGGAGTCAGCTTGGCTGATGGTGTTGTTGTCTGCCATGGTTGCTTGTCGGACAAGGAATGACGGTTGATGTGATGCTCATGCAGGAACATGGTGAAGTGGTGGGGGGTGTGGTGGAGTAGTGGGGGAATTTTCAAGGTCATCCAAACGGAGTTTTAAAAAAGGAAAACTTACAAAGTAACATTGAAACTTTCCAATTGATGGTGGCGAGCGTTTTCTTCTGCAACCTTGCCGACACATGTGACTATGCCGTACAGTATGAAAAGTACAACCATAATAAGGCCGAACAATAAAAGATAGCCGTTTGACTATCATGATATTTTCTGAGTGGATCTGTTTTCTTCTTATCGCCCTCTCCTGCATCCTCTTCTCCAACTCGTGGACGAAGTCACAACATGCGTGAGGACACCTTTCATCTGTTGGTAGGTTTGCCATTGTTGATGTTGTCGGTGTGGCTGTTGAAGATGGAATGAGGTTTCCAATCGCGATGTGCCATGTACACCAATAGTCAAGTGGTGGGGGTAACAAAGCAGTGGAGGGGGAAGTTTCAAGGTCATCCAAATTGTGTTTTAAAAAAAACCTATCTTGTTACTGAGCTTATATGTCAGTAACAAGATAGGTGTTTCTGCTCTTTTACTTCTTTAATATAATGAAAAAATATACATATTCTACAATGGTTAGGACAAGAAATACAACTGCTAGTCAGCTGAAGTAGTCCAAGTTGTCCTGGCTCGGTCCTTCATGGACGCTGGTGAGGAAGCCGTCGAGGAGTGTCCAGGCTCTTCCTTTGACTGCGGGTGTTCCGTATATTGCAAGCGTAAACTTGCACATTTATACGGTAGCCTCGTGCCACCATCAGCTGCAACTCCTTGTATAAGTCGTTTAGCTCCTGCTGAGTCTTGATGCTCACCTCCTCGTAACTTGCGCAACTAACGTTGAGGGACATCCTGATGTTGCTAGGTTGGCTGCTGGAGTAGAAATGAAGCCGAGGCACAGCGTTTGGAGGTACATGGAAAAGTGGTGGGGGTGATGGTGGTGGGGGTATGGAAGATGCAATTAAACACTTCTAAACTTTTTCCATTGATACAAAGGGATGGAACAAATAGCACAGGTGTCCTTGTAGTTTTCAAATCTAAACATTGGTGCTAGAAATCCAAACTGTTTTCTACCACCTTCCTGTACGAACCGTCGAAGGTCTCTGACGGCAGCATTGCCACAAGGCCTACAAAACTTTTCCCCGTCTTGGAACCTATACCAGGAGTATCCCGAATACCCTCTATTATCTTTCTTGTACTCCTCGATATCCTGCTTTACTGTTATAGGGATATTATCTCGTAAAGCCGTCTGGAATAAAGATGCGTCAGTTATAACTCGTTGTAAGCAAAGCTCGTACAAGGTGCTCATCGTTTGCTAGTTGGCAACAGACTGACCGTTCTTTGCACCCAAGCAGGTTGAATCCTAGTGCGGTAGTGGGGGTAATTACGGTAGTGGGGGTAGTTGTGAATGCAAAGGTCAAAGGTCAAGGTCACCCGCGAAGTTTAAAAAAAATGCAACATATCAATACGTGAAGTCTGTCACATATTGATATGTTGCATTTTTTGTTTTTTTTTTTTTATTTTTTTTGTCTTTTATGATTCGTTTATTTATAAAACATTACAACAACAACATATGTACAACATTAAAAACTTAAATCTAACACTGCTGCTTGTCAGCGATGTGGATGGTCAACTCTGTAGAATTGCTACCCGTGCAGCCGTGGACACCAGGTATAGACACCCGGGTTGAATAGAGCGAAGATCCTCGTTTTGTAGAAGATGGACGAATCTCTTGGGCAGGTACACCTGGAACTTTGGTTCATCCCCCGGAGTAAACGGTGCCTCGCTGGAGACTGCAGCAGATGGCCTCCCCAACTGTAGTCTCCATCTTCTTCATAGCATGGATTATGTAGTGCTTCTCGTCTTTTAGTTCCGAGCACTTCTTTACAGGTAATATTGTTGACTTGGAGTGAGCATTGAACTGCTCGACCAAAGTCTGAAGGAACTGGTGAGATGCCATGGTCAGGTTACAGATCGTCTTCTTGCTCGGAGATGTTGTCGTCTCGGAATCTCGAGTAATACTCATGCCAGGTCCCTGTCTGCTCCCCACTTATATACTCTCCGTTACCCCCACCACTCCCCAATTCCCCACTTTGAAGGTAAGAGGCGAGTTTATAGCATTTTTTAAAGCGCAATGTCTATCTTTATCATGTTCTGGGCTTTTTGTACAAATACATATGGTTTCCAGCATGTATTGATAATTCTTATCCAATTCCACATCATTAACCGGAACATGAGTAAATCCTTCGATCCATCTTTCTTTCCAGCCCCTTGTGTAAAATATTGGTAAACTTGTCTGAAAAGTGATGCATAATGTGATACAAGTCCGTGTAACTTGTAAAACCATCATACCAATCGATATGATGGAAGTGTTTTGAAATCCATCTGTTGGTAGTAGCGGCTTTACTAGTTAAAGACGAATAAGAACATGGTGGTTTAAATAAAAACGAATAAGGAACACTTGTATTCATGTCCAAAAACACAAGTTCTTTTATAATGAATCTATCATCATTAACCACGAAACGCTTGAAACTCAATAATACCAGGCTTGGACTTTACTTGTTGTTCTTCTCCCTTGTCCATTTTGAAGGTCACACGTCTGCTCATTACGAAGTCAGGAGGTCAACTGATTTCCACACCACGGTAGGTACTACTTTAATACAGGCCGTACAGTTGTTGGCGCGTTGGTGTATATTTAATGTGGGCACCGTCCCCAATAGGCCTAACCCCACAAAATGTTGGTTATTGTTTTAAAAACTAACCATTGTCATTAAGTTTCCATCTTTATATTTTCCTTATTTTCATTTTCATCACTAACACTTGATTCTTCTCCTCCATCTTCCTCTTCTTCCTGTTTTACTGATTTCTTATGTAGTTGAGCGTACTTTTCCAATTGTCTCCACATTTGTACTTCATGAGGAACTCTATTAATATAGAAGTATCCACAGGTCCGTATAATATAGGTGCGTCCGTTGTTTGTCCAATGTGTCTTCCAGATAATCTTTAATAATCGAACGTGAAAACACAGTTGTCTCAAGTATCTTGTTATAGGTTCAGTAGCACAAGTTAAAATGAAAAACTCCTCTCGATTAAGTTGAATTTTGTTATCATGTCTTGTTGTGTCTCTAAACCGTAGCTGATGATCACCACGTTGTTTAATGATATCAATTTCCACATTTGAATCCAAAAGTCCTACTCTTGTCTTTCTTCCAAACATGTTACTACTTAAATAGCATTCTAGTAGATGCAAATGTTTCATAAACGATTCCCAAGCACTGTCCGTAAACAAAATCATTTTGGGTCCATGAGTTAAAATTACAGTAGGGGAATAATCTGTAGATTTCATAACACCGATTAAAACACTTTTATCCAAACTGGAAGAGATTGGGTAAAATATTCGCAAAAATACCTCACTCAATATGTTTGGAGAAATATTATCTTCAATATCCCTTTTTCTCTTTTGTATAGTCTTTCTTCTTTTACCTTTTTCTTCAACATTATTACTGGCGTGAAGTTGTCCGCAAACGTTTGTTCACCTCCTTCCTGGTGACCTTGAGGATCTAAAAACTCAGATATCTCCTTCTCAATATCTACCACATTTTCAGGTGTACCACTAGGAGAAGCCATATTGAATACGATGCTACCCATACAACAGTAGGCAACAAACTGATGAGGAGCGGTCTGTACGCTCTGCTTTTATACTCGCGGCTGCTTTTATACTCGCGGAATGAAACAAAACCGGTTCTTACAATACATTTTTAACAATTCCAGTTAAAGGTGTGTATGTTACGATTTTATCATGTAGAATTAAACAGTATGCAGTTGTATTAGCCGGTATAGCATCGTTGAATTCCATTTCTATTTTTATATCCACACTTGAAGACTTTACTGATTCATTTTGTTTAGAACAATCGATTACAACTATTGGGTAGGCATCGAAATATTTGTCAGGTGGTATTAAAGGTGTATTTGTTTTACCGTAATATGAACTTTGGAATCTCGCGTACATATCGTACAATATACTGTATTTCTTCTTAGTGAATGACACATTTAAATTGTCGTATGGAAAGAATTGTGAATTTAAATAAACTTTAATATTTTTCAAGTCACAATGATCAAATTGTCCTGCATGTTTAGTAATGTCGTCTCTTCTACCTGTTTGTAAACCAAATATAATATACCTGGCTCGTTCTACATAATTCGATGTTTTAACAGTCCAAGTGTGTCGATCCGTAGTAGGTAAACTGGGATGCTCATGAAATTCCCAACTTCTAAATGGAATAACAATATCACGATCGGCTTTTAATTTTCTTAAAAGTAGCATTCTATGCTCGTCAGCCAATTTAACATGTGGAACTCTCCATACAATTTTGTCTAATTTTAATTTCCATTCTAAAGTCGCATCTGTAGTAGCATCTGCAGCTTTAATAATGTCTTTATCGTTAGAAGATCTCAACAAAACTAATTCTTGTTTAACGTTTAATATTATTTTCCTATAATCTTCAGCAAAACCAAGCAGCAAACGTAATGGAATATGAAAATCAAAATATCCATTTGGATTTGGAGTGATCGTGTCAATTGTAGGTAATACCCATCCGGCAGGTTTAAGTAAATTGGTTTCATTGGGTGTTATAGATGTTAATCCTTTTAAAGTTGTCGTAATACCTACTTTTTTAGTGGAATCAACTGTTACACCTGATATTTCATATCTAATTTCATCAAATAGGAAAGCCATAGGATTATTTATAAATGGAACTGTTGTACCAACAGTAGTACCGTCCTTTTTAGTAACTTGTCCTTCAATATATAAGTAACTTTCACATGGTAGTGTGTAAATGTCTTGATTTTGTATGGGAATACGAATTTCATCGTTATTGTTTAATTTCGATGAAGTGTAAGGGTTGTGGGTGTGATATTCTTTTTCCCATAGGGTTTCGTCGAATGTTGGACCCTGCGCTATATCCAGTATATCCATACTCGGTTAATTTTAATCCAATTCTCTCTAAGAAACGAATGTTCTCGCGTGTTAACTCCTCCACAGCTGAAGAGCTACTAATGCGGTTTCCCGTAGGTTGTTCGCTTTTAAATGTTAAACCCATGGTTTTGTATTAAAGTGTCGATTTTAAATGTAATCTAATCGTAATAGGCTCTTCTCTGAAGTCTACCAAGTTACCGTCTTGATCCAATACGCTCAACACGATGTCTGAAATGAAAGTGGTGTTCAACGGTAGATATACCAGGTTTTGTGGCTTTTCAACAATTTTAAATCCAGGTGGTACACTTGGGTAAAAAGTATGTATGATGTGGGTGTTAGCCCCATCCCTGTAAGCACCTTGTATAATGTTACAAGTTATGTCTATACTATTGACTTTTAATATTGTTACTGTTTTCTTACCGGAATGTGTTACATCTGGTTCTAAAACAGGCTCATCGTTGGAAAATCCTAATAAATCACCAATTGAGTTTGGTTGAGTGAAATCTATATAATATTTGGAAGTAATTTCAGCTTTCATCGTATTGTTATTACCTTTTAATGTTATATTGTCTTTTCCCATTTTAGTTTGCAAAAATTCATTTATATGATCAATTTCATAAGAACCTGTGGGTAACCTGCACTCTTGTAAGTCTGTAAATTTTCCACTGGCATCCTTTCCCTTATAATAATGCAATACGTTATTTTTACCTTCCGTAACATTGGGGATAGAGTTGTAAGTTGTAAAATCCAATAGTGCCGCCTCCCAAAACCTTCCTTTTTGCAAGCGTAACGCTGGAAAAAGGATACTTCGTAAAGTGGACGATTTTCCTGTTAATGATACCGTATAGGAAGACATCTCAATAGTGACTGATACTTTTAGCTAGAAATTCCAAACATAAATGGCCGCATATTGAAGTATTATCAGGTTGTTCTCTTTTATAGTTATAATATATGTTTTTAGCAGATTTAAAGTAATTTTGAAGTTCTTTTGGTGGTGGCAAATTACCGAAACTATCAAAATAATATACATTGTTATTTAGTTTCTTATAACAAACCCAATGGGTGCCAGGCCCTTCAGTATTATCCAAATTTACAATTCCAGTCTCATTTTGCCACATTTTCTTTGGTAAACTGTCTTTCATAAACACACCGCGGAAAAATGGTATTTTTAAACAGGAAATATATTTAAATAATTCAATATTGGTTAATGCTTTATGTGGTATGACCAATTGATTTTTTTCATTTAATATGCACGATAAGGTCTTAGGTAAAGACCTGCCCCGTTTCTTACCATTGACCACACGGTGGGCTTCTTCCTGCCTTTTCTTGTAGATCGTCGTCTTCTTTTTATATTTCCTCCATGTTTTCTTGTGGTTGACCTCCTTTTTACTCTCCTTCTCCTCCTTCTTCCACCTCCTACTGCTGTTTTAGCCTTCATACCTGCTGTTACTGCTAAAGCTGCTGCTTTTTCTGCTATGCTAGCGTCACTTGATTTTACTCGTTGCCAAGCTATGTCCGCAAGCTTTTTGTCAGCTATTGATCTATTTTTTGAATCGGCAAACGTGGAATATGCGATATCGTGTTCTTTACAAGCCTGATCTAACTTGTTTATGCCAGGATCGCCTCTTTCCAGTCGTTTTTTCAATTTAGTTCCTGGTCCGCAATACTGATAACCTCCCGGTATATGAAATTCGTATGGTAATGCGTCTATTGCTCTATTTACTATGGATCCTACTGGAATTCGTTTTAAAGCTTTACTTAACAGAGAAACCGCTGTGGACGTGATCCCACCTCCTCTCCTTACAGTGTCTCTATATGGACTGATGTACTGGAACGTCATTATTGTCCTTTTATAATCGCAATGTACAACTTATGTGTTACCTCTATGACAAGTTGGACATAAATGAAGTCGTTTATTGTGTTCTTTTATTAAATATCAAAATCACCCCAATCCGATGATCTAAACTTTTTTGTACGAGGGTTGATAAAATAGTTTTGAACAATTTCCCGTTTAATCCAAGTACCTCTCTCAGATTCCAACAAAGGAGTACGACCTGAACCAATACCAATATGATTGTATACATCAAATAATGCATTTCCTAAAACTTTTACAAGAAAATTAACAGTGACAGCATTATCCACATGTTCAGGGTCTTTAAGGTCTGTTATACGTTTATTATTACAAGTATACACTTTGCTATCCATTTGTGATAATGTGATAGTCTGTCCTACAGTTGCAGCATCATTTGCTTCTCTTCCTTGCGCCATGTTTTTTAATTTTTTATTACTACATATAAAAAACGCATAGTAATTATTTGGATCTAGATGTACTGTTTGTCCTAAGGCAGCCGCGTCTCTATCAGCATGACCCCATGACACATTTGATAACCTTCCATGCCTGCAATCCCAATAAGCGTTTTTGTATGTCAATAAACGAAATTTTTCATTACCTTGAATAAAGTCATCCCCTTGCTTTAATAATACTTCATCTCGTTTTGCAAATCCAGTTGTTTCTTGTTTTAAAGTCTCTTTCATTTGACCCACTGTTGCACCATCAGATGGTGCTGAACCATCTTTTACATTCGCCAAACAATTGCCAAGACAATCGATAACTCCCACATCACGTATGACACAATGATCTTTTATATATTTGAGATTTACAGCATCATTTTCATTTTTTGGATAACCTATATCGTTAATAACAAATTTATAAAAAGAAAATCCATCTTTTGTCTTTTCAGGTATCAAAGAATGTAAATAGCGTCTATTTACGCTGTCTTTTGCATCTTTAGGGTCATCTACGTTGGATATACGTTTATTGTTGGCACTATACGTTTTCCCATTGAATTTTAACGTATTTTTTAATTCAGATGACAAATAACCTTTGTTTATCGCATCACCGTTTTGATTTGGTTTACCAACGTTGATAATTCTATGATCTTCTGCGTCATATGTGTTATTTTGTAGTTTTAATGTTGGCGATATCTTTTCCTTTAATATTTTTAGATTTATTGCATCGTTTTCATCCGTAGGATCTTTTATGTTTTTTAACCTTTTATTACTCATATCATAATCTCCATCAGGTGTTTGTGGTAAACCAGCACTTCTTTTTAAACTATTGGCATAATATAACCCATCCGAGGAGTAACGTCCGAACTTGTCGACACTCATAGTGCAACTGAATAGTATTCTAGGGAGTAACGCATTTTTATGAGATTACCCCACGGTTTCGGAGTTCATCCACTAAAGCCACCCATTCGTTTTCCAATCCAGTATGACCCGCTTCTTTAGCTTCATGTATTAGTTTCATTCTATCAACCAATTTATTGATATTATTGTAATAAATCACATTTGTGTTATACAGTTTCTTCATTAAACCTGTACCTGTAACAGACTTGTTTCTTTTTCTTGGTTCTGTAGCACTTATATCCAAAGTGGATGACACAAACCTTCGTTTTACAGGTTTTCTTGGTATTATTGGCATTGGTTGTCTTCTCGTTGTTGGTATTAACTTGGATACAAATTCTCTATATTTTAAAGACTTTGATCTAAAAACAGGTTGGTCAGCTGAATACTTCCTCCTGTATGCATTAGTTTGTTCCAAAATCTTTTTATATGCTTCCATGTCTTTTTCTTTAACTAACAATTCTAAAGGCTTATTTTCAAATAATAATTCAAATAATCCTCTTGTGCCCTTATATCTTTGATCACCAACAATAATATTATCATGTTCATCAATGTTTACCGGGCTATTACCAACCATTAAACCCTCTTCTGTTAATCTTACTCCATAACTATGGTAGTTTTTATTAGGGTTTGTTCCAGCTAACATTTTTATCATGTATTTCCTTCCTAAAGGTCCTTTGTTATGAATGTTTTCACCCAACAAGCTTATGTTTGACGGACCTTCCCTTGCTTCTTCTTTTTCCTCTTCACTAGCAGTTGATACAACTTCATGTCCTCTTTTGGCTTTTACTTCATATAATTCTCTTATTCCACTATAGTCTGGTGATTCTAGCTCTCTTTCGGGTTCTCCACCGGTAAAACCACTATATGTAGAGGATTCCGGGTCTTCATCGCTAAAATCTTCTGATTTTACATTTTCTCTTTCAAACTTTGTAATAGGTGCAATCGCATCTCCTTCCAATACAGGTTTAGCAAATTTTTTGTTTAATTGTTTCAAGGGTTCAGTAATAGGTTTAAAAGTAGATTCAAGGAATTTCTCCCTCTCGCTAATACCTAGTTTCAATGCTCTGTTTTTAGCCCGAATAGAATCACTAAGTGATTTTATTTCTTTTACTAATTTTTCTTGGTTAACCATGTTTGTAGCAAGACGTGTTGTACAACAATGAATGTGTTATACCACGTTTAATGTATTAATATAAATTTATCAAATCCTATCCTGTATCGACCATTGTTTAGCGGTTGTTCCTTCATAATTGTTAGGAACCCATACTTTTCAGCCCAAGCCTTTCCACACAACTCTTTAAATCGTTCAAATGTCATATCCGCATTTACATGATCAAAATATATATGTTTTAGGTTGGTTTCGTCCTGTTTAAATACAATTAACATGTTTGCATTGTCTCTAATGAGTTGTTTAGGTATTTTGCTGTAAGTTTGGCCAATATAAATGCTATCTATGTTGTTATGTCGACCCATAGCGAAGTAATTCCTTATTGTGTTTTGGTTTTCACAAGATACATCGTCGAATATAAACACGGAGAATGGTTTAGCTTCTTGTGGCTGCATGACACTCTCGCTTGCATTAAACTTTAAATATTTAACTTCAGGCACATTAGTCAGTATTTTTTCCAATAATTGATACTTTGGTTGTTGTAGTGATTTTGAAAATACATATAGATTGTTAAATCGTAATCCTTTAGGGTTTGTAATCAAATTGAATACTACATTAGTTTTTCCACAGTTGGAAGGTCCGGTAACCAGACAACGAACGGTGTTTGGTAACAAATTGCCATGCTTCCCACTATTGAATTCTGAATTATCCACTGTGAGTTCATCTATATTATTAATAGTAAAACTCTCTTTTTGTGGTACTATCTCCATCCTTTGTAATGGTTCAACCTAAAATGATTCTCTATCGTTATATCAAATCCTTTTTAGGTATCCAAGAATCTTCCGTCTTATTAAATCCTAACCATCGTACTTTGACCTTATCTTTTTTCCGTTGCAACACCTTTTCAACTAAATATACATCGCCTACTGTTGATTTTAACATTTCATGTCCATAAAACCCTCCTTCAAGCAATTGTCCTTTATTATCTTTTAAAATATATGTCTCAGGTACTGTAGGTTGTACTTTGAATACAGTAAAAACCTCATTGGTCCAATTTGGCAGGTATCTTTTACTGAATACACCTTTATATTTACTTATTCGCACTTTATCACCCACATTAAATTTTTTAGGCTTTAGTTTTTCAACTTTTGGTTTAGTATTCGTTTTTATACGTTTTAATACAAGGTTTTCATTTTTACTAGTTACTTGGTTTGGTTTCATCCCGATAGTCCTATGAAATTTGTTATTGTAATCGTTTATAAGTTTTGGTAACATATCAATCCATATGTGCGATCCTCTGTTGGAAAACATTTTATACATTGCACTTTTTAAAGTTCTGTTGAATCTTTCGATTATTGAGGCTTTTACTTCTGAATTGGTTGAATAATGGTTTATATTGTGTTTTTTCATTAAATTTGCAAATTCCTTATTAAAATATTCTTTTCCATCATCTGTTTGTAAATGTTTAATAGTATGTTTGTCTCTTTGTATAGCTGTTTCCATTGCTTTTGTAACACTTTTGCCACTTTTATCTTTTAGTGGTAAAGCATCTGCCATTTTTGAAAAACAGTTAATAACAGTCAATATGTATTTATATCCTTTATTTTGTTTGCTATAAGGAATCATTTCGATTAAATCCGCTTGATATAAATCATTAATTCCTTTTATCACCGTATTTCTTCGTGGAAACTTTCTTCTTGCAGGTTTATGAAGTTCGTTGACAATTTGTTGCTTCAAGTCCTTCATATTGCAGGTTTCAATGTTTGTTGTATCACATGTATAATCACAATGAATGTTGTTTTAAATATTCACATCATTTATATGGGTCAAGGTCATCCAAACTTGTGTAAAAAAATGGGGAACACGGCGTTGGACTTGCCGTGTTCCCCATTTTTTTTACGGAAGGAAAAAGGAATAAGGTCGTAGTTGTAGAAGGACGAAGAATAGGTTACTAGTTGATAGGGTTTAGAGAGTAGTGGCCAAAAGGAAGAGTGTGGATTTTGTCGGGCATAATGTATCTTTTATCATCCCGAGCTGACAACGCTTTTTTAATTTCAGTGACACTGTAGACTTGATGCTTGAAGCTTCGGATATTGTTGAATGTTGCTGATATCGTAGTATCTTCAAACAAACAAGTCTTGTAGTGGTCAAATGTCACGTGTTTTTTCAAATAAGATGTCTTCACTCCTTTTGCTTTCTTCACTGTCGGTGTGTTGTTCTCGTGGTACATCTTAAATGAATACAATTTCGCCATCAGCGCCACTATTTCTTCTAAAGGCATTCCATTTGCTTCATCTTTGAATTTTCCAATTACTTTTTTATATTTTTCATTAAAATTTGGATGGTTTTTCGGATAGTCAGAAAAATCGAAATCTTCTTTGTATGGAAAAGTCCTTAGGTCTTCATACATGTCCAAAGTCTTTATCCAGTAGATAAACGCGTCCGTATCCATGTATGCGACTCCAATGTTTTCCCTTCCGTAATGTTTAACCATTTTGTTATAATGGAAATCATACATCAGGGTTTTACTTATATCCAAAATCGACATACCTATGTATAACGGACGGTCCATGACTATTGTTGTTTTCTTCATACTGACAGCGACTAGATTTTCGTTTATAATCATGGATGTTCCGAAATTTGGTTTTTGCACTAATTTTTCCAATTTCCTAGGATCACTCACTAATTTTACATTTTTGTGTTTTCTTTTGTTCTCCAAGGTCTTCCCAAAGATGGCATTGTTCATTAATTTATAGAAGTCCTTTTCAAATGCTGTTGTCGCTGCAGCTCTTCTTGCAGTGTTGGAATCAATATATGGTTTCAACCAACAAGACTGGGTGAATTCAATTGCTCTATGAATTCTCACTATACGTAGACCCAATTCAAGAGCCTGTTGAACTACCCAGTAGTGAGCCACATAGCGATCCTTATTCTCCAAGGTCATCATCAATTTTGGCCATCTTCCTGTCGGTGAAACTTCAGTCTTGGCTAGGAGAGGCAAGTCGTAGTGATGGTCATGAAGGTGCTCCGGGTATTCAAAATCACAGTCCAAAATATAGCCTTTTGGACCATCCTTTGGAATCTGTGAGATGTCTCCGATGGTGGCCGGGTCGATCCACTTGAAGTCAGCGTAGGGAAGCGGATTTGACATTGCCCAACCATAAAGGTTGTTTGCATCAAAATATCCAAGGTAGACCGATGGTTGTTGCTCGTCGAAGCCGGGGATGTACTTGTTGTTGGCTTTGACATGACGTGTTACAGCTTGTGTCAAACCGCCCCGTACACCAGATTCCATCATGAGCACCATATCAATATCCGTTAGAAGTTCCAGTCGACAGTTGGTTGACTTTAGCATAGCTTGCCATGCTAATCCTGGAGATGTGTACGAGTGTAGAGGGTCCAGTCCATAGGCGGAGAAGCAGGTGTTTCTGAATTCTTCCATCACATCGCACAGCAGAGTTACGTCCAATTTTATATAAAAGTCAGAATATTCCCCTAAGGTTTGAATGTTTAGTTGGTTCCAAACATTACATGCATGATTGTAGTCTTCAACGGAGATTTCACTTTCGTTTAATTTGCTGTTGAAGGCTTCAATCGGCGGTAGACTGGTTTCTTCAAATTTTTCTGTAGAAGTTATGTAATCGTAGGGGAACACTCCTTTCCGTAATACTAGGTCTAATTTATCTTCAGGTACAATTTTTCTGGTTTCTTTTAGGTCTTCTCTTCTTAGGTTCTCTGACAATTTGGCTAAACTAGATGCCATAAATCTGTAAGAGTCTACGAAGCGAAGTTTAATTTTACCTACTGTTTTTGAAAAGCTGATGTACTTTTCCAATGTTGTAGCAAGAACATCAATTTTACCGTCATCTCTTCCTAACTCCGGGATAATAAAGTGGGAGTCGTAGCCGCTAAGATTGTGTAAAACGACAGGAATAAAGTTTGGCAGTTTGTAATTTATATTGCATGAATTACAAGCAGCTCCTCTGTATAACCCTGTCAGGTGATCGTGATCTCTTACTTTTGGATTTTCTTCACTGAACATCTTCTTGCATAAATAGCATCTTGTCGCTAAGTTGTATTCTTCTTGTTGATTTTGGTTTAAAGGTTCCATAGGTACAATATTACCGAACAAGCGTTGAACCTTTCCAGCAATATCGTACAGTTGGTCTACAAAATACTTAGCGGCTTCTTCACCACGGTAGAGTATTGGAGTGGATGTTAAACCATAGTCTTGCAATTGGTTTTTAGACAAGGTTGATTTAACTAGTAAACAAAAACTGTTGGGCTGATGCAACTGATATTTTGTTCTTCTAGTCACTTCGCCGTCCGGCAGCTCCTGTGGTACTAACGTTGATTCAAAATCTGCATAGACCACTATTGGAATTCGGTATTGGTGAACTGTCTTGTTAAATTGGATACACGCTCGAGATGGTGGTGGCAGACTAATCTTCACTTCATAGTTCTCGTTGCAAAGTCTTTTATGTTCCAATAACCAGTCCAATCCTCCACGTCTTGAATCTTTCCAAGAAAAGCAGAAACATCTCTTGCAAACTGTAATCCTATTTACTCTTTTGGTCAATTGTTTTACAACTAAGGCTTCAAAGTCCTTTATCCATACATAATGGGAAATTTCACCCTTAGTTATCAATAGCAAGTCCGTGTGGTTTCTTTGCTCAACCTTTACTACCCGCAAAGGATAAACGTTGTTTGAATCATCCAGACCAAAAACATTCACTGAAACGCCAGGATTTTTCTTTTCAAATTTGTCTATGTCTTTCAATGTAACTGGGTAGGTGAGGCCTTGAAAGTTGTAGCGGTGTTCATTTTCGTAATATTTTCTACCAACTCTTTCAGGATGATCTTTAACATACTTGGTTAACATTGCATACTTAAAACATTCATTACCTTCATTTTGCACATTCCTACACGATTTAGTGTTTTGGATTTTCTTTGGTAAAGGGATAAAACTACTACCCCTTAAACCATATCCATGCTTGTGAACCCTTACATCCATACCTTCGATTGATGACAAAGTCCATCCAGATCCTCTTCCTTCATGTTCTTGAAGTTTTGTTATAAGTTCTTCCAAGCATTCTTCAATAATATCATCGATGTTGGAGGTGAAGGTAAGGGTTCGGTTTTTGGTAATGAACGCTCTCAATGCTGTTTCACCATCAGTATTGTTAAACATAGCCTCTAACACCATTCCAAATTTAATAAAATTTAGCCTTTGTAATTCTTCCCTCAACGTTTGACCAACAAGTTCCTTAGCCTGGGTTATGAATGTTTCCAATTCCAATTGAACGTTATTAATTTTGAAATGTGTTACAACTCGTCCTGGCAAGGCTGTGGTGCGCAGTTGTCTTACATCTTCCAGTTCTTCTTCTTCCATATCCTCTTCTTCGGTGTCCTCTTCTTCGGTGTCCTCTTCTTCAATAGGTCTTGTAGCAGTAGATGGTCCAGCACCAGCAAATTGAATCACACTAGGTCTTCTTCTTTGCATTTGCTGTAGATAGCTGTCGTAGTAGTCCATCTGCTTCTGGTGCTCTTCCAAAAACCGGTCAATTGAGTCTAAGTCTATTTCATCCATGGTAATATCTTCTTTTCTATCTTCGTCTTCATGTACTTCTCTGTGTATGGTGAAAAGATCTTCGTCTTGAAAGATTTCCCCACAAATGTCGCAAAGAGCCATTTCAAACAGTTTGGCTTTGAATGCACACTCTGTGAATGTCCACGAAATAATGAGCAGCGCACTCCACCGGGACCCTTTATATCCGAGGCAGATAGGTGGGGAAAGTGACGTCATATGGAAACAGGTTATCACTTATGTGCTAAATTTAGCCTTTACACAACCGTTTGTAATACATTTATCAGTAGGCTTGATAAATTGATGATATTTGGTCTAGATTCAATAATTTGTACAAGTTTTTTCAAAGATGTCTGTTTGAGCAAGTTTATGTAGGTCAAGGTCATTTGGAATTATTATTTTGAGCGGGGGATAGAGCGCTAAGCAGCATCATTTACTACAAAGTGCTCTATCCCCCGCTCACATTCTTTTTTAACTTTTTGTTTAAACTTTTTACAAGGGTGAAACATCACCATCAGAGTCGGAATCATCCTCATCACGGAATAGGTAGCGATGACAATACATAATTCTTCTGGCAACTAACATCCTATCCATTGGACGATGGGGAGTGTCTTGTTCTTGTTCTTCTTCTTCTTCGATTTCCAATTGGAATTCCATTTCCGACTCAGATGACGACTCTAATGTTTCGTAGGCATGCAAGTCCACCTCATTGTCCGTTGAACCAGCTTCGTCAGAGTCCGTTTCAATATCCATTATCTCTTCCTCCTCCTCTTCTTGATCAACCGCAGGTAGTTGGTCCTCTACTTCTATAATTTCTAGAGGTATAACCTCCAGAATAGAGACAATTCTGTTGCAATGGAACACGGTGTTGTCAAGTGGGAGCCATGGTATGGAAGTGGTGTATCTATCCAATTGGTTTGCCCTTTTATACCCCCACCAAGTATGCATTTATGTGGGTCAAGGTCATGTAAAGATACCCTTTGAGCGGGGGATAGACCACTAAGCAGCATGCTAGTCTATTGCCGCAAAGTGATCTATCCCCCGCTCTGTTCTACAAAACCTCAATCAAGTCCAAGTTCGAGTCCTAGTTCAACACATTTTATTTCAATTTAAAAATTTCAATTTCACAAAGCGTACAATTCTGATGTATCAAATATTCCAGTTCCTAAAACATTAGGTTCAGTTCATCCAAATTATGCACTCCTAACCTCATAACCTTGGTAGGGAGAATTACATTAATATGATAGTTATTTCTACCGTTACACTTGCTCCATTCTCAAAGAGATATAAATAATATAGTCTTGGATACTGTGCTTTTTCACGTCCTGCATGTTCCCTAATAAAGTTGAAAGCCAATCTTTTTGAATATTCATTATGAAACACTTCTTTTACAGAAACAAGAATTTTTTCTTCCAGAAATTTCACTTGAATTGATGATAGTTTGCTTACATCATCCTTGTCTATCAGGGGTAGCTTGTACGTGAAAGTATTTGGTATCGGTGGTTGTTTTTTTAGCATTTTATCAAGTAAACAACAGAATATTTTATACAATTTCAGCGCTGGACGTAGGGCAGCCTCTTCCGATGTTGGTGGCACTGTCGACGGTAATGGTGGCAGGCTGGGCATCTTCAGGCTGCTCAGGAATTCTGCGGTTATCAAATATTGGAGTATTGGAGCAGGGGGCGTGTCGGTCGAGGTGGTTTTGGAAGCTGGTGGATAGTTCTTGAGCTTCGGAGGCATTTTGAAAATGGAAAAGTGAAATAATGTAAACGGTGATAATGGGAATGTAGTGTTGAAGGCGGGAATAACCAGTCCGTACAATAGCTGGATGTGGAATGAGAAGTGCGTGCAACCTGGCCGCCTTATATCCCCCACCAAGCCAAGGGTGACCCCCTCACAGAACAGACTGAAGCAAATAAACGGTTCATACAAGCTTAGTAAAGCGTCAGAGTGGGGGTATCACGTAATACACACACCTTAATCGCATGGTTAGCACTTTACTTAAAGTGTAGTTTATATATGTCAAGGTCATTCAAACTTTGAAAAATATTTTCACCTCCAAACACTTGTGGCAAGCCGCAAGTGTTTGGAGGTTTTTTGTTAAGAATTAAGACTGATATATATGTCAAGGTCATTCAAACTTTGAAAAATTTTTACCTCCAAACACTTGTAGCAAGCTACAAGTGTTTGGAGGTAAGTTTTTATTTGTTAATGATTTATTTGTAACTTAGTCTTCACCCTCAAGGACACGGTTTGAGATTGTCCCAGTGACTTTACATCACCGCCAGGTTAAAGTATTATACAAGTCAAGTATTTTTTTTTTATTAGTTGACTTTTGTATAATACCCCTCTCCCTTACTTTAAGAGAGTTAAGACTAAATTTGGAAAAATAATTTGGAAAAAGACTTTTAAATATTGTCCAACACAACCTAACAATTTAGAATTTATTTTGGTAGGCCTACATCCTAATCCATTTCCCACACAGATTGGCATCCTTCCCTTCGTATTAGATAGCCTTTTTTATGGATGAAAAATTGTCTTTGTACCATCCGAACGGGTACTTTCATTGTATGAAGGCTGCCATCACCTTTTACAATGATTTCTACTTTGGCATCAAAAGCTCCATAAATTTGAGCAATAAAATAATATTTTTCATCCATTTTAAGTCTTCTAATATCAAGCGGTTGCGGACTGTGGGGATGTCTGGGTTGGGATGTTTTTAGACCTAATGTTGTTAAGACTGTAGGGTCTTACTCTCGGAAGATTGATGTTTTTGTTCAAGTGCGTTTGGCAACGGTCTTTATCTAAAACAGCAAACTTCTGACAGCAAAGAATCCCAAAGTCTTTTGACATCCAAACGTAATCGCATTTATTACCCTTGCCAGCAGGGAGTTTAACACGCTTACGTTTTTGTGTTGGACGCTTTACTGGAGTGTTTTGGAGCTTGTCAGGTTTAGGCTGGCTAGAAGGAATGGGGGTGGGAGGTGAAGGTTTAAGTAGGTCAAAAGGTAGGCTGCAGACAATTTTGGGTGGGGGTAGGTGAACGGGTTAGGTCGATTGAGGGAAGTTCGGGGGAGAAGATTGATTTACGGGGTGGTTTGGTTGGTGTAGGTGGCATGGGGGATATGGGTGAGGGACATTGGGATTTGGTGTAGGATAGGATTTTCTTAGTTCGACTGTAGGGGGTTATCCTCGACCTTGGCGCCTCTTCGAACACCGCAGACTCCGATCCCGAGTCCGATAGCAGAGAGAGTGCTGGAGAGGCTATCAGGACTCGTCCGCTGGGGTTCTTTGAAGATGCCGCAGGTGCGCCAGCCTCTTCCGAAGCCGAAGGTGCGCCAACCTCTTCCAATGTTGGTGGCAATGGTGAAAGGCTGGGCATCGAGGCAGGCTGCGGTGGCGGCGGCGGTGGCGGCATCGTCAGGCAGCTCAGAATCTGCGCTGTCATGAGGTATTCTAGGATCGGAGCGGACGACGATGAGGGCTGAGGCGTGTTGGCCGAGGTTGAAGAAGCTGGTGGGTAATTCTTGAGCTTAAGACCCATCTTGATGAAGCGAATAAATGAAGAGTAAATATGAAAAGAGTAAATATGAAAAGAAGATTGAAATAAGTAAATAAAATCTCAGGAGCGAGAGAGGACCGTCCGGTACGGGAACCTGGACAGGAATGAGAAGTGCATGCCACCCGGCCGCCTTATATCCCCGCCGGGGCTGCCACGCCCAGGATATCAGGGGTGGGGGTGGGGGTGGGGGTGGGGGTGGGGGTGGGGGTGGGGGTGGGGGTGGGGGTGGGGGTGGGGGTGGGGGGGTTCGCACTTTTTGTCGGGGGGGGGGGGGGGGGTTCGCACTTTTTGTCGGGGGGGGGGGGGGGGGGGTAAATTTAAAACAATAAGCCTCACTTAAGGCGTTTATGTTAACATCGCTGAAGCCTCCAAAAAAGACACACTTATAGACGAGTCAAACCTTGTGTGTTACTTGACTTGTACATTTTTTTTTTAAAAGAGCTTAATATATTTACCTTGTTAATAAGACCTGACTGTTAAAGAATTTTGAAAACTTTTATATATTTAGGTCAAGGTCACGGTAAAACTTTAAAAAATTAAGCCCCACACCCCCGATGGGGGTGTGGGGCACTTGGGTTGTCATCGCTGTAGCCTCCAAAGAGACCCAACTATGACAACTATGAGGCAACATCCAATGTCGTGTTCCCTTCGCCACGCAAGACTTGTAAACATTTACTGCATTGTCTTTTCAATAGCTAACAAAACATTTACTTAATTTTGAGAGAGGTTGAGGACAGCCCTAGTGGCTTACGCCCTCGGTCCGAGTGCAGGGGCCACCGCAAATTGGCCACAGCTGTGGTCTGCATGTCAGCATACAAACGGACCGAGTCCCAAACCCAGCCGCAATATTGCATGCCTGAGAGGACCCATGCTAAAATTGGTTTAAAATTGTTTTACACGGGGGTCTACTCCCGTACCCTACCTTTACTATTTAACTTTATCAATGCAGTAAATTTTTATAAATCTTTGTGGGTCAAGGCCACACGGACATTAAAAAAATTTCGGCCCCCGTACATCCATGGCGAACCACGAATGTTCGGGGGCCTTGGGGACTAAAAACACAAATAGCTAACAAAGATTCATTTACATAATTTTGAGTTTCCAGAAGGGAAACAAGAGGTTGAGGACAGCCCTAGTGGCTTACGCCCTCGGTCCGAGTGCAGAGGCCACCGCAAATTGGCCACAGCTGTGGTCTGCATGTCAGCATACAAACGGACCGAGTCCCAAACCCAGCCGCAATATTGCATGCCTGAGAGGACTCATGCTAACGTTGGTATAAAGTGCTTTTACACGGGGGCCTACTCCCGTTCCCTGACTTTACAATTTACTTTGAGCATTGCAAAAGCTCAAGGGGGGATTGCTAAAACAAGCGTATACACTTTAGAAACATATAACACACTTACAACACACAATTGAGCTCAACGTAGTCAATGCTGGAACAAGCACATACATGTTAAACACATATAACAAACAAGACACAAAGGATAAAAGACACACAGGAGACATAAGGTACAAGTAAAACACTCTCATATAAAACAATTCGCAATACCCAAACGCAAGCGCAATATCTTACAACTAATACAAGTCTTAAAGTTAGAGTAGACTTCGCTAAATGAAGGCGCCATTCAATGTTTAGTGATGCCTATGGCGGTCCGTCCCGATCGTTCACGTTCAACGCGCGGGAGCGGACTGCGAGCCGGCTCTGGCTGGGCCCCCTTATATCCCCACCGGGGCTGCCACGCCCAGGATATCAGGGGTGGGGGTGGGGGTGGGGGTGGGGGTGGGGGTGGGGGTGGGGGTGGGGGGGGGGGCACTTTTTGTCGGGGGGGGGGGGGGCACTTTTTGTCGGGGGGGGGGGGGGGGGGTTCGCATTTTTGTCGGGGGGGGGGGGGGGTTCGCATTTTTGTCGGGGGGGGGGGGGGTTCGCATTTTTGTCGGGGGGGGGGGGGGGTGAGGTTTGTTATGTGGGTCAAGGTCACCCACAACACTTGTACTCTAAGTGTTGGCTATACCCCCACCACAACTGGGTCCCTAGGCTACACAACACCGCTTCGCCAGTATGTCTCCGGCTTCCATGCGGTGCGTCTCGCTGTTCTCTAGCTCTCTATATGTAAGTAATTTTACAAGTTCTGAATGTAGGTCACTACACTTTAACTCTGGGACGATATCGACTTATAGTATTTCAGTGTTTTGACTCAAGGTCATCACACTTTAACTCTAGCACATCGGTTATCGTACCAGAGGTGCTCAATAACCTAACTTGTAATGTTTAGGGTGGCGTTTTCACGCCACGTGGTATCGCCATGAGTGTCCAGTCCAAGTTTTAAGTTAAATTAATTTTACTGTAATCTTTTCCATTTCCGCTTCGTTTTGCCAAAGTATAAGGTGTCGCTTAATAAAGTGGTATTTCTCTAAAGTTATAGGAGATTGCAAGGATACAATTAGTTTATTTAGGAGACTCTTCATCTTGGAGTTTAACACAATTTCCACTTTGACTTTGCTTCCTCGGCTCTCACAGCCTAAGCTGTACAGAAATGTTTCTTCTAGTGCCAACTCGGGCCAAGAGAACAGTGTGTTGACTGTAGGACAGCTCATGGTGAAGTGATGCGATACTCCAGCGTACCACCTCACCTTCCCCCGCCACTGTGACCTTCCCCCACTCCTGCTGTTTCCCCCACCTCTTTTCCCTTGACTCATGCGCTACAAGCAGTCTCTCAGTATTGTGCGGACTTTTGTGAGGTGAAGCCATGTCGCAGGACACTTTAGGTAAGAAACTTAGCCGTGTTAAGACTTTATTAGTTGCTCACTGTCCACCACCCAAAGTTAAGAGAGTTTCAACTTTAGCTAAGTGGCGCAAACTGTTGCGCGGACACCCTAAGTTTTATACACAACAGACTAATGTCAGTTTTACTGATGAGGATTTGTTTAAAATATTGGATGAAATGACTTTTCCTTGCAAAATTCAGTTAGTTACTCCCATTCCTGACAGTTTAGAGTCTTAGTCTCTCAAGCCGATATACCTAGCGTACACAGAGCCTGACAGTCAGTCACTCGGTGGCTGTCGTGGGGTGCGCATCGGTGTCGGCGCTCCGTTGTTAGGTTTTTCAAGGTCACAGTAATATCAAATTGTTGGTGTTGTGCTGGTTCAAGGTCACCTGAGGGATAACCGATTGCCCATTTAGGCAGGGTCATGTCAGAAACTCGAGTTTAACTTGGCACTTTTGCCGTTTCTCGTCGAAAATTCGCTCCAAGTGGTCAAGGTCACGGGGACTCTGACTGAAACTCGGAGCGTAGTGCGAGAAACGGCAAAAGTGCCAAAAAATTTTAAGTTTCGGCGTGACCTTGACCTCAGTGGCGTCGGTGACGTCATTTTGATGACGTAAGGGGTGATGACGTCATCAGCACGTCATTTCAGTGACGTCATGGGTGTGACGTCATAGAAATGACGTCATTAGTGATGACGTCATCGATGACGCAATCGATGGCGTAATCGATGACGTCATCGGTGAGGTCATTGACCTCGATGACGTCATCCCTCAGGTGACCTTGAACTGGGCCAGCACCAACAATTTGACACTACTTATGACGTCATCGGTGGGGTCATTGACCTCGATGACGTCATCGCTCAGGTGACCTTGAAGTGAGCCAGCAGCCTTACTTTTGCACTACTAGCTGCCCTAACATTATTTTAGTTTTAGTGTTTGATAAAAAGAAGATCAATGAAGGACATGCTGTCGCTAGTCACACGCGTAGGTTTGTCAATGCAACATACAAATCCTCCCTCCGTTATATGTAAATATAAATAAATAAATAAATATCGTCTTTATTTAAAGCGGTTTTCAACAACAGTTGATTTTCAAAACAACTCAGGTCAAACAATAATAATAAGATATTAAAAACTAACAAAATAACATATTACATGGCATAACTAAAAAAAAATCTTAATTTAATAAATGGGGATTCAACAGAATTTTGTGGACACGCTTTTTAAATGGCACATGACCGTTTTTGTCACCCCTTAAGGCAGGGAGCATTCCATTATATAGTTTGGGGGCAAAATAAGAGAATCGCCTCCTATCAACCTCCAGACGTACGCGAGGCAGCTCCAACACAGCATCCTGTCTCGTACAGCGGGATCGTACCTCAGAGCGAGTTTTCAGCCTCTCTCTTAAGTACTCAGGCTTGCCAGAAATAAGTATTTTGTGGACAGTCGTAGATGTACGAAGGGTGCAGACATCAGACATAGGTAACAATCCTAAACTGTGTCTTGCACCAGACACATGATCAAATTTTCTCAGGCCACAAACAAATCTGACACACATATTCTGCACTCTCTGCATTCTTTCCATTACCCCTGCACTTACGACATTGCCATAAACAGGAAGACAGTATTCAAAGGCAGAGAGCACTAAGGTCTGAATAAGTTGATGCTTCGTGGCTTGGGGGAATAGATGTCTATGTCTGTACAGGACTCTCAGACGAGACATAGCTTTTTTGCACACTGAACTAACATGGTCGGAAAAGTTCAGATTGGAGTCAAAAGTGATCCCGAGTATTTTCGCAGAGTCCAACTTCCGTAGTCCTGTACCGCCAACACATACCGTATTATTTGGTGGCTGAGGTGAATAATTGCTGCCAAGAAAGTTTAGCAAGGCGCATTTCTCGATATTGAGTTTCACCCCATGATTTACTGACCACTTGTGAATGGTATCCAGATCAGCATTCAAGTGCTGAACAGCTTGGTTCGCCTGAAGAGTCGAATAAGAAATACTCAACTGAGCATCGTCAGCATATGAGTATATCTTACAGTGCTTGATAGAGTTACCCATAGTGGCAGCAAATAATGTGAATAAAATGGGTCCAAGACAGCTGCCTTGTGGAACACCTAATAATGTACTGATAGAGGGTGAAAAGTCAGTACCAACTTTGGTCTTCTGTTTTCTGCCACTTAAATACGATGAAAACCAAGCAACTGCATCAGGCCCTATTCCATAATACTTCATTATAGCCAATAACAGACTGTGATTAATAGAGTCAAAAGCTCGAGAGAAGTCCAGCAACGCCAAGATGGATGATTTTCACTGTGCCTTGGCGTCCAACAAATCATCGCAAACACGGAGTAGGGCAGTTGCTGTACTATACCCCTTACGGAAGCCCGACTGATAAGGAGGTATAATATGCTCTCTCTCAAGGAACTCTACAAATTGGGTTGCTACTAACTTTTCAAGGACCTTAGACAAGGCCGGCAACACAGAAATAGGGCGAAGTTCAGCAACTGTAGATGGAGTTTTAACCTTTGGCAATGGAATAACAATGGCTTCCTTCCAAGCCTCAGGAAAGACACCAGTCGCCAAGGAACTGTTCATAAGGTGGGTGATCGCATCAATACAGAAAGGGCCTATCATTTTAATCATGAAAATGGTTATTCCATCAGTGCCGACTGCTCCGCTTTTGATACTATTTATTGCATCTTTTACTTCTTTGACAGAAACTAGTCTGAATCTAAACTGGCTCTGAACAAAATCTGACTCATTGTTCAAATAAAATTTTAAGCATTCATAATCTATTGAATTACCAGTGGCCATATTGACAAAATATTTATTTATTTCTTCAGGGTTCCTTAAAAAACTAGGGATGTCTTCAAACTGTGATGACTTTATTCCACTAGCCTTAATCTTCCCCAAAAATCAGCCGAATCTTTACAGCCAGCCAGTTCTGTTTGAAAATATTTTTGTTTAGCTGCTCGTATTGCATAATTCAGAGTGTTTCTTGCATTGCAATAATACATTTTGTAATTTTCTGATCTAGTTTCTAACATTTTTCTCTTCCAATAGTTTTTTTGTTTTGTAAGATCTTTAATCTCTTGACTTCTCCAAGGAGCTTTAATGTTGAAGTAGCGGTCCTATTGCCTGCCTGCCTGCCTGTGGTTTCTTTTTAGAAGAGATCCCTTTGGTATTTCTGAGTAAATTTGGTTGATTTTCTTTTCACAGGTATTTTGAAATGCAGTTACAATCAGCGAAAGATATGAATCTTCCAGTGTACCTCAACACACGCAATTCGGTGACGGATTCCACCACAATAGTGCAGAAGTTCGCGGGGGAGGGGCTCGGTGGACTGGTCCACTCCTTCGACGGGTCCATAGACGAGGCCCTGAAGTTCATCGACCTGGGATTCTACATCGGGATCAACGGGTGGTAGGACACAAATATATAAATTTATATCAATTTATTTATGTTTAAAAATCCCAATGGAGCTATTTTCTGGTGCTGGAGTGTCATCCTTAATCCTTCATTTTTTGCTTGAACAGGTTGTACAATGTACAGGGTATTTACAAAAGAACCACCATATTTTAAGTGTTATTTAAATAAAAGTACAAAAGTAATTTCGTACATATTTATTTATACAGTGTGGTAAAAACGTCCCGGGACGGCTAAATAATCTTTTAACCGTCTTGGTGCATTTAAATCTTTTTTTTTTTTAGATATGTATTGGGTTTTTATACCTTCAATATACATAAAATTAAAGGTCACCATTAGTAGAGAAAAATACCGAAACAGAGAATGGAGCCCTAATTAAGTAATTTAAGTATTTGTATACTATTTATAAAATATTGAGGTTGTGTTGAATTAAATGAATATTTACATCCCCATCGGACCAGTAAATTAGAATATGCTCATTTGGTCTACAGTTTTCTATAGTATTTTCAGCTTAGAAGAATGCTAAATGAGGTTATCTTGTCTTCAAAATATCACTGTAATTCAGTCATAATATCACAGTTCTGATTTGCTACAGAATATTTTGTTTTATGTAATGCACAAATCTTCTTGTGCACAAATTTTATTTTCATCCTTTTATAAATTGAAAGCACAAGCTTCCTTAACGTTGCCAGCCTTGAAATGACGTTCATATTTTACAAAACGTTCTCTCTCTCTCTCTCTCTCTCTCTCTCTCTCTCTCTCTCTCTCTCTCTCTCTCTCTCTCTCTCTCTCTCTCTCTCTCTCTCTCTCTCTCTCTCTCTCTCTCTCTCTCTCTCTCTCTCTCTCAACTGAAAGTTCATCGTTCAACAAGAACGAAATTTCCTTTATTTGACCACGTCAATACTTTTTGAAAATGAAAAACTTCTTTCCATCAAACTAAACCAATAACACTTTTTATGATATATAAAAGACAACGTTGAAATTGTTATGAATTAAACATTTAATAAAAATAAAAGTTATTGGAACGTATGTACAAAGATGATTCCAGTAAATAAGATATAAAGACGAGATTGCTTTTCAAGTTGAATGGAAAGACAACTGTTATTTAACCAATAAAACAAAAATCAAAACTGAAAACCTGTACAATAACTGATTTACAATAATATACTATCATACAAACACTAAACAGACACAAGAGTACAATAAATAACCGTTACTTTAAATGTAAAGCCTTTTTTTTAAAAAAAAGGTGTAAAAATTGATAGAATTTTATACAATACACTGTTTTGTGTTAATTGTTCATTTTAGTTATGGCATAATAATTTCACTATATAATATTGGCGTTTTTCCTGGAGGGACCAACCATCTATTTTGAGACATGGAATTTTGTTTAGTTTTGGTGTTCAAACACACCAACATCAAAATGTATAATATGGTTCCCAAAGAGAGAAATGATTTCTCTCTTTGGGCCTGATGATGATCGGTGTGTCCGGTCGAAATCGATTGCCATTTTCCATCTTTTGATATATTTACCGTCTGTATTCTTTGCAGTATAAGTGTAAATATATTTTTGAGTGGTGTAGACGTTTGGTTTTCATTTCTCATATAATATTCAAGAACTTGAGTAATATAACAATTAATAAATGGAATAATAAGAGTGACTCAAAAAAGGTGCCCGTGAATTTGGATAAAAAGGACTTTGTATGTTTATGTTGGTCTGTTTAAGCACCAAAACTAAATAAAATACAATTAAAATCCTGTAATATTGTAATAAAAGTGAATAACAATAATATGTGGCTTATATATGAGTTAAAGGTTGTGCCTTTTTATTCACAGAATTTGGTTCCCTTTTAAAAGAAAAACTGTCTTTTATGTTGTACTTGGGGTTGGAATGTGTCGTATTTTTTATTACACACATATTATTATATTATTACGGGAGCGGCAGTTCAGTGGTAGAGCTCTGGCCTCACAAGCCAGCGGTCCCCGGTTCGATCCCGGGCAACATTACATGCACAAACATGAGTGGTCACCTCTGTTAAGCTTATGTGACTTAATGCCGTGACGGTACCTTGCTGTCTTTAGATCACCGCACAGGCTTATTGGCCCATGGTGACGGGCAGTGGAGGTTTTTTTAATATTAAAATTTTAAATATTTATTCGTATGAAAACAAAGTTAGCCATTAAATGGACCGTCTGTTCCAAGCTCGTTGAGGACGGAAGACTCGCTGGTGATGGTGAAGGACTTGCCGTTGGACCGCATCATCCTCGAGTCCAATTCGCCGTGGTGTCTGTTGAAGCCGCTGCATGCCGGCTACAGACATGTCCGGACCACCTATCCCGCCAGAGCCAAGTTCCACTGGTCTCCCGACTCCATGGTCCGAGGGCGCAACGAGCCCTCCAACATCAAGTGAGTCCGCATCCGGTTTGCCTCAATAAAGAAGTATTTTTATTCGTCTTCATTTAATTCGTTCGTTCATCATGTTCATTCATTCCTACTTTCATTCGTTATTCATTTGTTCGTAAGGTAAAACACCGGTTCTGGGCCAACCTTGACCCACTTAGCTGGAGCGTTTTTTGGGGGGAAGCTGTAACGACTTACGGTTGGGGTAGGGGGTTGGGATGGTTTGATAGTGATGGATGGGTTTAGGAATTGGGTCAAGGCCATTCGGAGGAAGTTTTAAAAACCCTATCCCAAAACCACTTAGTGTTAGCGATAGCGGAATAGGTATTTTGAAATATCAGGTGAGCGTTTTATTTGAAGAGTGGAACAAGTGTTGTTTATTAGTGATAGACTGGAAGATATAAATAGTGAAGACGAGGAGAAGGTTAAGGCATAACCCCCACAGTACTTATTTGAACAGTTTCAACAGACGAATCATATCTTCTTGGTTGTTGGTTAGCAATTTCAGTCTGTTGATTTCAAGTTTCAGTTTATCCTCTTCCATTCGTGTTGTAAAATAATCATCATCCATCATGTTGTGTTATATTTACTTGGTGCAAAGCGATGTTGATAGTTCAAAAGTTGGCGATAAAATGAGAAGCGGAGGTACGATATTGCAGTTTTTTTTTGCCACACCACATTAGTTTTAAGAAAATATGTATTAAATTGTTATTATATTTTTGTTAGATTTGGACCTCGATGATAAGTAGTTAACTTATCGAGGCCAATATTTGTAATGTCTTGAATTTATAAATAAATAAAAATAAATAATGTAAAGAAAATGGTGGAGAAAGTAAGAGAGAGAGAGGGAGAGAGAGAGAGAGAGAGAGAGAGAGAGAGAGAGAGAGAGAGAGAGATACATGTGTTTAATCTCCATAATTCGTTTTCTTCTGTTGTTGTACTTTCGGAAGATGCAGGAGTGAGGTCATGTAAACGATCTTCATCTCCACTCTCAATTTTAACGCATACAGGACAATTGTAAGCTATTTCTACAGTCACAGTTACGGTGTGGAATTTGTCTACAACATCTTGTAAAGTTTCAAATACATCTTGTAATTCTTGTCTTATATTGATAACAAAAGTAGTTTTCATTGTTCTAACGGAACGTTGTTCATCCTCCGGGAGTCGGCAAGCAATAGGAGAGCGACGGTCAGAGGGCCGCTTATATGGGGATGACCGACGGTGGTGGGGGAAGAAAAAGAGTGGGGGGGAAGGCCAAGTAAGAAATATGCCAATATACGTCCACCGCAGTTCACAGCGGGACGCCGTTCGAGTAGGTCGTTGAAGGTGTATTAAGATATTATAAGTATTAGTTTAACGTAAGTTGCAGGTAATATTAACTTTTGTAAATTAAACATTTAGTTCGTATTTAACTAGAGTTTGTGTTTTTCCTCCTCGTTGTCGAATTCAATAATTTTATCACAAGTTGTTTGTTGCTCTTCACTTTGCAATGACGATGATGTGGAAATAATCGAAGAAGAAGATGATGAAGGTTTTGCAAATTGCACTCCGACCTTGAAACATCTTCCAGGATATTTATCCATAAGTCGGCGATAAAATGAGAAGCGGAGGTACGATATTCCAGTTTCATTGTAAGAGGCCACGTGTCTTTTTGCCACGTTGGATATTCTATGGTTCAAAGCACCATAAAAATGTCTGTTAAACTTTTAAAATGTTACGGCACTGCAATTTTAAAGTATTAGAAAGTTCTGATGATAAATACTTTTTAGTAATTGTATCTGCGTCGCTTGTTGGTTTACCAACATTAATTAGCCTCTGCGAGGCTAAACCTTAATGGTTACTTAATGGCTTACCTTAATGGTTACTTTGGTAAACCTTAATAGTTAAATTAAAAAATGGTAACCTTAATGGCTTAATGTTAACGTTGTAAGTCTTTTTATCTAGTTTCAGTTTTTTTCCAGTTGATATTGAAGCTGCTTCTTTTACTGTTTTAAATTTGCTCCATCAGTATCTTCTTCTGGGTCTTAAACAAACATTGAAAGTTTGTTACTTATTTCATAGTCACCTTCAGGTGTTTGCGGCAATCCACTTCTTTTTATGTTTTCACCTACTTGTACTCCTAGCCCGGAGTATCGTCCGAACTTGTCGACGCTCATGATGGAACTGATCCATCGTATGCTCACAGCTATCTTATATATCCATGAAGAATTATGCAACTATTCCGCGATTTTGAAGTTCGTCAACTAGAGCCACCCTTTCATTATTCAAACCTGTATGACCAGCTCCTATGGGCTTCATACAATAGTCTAATTCTATTATATCATTGTAGTTAATCACATTTGTATTATATAGGTTCTTCATTAAACTTTTACTAGGTGTTGAAGATTCTCCTTTTTTACTTTTACCATATTCATCCATAAATGATAAGTCTATAAGTGATAACGACTTCCTCTTTAGCGGTTTCTTCACAGCAGGTGCAGTTTGTAGTGTTGGTAGGTTTTTTTTGGGGGGGGGGGGACAATCTTTTTATTACAACTGTATAAAAAGATACAGACTGCCGTCTGAGAGATAGAGACTGTAGTTGCACGTGTTCTATTTATCATTGAATTGTTAGAGTAATTCTTATTATGAACATTAGTATTTTGCAAAATTAAAAAAATGTTTGAATTTTGAATTGTATATTTTATAGGTATATTTTTGTATATTAGTTCAAATAACACTTTCGTTCCTTCATATTTCTTATCACCAACAACAATATAATCATCTTCAGTCAAATGTAGCTTTGAATCTCCTTTTTTTTTTTAAATTCATTCCCTTCAATCTTGCTCCATATGTGAGTTATGTAGTTTTGGGTTAGATTTTATTTCATGTAACATCTTTATGACATACTTCCTTCCAAGAGATCATTGTTGCAATATATTACTACATAATTTTGTTAAACTTGGAAATGATTGTTCTGCTTCAGGTATATGTTGCTGTTGTTCTTCTTTTTTAACATTCAGTTCCGGTTCTTCTTGTTTCATTTCTTTTTTTCTTTTTGAGAAATTTCATTATCACTTGGGTATGACTTATCATCGTCATTTTTTCAAAGTTTTTACTTCATATTTAGAAACAGGTAGTAAAAAATCCCCTTCATAATGAGGTTTACCAATCGTTTCCGTTATCTGTTTTAAAGGTTCTGTAATAGGTTTAAATTTAGTCTCCAGATATTCCTCTCTTTCATTCAAACCCATTCTTAATACTTGATTTTTCAGTCTAATAGAATCACTGAGTGATTTTTTATCTTTTAATAGTTTTTCTTGGTTCACCATGTTTACTCTGCAAAACCCAATCTATTATTAAACGTATCATTAATCGTCCAATAGATTGATACAAATTTATCCAACCCTATACAATGTCTTCCATTTTCTATAGCTTCTTCTTTCATAATAACAAGAAATCCATATTTCAGCTCATGCTTAGCCGCACATTTCCTTAAATTTAGCAAATGAAATATCTGCATTCACATTATCATTATATAAGTGCTTTAAATTTGTTTCATCTTTCTTAAATATAATTAGCAAATTTGCATTATCTCTTGGTAGTTGTTTTGGAATTTCACTGCAATTTGACCAATATAAATTCTATCAATACTGTAATGTCGTTCCATGGCCAAATAACTTCAAATAGTGTTGTGATTTTCACAAGATACATCATCAAATATAAATATAGAAAATAGTTTAGCTTCATTTGGCTCCATAATAGTTTCACTAGCATTAAACTTGTAGAAATTAACTTCAGGCACACTTGCGAGTACCTTATCCAATAATTGGTATTTGGGTTGTAGCAAAGACTTGGAGAAGATATAAATGTTGTTAAAGCGTAATCCTTTAGGATTTGTTATTAAGTTAAAAACCACATTCGTCTTTCTACAATTTGAAGGTCCAGTTATTAAAAATTGTATTGTGTTTGGCAGTAGTTCACCATGTTTTCCATGATTAAACTTTTTATTGTCAACTGTAAATTCATCAATATTATCAATATAAAATCGATCCTTTTGTTGTACAATCTCTATCTTGTGAAAAGGTTGAACACACAATTTGTTAATAAATTGTTACACTAAGTCTCTTGTAGGAATCCAAGAGTCTTCACTTTTATCAAATCCCAACCAACGTACTTTTACGTTATCCTTTTTCCTTTGTAAAACTTTTTCAACAAGATATACATCACCTACTGACGATTTTAACAACTCGTGTCCGTAGAATCCACTTTTAAGTAATTCACCCTTGTTGTCTTTTAAATAGTAGGTTTCAGGTATTGCTGGTTGCACTTTATAAATTGTAAACACTTCATTGGTCCAGTTTGGTAAATATCTTTTACTAAATACCCCTTTGTATTTACTTATACGAACTATATCGTTGACTTTAATTGTTTTTGGTTGTATTTTTTCATGTTTAGGAGCTGTATTATTCATAATAGATTTTAAAACCATTTTAGAATTAACAATGTTTACTGGAATGGGTTCCATTCCCTTGGTTCGATGATATTTGGCGTTATATTCTTGTATAGGTTGTGGTAGTATATTATACCACACATATTATCCTCCTTTGGAAAAAGGTTTATAAATAGCTCCTTTTAATGTTCTATTGAACCTCTCTATTATTAAAGCCTTAACTTCATATTTTGTGGAATAATGATTTATTTGATACTCCTTCACCAAAGCTGTAAAATCTTTGTTAAAATATTCTTTCTCATCATTAATTTGTAGATGTTTCATGTTGAATTTATTTCTTTATATAGCCATTTCCATAGCTTATGAAACACTTTTACCAGTCTTGTCATTTAGCATCTAATCATCAGCCACTTTAGTATAACAGTCTATAATCGCTAAAATGTATTTAAACCCTTTATTTAATTTACTAGTACCAGGTTAACCGAGCCTTGCTCGTTGGTTTTAATTCAGTTTTGATATAGTGTCATTAGAGCTATTAAATTTCCCCCAACAACCAACTATACCTCTTCACAGTTAACAGCTGTTTGAAAAAGTCTGCTTAATATTAATGTTCTTTTATTTTTGTATACCTTTCGTTGTTATTTCGTTACCAAAATAGCAACCCATAAGACCAATGTTAAAAATTACGATTTTTAAACTTAAATTCTGACAAAATTCGATTTTTCCTGGGATGGAGGCCTTTTCTAAACTTATTTTTGGGCCAATACACTTTTAATTGCAAAGTTTAAGCAAAATCTGACAGCTAGATTTCGAGATCGTGGAACACACATCCCTTCAGACATTCCTCGTATTATAGTATAGGATGTGGTATAATTTCGATAATGTCAGCTCGGAAAAAATAATTCATTCCTTTTAAAATTGTATTCTTCTTGGAAACTTTCTTCTTGCCGGTTTATTTAGTTCATTTACAAGCTTATTCTTTAAATCTTCCATCTTCAGTTGTGTCTTTCACACCACTCGTAAAAATACTGATCTCTAGAATGGTTCATTCCCTTTTATACTGTTAGGATGTAGGTCAAGGCCAGATCAAATTGGTGTAAAAAAGAGGGAACATGACATTGGGCTTGCCATGTGCTCTCTTCTTTAAGGGAAGGAAAAAGGAAAAAGAAAAAAGGAAGAAGGTAAAGGACATGCATAGAATAGGTTTATTGGTCAATGTTGTTTAGAGAAGTGGCGGAATGGTAATGTCTTAATGTTGTTTTCAAGAATGTGGCGTTTATAATCCTTATAACTTAATGCCCACTTTGTTTGTTTTATACTATACAGTATATTGTTGTAGCTTCTGATGGTGTTGAATGTTGCGTTTGTTGGTTGTTTCCACGTTTTCAAATAAACATCTTTTATAATGCTGAAACTGTACATTCACCTTACAATACGAAGTCTTAATGCCTATGGCTTTCTTCACCACTTGATGTTCTTCTCTTTCACTTATGTGCAGTTGGAATGAGTACAGTTTGGACATTAAAGCGACGAGTTCTTCCATCGTTACACCATTTTTTCGTCTTTTAAGTTGCCCAACACATTTTTATTTCTATCGTAATCATAGTTGGGATGATCTTTAGGATAATCTGAAAAGTCGAAGTCAGTGGTATATACAAAAGTACGTAAATATTTATACATATCTTCTGTTCTTATCCAATAAACGAAAGCATCTGTAGCCATATATGCGATTCCGATGTTTTCTCTTCCATAAAACTTCACCATCTTGTTGTAGTGAAAGTCATACATGTTGGTTTTAGAAATATCCAAGATAGACATTCCCACATATAGAAGACGACACATTGTAATTGATATTTTGTTCATGGAAACAGCTACAAGATTATCGTTTATAATTACACTCGCTCCAAAGTTTGGTTTTTGCACTAATTTTTGTAATTTTGCCATATTGCTATCTAATTATACCTCTTTATGTTTTTTGTTTTCCAACGTTTTGCCAAATATCGAATTATTCATAAATTTGAAAAAGTACTTTTGAAAAGCGGATGTTCTGCAGTTCCTCTTCTGATTTCAGTGAGGATTTCAGTGATTTCCTTTTCAGTGAGTTTACTTAAGCTAGATGGCATAAAACGTTAAGAGTCTAAAAATCGTAACTTTTATTTCCAACCGTTTTAGTAAAACTTTTAAACTTTTTAGTGGTTTTCGCTATAACATCAATTCTTCTATTATCTCGTCCCAATTCCGGTATGCTAAAATGTGAATCATAACCAATGAGGTAATGCAAAATTACAGGTATAAAGTTGCGGATTTGATAGCTAATATTACATCCATTACATGCGGTACCTCTATAATATCTTGTTAGCTGGTCATGATGATGTACCTTGTGATTTTCCATAGTATTTTCATTTTTACATAAATAACAATGGCTTGAATTTTCATATTGAATCTCTTCTTCTTCTTAATCATCCTTTGGTATCATTGGTACAATATGACTATACAATCTTTTGTACATTTTCTGCTATCGCATATAAGTGGTCAACTAAAATTTAAGAAGCACTTTCACTACGATATATGACAGGTTTTGATGTTAGATCATATTTATTTAAATGCTCTTCTGAGAGTGTAGATTTAATTAATAAATAATAAAAAAAAACTGTTTGGATCATGTATTTGATACTTAAAAAATACACTTTTCTTGGCTTCATCATCATTATTTTCAATAGGAAAAAGTGAAGATCCAAAATTTGCATATACAACAATGGGAATACGGTACTGATGGGATATCTTCTCAATTTTAGCTCGGCCTCATCTGGTGATGCAACATTATTTTGGTTTCATATTTGTTGTTACATAGCTTTTGATGTTCTCGTAACCATTATCTGTTTGCTTTTCTTTCTTTTTAAAACTAAAACATCTTTTGCAGATTATTTTTTATGTTCTATATTGGATAGATGTTTACTAAAAAGAATTTCAAAACTCCCTATATATACATAGTGGGAGACATCTCCTTGCGTAAGTAGTTACAAGTCCGTATGATCTGACAGCTTATTCTTTACCACTTTCAGAGGAAATACTTTATTCGAACTGTCCAAACACATTAACTGATATTTCATGATTTTGTTTTTCGACTTATGAAATATCTTTTAGACCCACCTGGTAAGACAATCTTTGGAAAATATACTTATGCCTATACTGATCATATCCTCGGCCAGGGCTTTTCGGACGATGTTTTACAAATTTTGTGGTCATAGCATATCTAAAACATTATGTATCTTCATTTTGTACGTTTATACATGACTTTGTTTCCTGTATTTTATTTGGGAGTAGAATGTAACTACTACACATTAGCCCGTATCCATGTTTGTGAATTCTTAAATTCATGCTCTCAATACTAAACAACCTCTAACTTAATCCTCTTCCTTCATGTTCCTGAATTTTAGCCAAAATTTCAAATAAACACTATTAAACTATTGAATCAATATCTGAATATGATTGTCCGTTTTTTGTCAGGAATCCTCTGGGTGACATTTCTTCTTCTACATTAACAAACATAGCATTTAATAATAAGCCAAATTTAAAAAGTTTAATCTTTGTATTTCTTCTTTTATAGTTTTACTGACAATTATTTTTGCTTCTTTAAGAAACTACTCCAATTCCAAATTTTCATTTGGAATTTTGTGGTGCATTACTACTCTACCTGCTAAAGCAAATACTTTAAAACTCGGAATAGCATTAGATGGTCCTGATAATGCTTATTCTTCTTGTTCCTTTTCGTATAGTTTTAAATCTTCATATTCAGATTCTGTTACATCTTCATTATTATTATGAAATAATTCTTTATGTAATACTAGTAGAATGCTATCTTGAAAAGTTTCTAAGCAAATTTCACATTGAAGCATTTTGTTAATGTTTACTCTTCGAAATTTAGCAGAGAAATGAAATGCTTCCCTCCAGCTTCCCTTTTGTAATATTTCCCCCACCACATTTGTATAGCTCAAAGTCAAAAAACATTAAAGTGAGAACGGGGAATAGAGCACTAAGTGGTATGTTAGTCCATTACCACAAAGTGATCTATTCCCCGATATCTATTTTACATCTAATTTTTTATGCTGTTACAGAAGGTTTACTGAGTTATTCCTTTTCTTCTAACACTTCAATGTTTTTATAAGTTCTAAAATATATTCATTTGCTGATTTTATGGTTTTCAGCTTATTAGAGCCAATTTTTTATAATAGAATTAAAAGTTGTAGTTGAATTATTTTTACTCGTTCTTTCTGAATTCTTTTCTTCCTTATAATGCTTCTTTTAGAATCGTTCGAACAAAATGATAAGTCTTCAAACATAGAAATTCCTAATACATTATTTATATAATTCACGCTAGTTGAACCATTTGGGGTTGTAGATTAATAAAACATTTTTATATATCATAACATTTTCCTCAACCATATTCCTTTACATGTTGAACCAAACTTCCAGATTTGTATTCACATTATTGTCTTTTAAAACTTTTACAAAATTTGCAATCCTCGGTAGCACATTTTTGTTTTGTAAAATTTCTACTACTAGTTCTTTATGTTGTTTTTCCAAAACATAACATAACACTCTTAACAGTCTCCCATTCTTTTCCTTAGATGCAGTAAGATCAGCTGTTATCCTCTAATCTTGTTCCGTAGGCATGTTAACGTTATCACGCTCAACAAAAGAATGATTTCATTCTTAATTTTTATTCCTAGATTTCATTCAGTCATTCTACCATCATACATTCATACATCCATACAGTCATACATCCATCCACCCAATAAATCCATCCAACCATCTATACATCCATCAATCAATCAATCCATCCATTCTTTCACTTATCCTTTCATCCATTCAACCACTCATTCAACCATTCATTCATTCGTCCATTCACCCATTCATCAATACATCCAATCCGTCAAACTCATTCCTTCATTTTCCAATTTGATTATTGGTTTATTCTTCATTCTACCTAGTGATGGGAACATTAATTTAAAAAAAATCTATACATAGATTCTTTTGTTAGTATGGATAATAGATTCTGTAAAATCGTCTGCATTTCAATTAATGTTTTATCATAAAAAATACTATGAATAACAAGTGATTTTTAAAACATATGAATCCAGTTTTTGTATAACATAGCATCTATTAAATCCTTTCGAACCTTTCAATCGTAACAGAGCCTAAGAAAAATATGCCCTTTCCGTCCCTATTGTAGTTTTATTAAAAAATATTTCTAGAAACATTACATCTTACAATGTAAGTTTATTTTCACTAAATCCATTAAAAACCAAGAGTAAATTTTTCAGTGCTTAACATACCCAAGTGTATTCTTCACGTGCTTATCGCGTTTCTGGTATTTTACAGCCAAATTCTGGAGGTGGTAGCTGCTGCGAAGGAAGAGAACCCAGATGAAATTTGCGAAACGTTTTTCAAAATGCTCAGGAATTGTTTTTTGGTGGGGCTCACGAAGATGGCACAAGTCCAGGCGCCGATGTTGGCAATGGTGATCAGGATTTTGGTAGTGGTGGCCAGGATTTTGGTAATGGTGGCCAGGATTTTGGCAACGAAGGAATGTAAATATCATTGTTTATTTTTAAATATATTGTTAAAAATGTATCTACTTATATTCTCTTACACTTTCTTTTTTGGTGATGAACCACTAATGTGATAAATTATATATATTTCGAAATTGGTTGGCCAGTTTGTATTGTAAAATATCTTCTTTAAAAAAAAATTTAAAGTAAAACAATCAAGGTCAAGCTGCTTCCTGGGATTCACTGGTAAGACACTTATGGGCAGCTAAATATTTTAAATGTTGAAACCATTTCATTTTCAGAGTATCACGCACATGAGAAAAGAAAATAAACACACAACTGAAACACACAAATACTTTAAACACTTAAATCAAACATTTCAGAATTTCACAAACTGCAAATTTATTAACGCAAACTAGAATATAAGGGGGAAAACGCTTCTAAGCCTAGCCAAGGAAACTTACAAATTCCAAAGACATCAGATTTTTTTTAAAGGGCTGAAACTAGTTCTTATTGAACATTGTTTCTTTAACATTGAAATCTTTCTGGAGATTGAAAAGTAAACTGCCACACCCACTGACATGGCCATATCCAGTCTTTGACCATAACCTAGCCTAAGCCTTAGCCTATCAGTTGAGTAATTCATTTTGAGGGACCCCCAACTAACTCTTTTTTGGGCCCCCTTCCACCATTTACCATCGTTCCAAGTTTTCCTGCATTACAGAAACTCCCCACAATCACTACTCAATGTGGACTTACAGCTTGATAAATGTCGAGTTTCCGAAGCCGATAATACTCAAACACAGGCCCGACCAGGGGGGGGGGGCATAAGGAGCAAAATCCCTGGGCCCGACATCGGGCTTAAAAATATAATAATAATAAAAATACTAAAAAAATCCTTTAATTTAAATATTGCACAATTAGTTTAGTTTGCTTGTGTTATTAGTTATAAAATTATCACAATAAATACGATGCAATTGGAGAATAAAATGTGGAAGTTATTATTGATTTGTAGAAAGTTAGTGAAAATAAATTGGGAAGGCATTGCCATAGCCTTCTTTAATAGGCTATAAAAAGATAGATTCATTTAGATGTTTTTTGAAAATAGAAGCGAAACGACGCAACGTCGCATCTTAAAAGTTGTCACAAGAGCAGGTTGTAGGCCTAGTTCGTAGGCCCTAACTTGGACGTTTTTAAATCAGAATTCACCGAAAATAGTGTTAATTGGCTTTTTAAAGGTCTATCGGGTGGAATTTCGTGCAAGTGTGTTGGGCTGGTGTGCACCAGCAATTAGAAATTTCCATATATAAGTATTTTATTATGAGCAAGAACGCAGTATTCTGCTTAAATTGCCGTTTCTTCTAAAACAGCTTTTACTAGTTCTTTTGAACAACATAATTTAAATCTCGCTGTTAACCTTTTCGTTGAATTTACAGCATTTGACAAACAATCATATTAAAAGACAGAGAGTTGTTTTTGATAGTAAGACGAAGTGCGGACGTATTAGTAAGGAGACCCTCGGACGAAGCCTAGGCAGCCGAGCGGGACTACGTTACCACATTTTTTTATGGCGCAATCGTTTTGGCTTGATATTAGGAAGCTACGGAATTGCATTAATATGTGTGTCCAATATTACATATCTCTGTAAGCGATTTGTCACTTTTCTTGAATTTTTGTTCAGTTTGGGGGGGGGGGGGGAGTGGCGGAAGGGGTCCGGTCAAGTGCCTCATCCCTATGAAACCGCTTAGCTCTGGGCGACCCTGTTCACACCGTTTACTCAATTAGTCTACGTAACTTTAGATGGCAATCAGCCAGCAGGAAGGCTGTCAAAACCGATCAAAATAAAAATGACATAAAAATCTGTAATTGGGCAGATTATAGCAGAAAAAACGGCCGCAGTAGCACGGGATTTCATTTGATGCGCCTGTCTTCAGTTAACTATCAAAACATCGGGTTACGAAACCAACGTAAAATAGTGGTTAGCGAACTTCTCAGTCAACGCTTATATCAGTCAGCACCGGTTCACCGGATTGCATCTACTACCCGGGCCTTCGCAAAGATGCGGACCACACCTTCTTCCGCTGTCCATGTTGGGAAACGCCCCACCTGGAGGCCACAAGAAAAATCTGTATTTTTCGGTGGATATGGTCTGCGTAAAGATTATGGAGGATGAGGGCAACAGGGATTGTTTTTTACAGTTTGTCCGGGGCATCCTGTTGGAAAAGAAAACCGATCTGCACCGCGAAGTGGCCCAGATCTCTTGACCGAGCGGCTGCATAAGGAACGAGCCCCTCGGGCGTAAGTCTAATTTAGGTATAGCCTGACTTATTGTGATGAACAATAGCAGGTTAGCACAATAAAGAGTAGAGGAGGTTTTTTAGTAGGTAACCCCGTTTTTTAGTGGAGTCCCACACTGCAGGCTGGCCACCTGCGTGCGTAATTCCATTTTTGCTGCATCTCCTAAAAAAAAAACCAATATAAACCTCTTTTAAACTCTAATCTACAATTCCCAATCAGTGCCTGAGTATATTAATATCATTCGTGGAGGTTAAGCTGATAACTTGACTTATGAACTGATTCATTATAAATGTATTTAACGGTGTTCTTAACCTTTCGCAATATTTTTTCTCTAAATAATAACTTATTTTGATATTTTTATTGAGGCAGTAGATATTTTACTTAGTTAAACGCCCAACGACATAGTATGAGATGTACTTTACTTACTACCTGTAATATTAAATTTCCTGAGTAATTATTTCAACTGAATCGTTTTGTGTTCTGATTACGGTATCAGTATGAGAAATGTAGTAATTGTTGCACAGTATTTGGTGTCATTGAAAATTTCAATTGGACCATTGTGAATTTAAAGGAAAATGTATAATATATATAACCTATAAGTGCAAATAAGTGTTAACTTGTTACAAGTTATACTATAAAATACTTTGAAGTATTTACAGTATCAACAAATAATTGTCCGACAGTGAAATATAGTTGACCGTAGAGATAGTTTAATGTGGTAGATGTCTATCGATATCTTATCAAATGCTTACTGTATTATTGCTATCATCAGAAGTTCCAACAAGATGTGAATCTTTACGCCAACAATACGCAAGATAGAAAGATCACAATAAAAACTGTTTAAAGCATGGAATTAACTGGGTATACAGGTAATGAATACTACATTTACGTTTCAATAAGAGAAAGTACAATATTTCTATCAAAAAGACATAACTTGCATTGACAAGAACTAAAGACAAAGTTCTTGAAAATGAATACTTCAACAAATTCTATCTAAAGTAGAATTTCAATAATCAAACCAAACTTCCGTGTTTCTTAACTTGTCTGCTATACGGTTATTTGAAAGCATTTGATGTAGGCTATTCCCTGCATGACAATGTTCATTTCTTGTGAAAGATCAACTTCAAATAAATTATTTGACTTTGACTTCAAAGATTAAAAATGGTAAATCATCAAGTTATCAGAAAAAAACCAATTATAAACAAAATAGAGCGTGTCACAAAAATAAGAGGCTGGCTATTCATATTTGCACTCTACGTATAAAAATCAATATAAAATTCTCAGTAAACATTTTTCAATTTCGGTTTTGTTAAGCTGCTATGTAAACTTTACACAGTATAAACATTTTAGGTTAGTAAAATTAATTTATGTGAATTAAAAAGGATGAATATAAAAAAGAATCTATTCCTGATTCACTTGGCTAAATGCAAGAGGTTAAGGACCGGGATGGAACAAACACAAATGTAAGCAAATCATATTTTAAAATACATGAACTTAACTTCATAAACAAGATTTCCCTTCATAGATTTAACATAATTATGATATACGATTCTAAATCTCACAAAAACACTGGAGTAATTTTATATGGTTCAAAACCACAAAATCGTAGTTTCACTGGATTATAATTAACGAATGCCTTTACCACCTTTGCCTCTCAAAGAGGTCACACTTTGTAGAAATAGTCGTCACCAGAAAATTCAATTAAAACAAAATTTATAGTTATTTAACCTTACAGTTATAGTTTACACTTACAAATAATATATTCAGATTCCTTTTAGTTAAATCATTGCTAACACTTAGATTATATTTACAACAGTTCGTCTGAAAATTATTAACTAACTATAACCATTGAACAATTGATTTTAAATTCTATTGATAAGGTTCCCAATAAAGTACCGTCCTTTAAGTTATATTTTGAACTTCATCACTCTTGATACCATGGAGTCTACAGAGATTTTATTATTATATCCAAACAATATAGAAATAAAATGTTATAGTTATACGATCGAACAAGATATAGACTGCAATAAAATTTTACATTTTTACAATAAAATCACATAATCAGGAATTAATAAAATCTAGTTAAATTATATTACAATCGTTGGTCTGAAAGAATTAGATAGCTATTTTAATTTAGTTTATAGATTGATTATTTTAATATACACCTTTGACAACTTGTCTTAGCTATTTAAAACGCCTTTAGAGGTTCCCAATTAAAATAATGTTCATTAAAATATCTTGGACCTCAAAAACCAATAAGGGTATTCACTGAGACACATTTAGTTTAGTCAGATAATAACGGAAACAATGACCTGGTATTAATTATAAAAAACACTGATGTAAAATAGTCTGTACGAGAATTAATGTATATATTTAAAAGTAATATCTATGTATTAATAGGCAAGCATGTTTCATTTCCTCCTTTTTTCTCAGGTCGTATGTATTGTAGGAGAAATCTTCGCATACCGTTAGATGCGAAATGAAACGCGTTAGAATGAAACCGTTAGATGCGAAATGAAGATTCGTTAGGAGGAAATGAAACATGCTTTGCCTATTAATACATAGATATTACTTTTAAATATATACATTAATTCTCTATAGATGATAAAATGTTTCATAACTTTTAGAAGATTTAACTTTTGCCAAATAAAGTAACGCTGGTGACTCCAATTTTTTTACTAAGTCCCAAGGTCACCTGCGAAAAAACAAAATTAAATTTTTTCTACGATCTGGCCTACTTTACCCCCACCACCTCCTTATCCCCACTATACAGTTGGGTACCTGCGATACCCGGTATGCCAGAGTCAGTCTCGGTCCGGTCGTTATACCATGCGCGTCGTGTCATGCCCGATTGCGGGTTTACCCAGTTCGAACTTCTGGTTTTACGGTGGGTAAGTGAAATATTTTTTTATTTTTTAAGTGGAGTTGCTAGCTCAGGTCAATGACCTCTAATTAGTGCTGTACGTCACATGTGGTAGGTTTTTCGGTCAGGTCACTCGGGATTTTTTTTTTTTTTTTGCACTTTTGTGATTTCTCATAAAATTTGCTCCTGGGCAAAATATGAAGAATCGCAAAAGTGAAAAAAATTTGTCTTCCTTCGTTGACCTTGACCTAAATTACGTCAGTGACATCATCAATGGTGACGTCATCATTTTTGTCGTCATGACATCAAAATGACACAGGTGATGACGTCATCGTGGACGTCATGACCTAATTAAATGTCATTGACCTGAGCCAGGAGTCCTACTTTGACACTACTTTCAATGTCCTCATCCCTATTGTAAATTTTATGGATCATGATATATCATGTGTAAATCTGTATTTCAACCTCCATTACTTCCTAAACTATAAACGATTGGGGTTAAACGTACACTGAAACTTAAATCCATCCAGATAGACCAGCTACTCGTATTTTCGGCACAACTCAAATAAATGGAGAGCCAAAGAACCGGAAAAATATGTTCTCGACAATTGTTCAACACCACGGAATCTAATCTAAAGTAAATAAAGGTACAAGTCAAGACATGCATAGCCCTCTATGCACCAGGTTATATCGATGTATACAGAACCGAATAAGAAGCGATATCCCATGTAAAAAAATTTAGTTTTGCCCTCGAAAACCAGATGAAAATAAAGCGCCGATGAAAGGATTACATTTTACCGTCACGGGGAGCGCTCTTTCTGCCTCTTACATGTTAAAATGCGCATATTGTTTCAGAAAAATCAAAACAATAACTTCTGTAAAATTATTCAGGCATTCTGTTTCCATTCAACGAATCAGAATAATCCTTGCCATCTTGGCTGTTCTATCTGTGTTTCGGGGGCAGCGTACTCAATTCCTGTCTATTTTAATAAAATTACTTTCAAAATAACATAACCATGTTTATTCAATTTAAGCCAGATAACAACTAAATCTTACAACATAAACAAAACAATAAAAATAACATATTTACATTTGACATATGTTACACTAAGTATGATCTTGGCTGTGCTAGTTTTTCTACGATTACTCCTTCATCCCACGTTTTTCTATTACATCTTGTACCCATACCCTCTCTCCAACAGCAAATTCGTCTTCCTTTTTTGTTGCTGTTTTGTCATAGTAGATTTTCGATCGTTTTTTATTTCTACCATTTTTTTCATAAACCGCTTCATCAACTAGCCGTAGTTTTAGAAGATCCTCTTTCATGGGTTTTTACTTCTTAAACTTCAGCTGTTAAGAAGCTGAACTGGAGACACATCAAGGTTGGAAATAAGACTGTTTCTATAGTTAAGTAAATACAACTGCAGGTCTTGTTTAGTTTCTTGACATTTTCTTTAACAAATATTCCTACTGATCTTTCTGCCAATCTGTTAGACTGTGAGTAATATGGCTATGTGTTATAATATTTATATCCACTCATGTGAAAACTGCTTAAATTCTTCACTGTTGAACGGCATGTTGTCAGCAATCATTTTTTAGGAATTCCAAATCTAGAAAACACTTCTTTAAGCTTGGATATTATTACAGTGCTACTTTTAGTATTTAACTTTAATACTTCAATCCATCGTGAATAGTATAGTATAGTTGAATAGTATAGTATCGTGAATAGTATAGTATAGTTGATCCGGTTCCATTATTCGATAGTTCTTTCTTTTTTGCGTCAACTTCATATTTTGATCCTTTTCGATGCGTTGATAAGTTTTTGTCAGTCGAGTCAACTTCATACTTCTCATGATCCGTTTTGCACTTATTATTGATGAGCTGTATATTTTTCTGTGCAAGTTCAGAGGCTTTGCAATAGTTTGAAACTTTGTCAAGGCTAGTATCTTCTATCAACAGTCTTTCCTGTAAATACCTATTCTTGATTCCAAGAACGATTAACGCTTTGAGTATTTTCTCCTCCTGTTCCTCAAACTTGCAAGGTCTTATCAGTTTCCTAAGATCTGCATAAAACGATTCAAAGTTCTCCTGAGGTTGTTGTTTCCTTGAAAATAGAGTGTCATATTTTGTTTTGGTGTACAGTGTTTTTCCCAATGTATCAAGTACATAGTCCACACTTTCTATCACTGTTTCATTTTTTTTATTGAATTGTACAACTTTAATCCATCCGACCCTAATAAGTTCTTCAGTCTTGCTAGTTGGACTTCCTTACTCTCCTTCATAGTTAGTTTTCGTAGCGATAAAATAAATGTCAATCTCTTCCTTAAATTGTTTGAAGTTATCTGCTACATTGCCCGTAAGGCTGAGAGGTTCTGGTTTATTGAATTCCATTTTCCATAAAAGTACTGCTATTCTTATAATCCAATATTTTATTTCAAGACTGCGCCATGTCTATTTTAATAAAATTACTTTCAAAATACATAACCATGTTTATTCAATTTAAGCTAGATAACAACTAAATCTTTTAACATAAACAAAAACAATAATAAATAACATATGTTAATTTGACATATGTTACACACTTCCCCATAAGGATGTACCTTCTTATTCGGTTCTGTATGCATGTGTAATATTTTGCACCTATGACATCATCATTATCATTAACAGTATTAGTAAATGGTGATGTCACAGATGCAAAAGAACACCTGGTGCATAGAGATTTATTTTCCTTTAAAAAATAACAAATGTACACAAAACATTTACAACTCCCGCAATTTCTTTACCATACAGTAATTTTGGCAACGTTGAAACAAAAGAATAAAACAAAATTTAACAAAACATAAACTGAGTCCAGTTCATTCACTAAAAAAATAGAACTTGCCGCTTCCATGGTGTCGAAAAATATTTTATATACAATAATACATTATTTTTAATTTAGTTCTTAGCTACTGCAAAACTTGAATTAAATACTACTCGAAAAAATCATTACGGTATTAAAATATACATATATATACATAATATACAATTGACATAATTTAAAAGTTACATTAGAAAAAAAATTGTACTTGTTAGGAAAGGATATTATTAAAAAAATCAACATTTGGGGTTCTCAAAATCTTGACCCATACCTTGTCTTTATTTATTTTAGATTCCTTGGTTCCTACTTGCTATATTTAATCAGCTGAGTCAGAAACAAGCCGATACGATCACTAAATGTGTGGGTTAAAAAAATGCACCCAAAGTCTAGTTCAAATAAATGCCTGCCAAAAGCCATTGTAGTAGTATTTTGCCCCTTGTTTGTCCATCCATTTAAATTCTAGGAATTGCTCATGGTCTGCGGGTGATTATCGCAGTTTCGGTTCCGGGCATCCACAACCAGTGTTGCCACCTCGTAACTATAGTTTTACCCTAAACGAGAGGAAAAATTACCCTAGATTACCCTAAATCTTTTGAAATTACCCTAAATATTACCCCAAAGCTTAATTGGGGCTTTTAAGTACCTTAATACTGTTATAAAACACCTAAAACAAGAGAAAGGCAGTTTACATAAATTAAATAATGCCTAAATATATCAAAATAAATATATATAATAATTGTAAATACAATTTCGCCAAATTTAAATGCATTTTTTGTGTGTAGGCCTACTAAAATACAAACCTTTCTGGCCTGTTAACCTTATAATTGCCTAGAGGCTACACAAATATTTTTTCTCTCTTTATTATAACTAAGGCTAAATTATATATTTTTTAAAAATATGTATCTTCCAGTTTCATTGTTATTATGTCTTTGCCTAATCACCATTCTTAATGCCTACAACTACCAATTTTTAAGTTGCCTAATAGGTTTTTGCAATGTCCTAATAAAGGTTCTCTCTTTCTGATTTTTTTCTTTTAATTTTACCTATTATAATTAAGTTTTATGCCGTTATGTAGTCCTAAAGGTTTCTATATCTGTTATTTTTCTTAGTTTACAACTTATAAGTGTTGTAATTCTATTTCTTCTATCGATTAAGCTCAAATTATCCAATTATAATTTTCCAGAAACTTACAAAATCTTAATACTAATTACTATTATATTTAAGAAGGTTAACCGTAATAGCCTAGCATACCAACATAAACCCTACTAACATTTTTCGTATCCAAATAAAAAAATTGATTATTTTGTTAGATTTCTACTGTTTATATTTCATGTTTCTTAGTAATTTTTCATGTTTCTCAATACAATTTTGACTATTTGAAACATTTGTAATTTTACCCTAAGATTACCCTAAATTTTCCATTACCCTAAAAATTACCCTAAGCCCAGTAAATTACCCTAGAAAAGGGTAATTACCCTAAAAGTGGCAACACTGTCCACAACTTCCATCAAAAGAGATCAGTATTTGAGGAGAGTCGGTTTAAATATGCACTTGGCTGATTGATTAGTGGTGATGACTACCATTTTTAAGAGAAAAATAAGGAAAGAAAAGTAAGAATAAAAAAAAATATCTGTAATTTAGTATTTTTTGCTATTAATGTGCTGGAATGTCTCATAATGTTCAACTTGTTGTACTTACTCATTATAACTATCGAATTTAATATACACATCCTTACTAAGTCGTTTTAACAACTAAATTTGCCATTGCGATCTGGGTAGAATGACGAAAATGCCGCGCCGCCCGTTCCGGAGGGTGTGTGCACTGGGCCGTCACGGCAGCTCGGAAATGTCCTGAGATTCCTTCTTCCGAATCTCTTGCAAAACGGCGGAAGGTGCGGATCGACCGGGAGTGTCCGTTCCGTGCCGAGTTGCCGTAGTGCACGCATAGCTCATGCCGCTGGCCCGCATCCGTTGCTCCCCGCCCATGCCACCTGCGTTGTCCAGGGTGACGCCCGTGGCTGCGTCCAGGTCCTCCAGTCGCCGGATTCTCCTCGCTCGCCTATGTCCATGCCACCTGCGTTGTCCAGAGTGACGCCCGTGGCTGCGTCCAGGTCCTCCAGTCACCGGATTCTCCTCGCTCGCCCTCTGTCCATGCCACCTGCGTTGTCCAGAGTGACGCCCGTGGCTGCGTCCAGGTCCTCCAGTCACCGGATTCTCCTCGCTCGCTCTCTGTCCATGCCACCTGCGTTGTCCAGAGTGACGCCCGTGGCTGCGTCCAGGTCCTCCAGTCGCCGGATTCTCCTCGCTCGCCCTCTGTCCATGCCACCTGCGTTGTCCAGAGTGACGCCCGTGGCTGCGTCCAGGTCCTCCAGTCGCCGGATTCTCCTCGCTCACCCTCTGTCCATGCCACCTGCGTTGTCCAGAGTGACGCCCCGTGGCTGCGTCCAGGTCCTCCAGTCGCCAGATTCTCCTCGCTCGCCCTCTGTCCATGCCACCTGCGTTGTCCAGAGTGACGCCCGTGGCTGCGTCCAGGTCCTCCAGTCGCCGGATTCTCCTCGCTTGCCCTCTGTCCATGCACCTGGGTTGTCCAGAGTGACGCCGTGGCTGCGTCCAGGTCCTCCAGTCGCCGGATTCTCCTCGCCTGCCCTCTGTCCATGCCACCTGCGTTGTCCAGAGTGACGCCCGTGGCTGCGTCCAGGTCCTCCAGTCGCCGGATTCTCCTCGCTCGCCCTCTGTCCATGCCACCTGCGTTGTCCAGAGTGACGCCCGTGGCTGCGTCCAGGTCCTCCAGTCACCGGATTCTCCTCGCTCGCCCTCTGTCCATGCCACCTGCGTTGTCCAGAGTGACGCCCGTGGCTGCGTCCAGGTCCCTCCAGTCGCCGGATTCTCCTCGCTCGCCCTCTGTCCATGCCACCTGCGTTGTCCAGAGTGACGCCCGTGGCTGCGTCAGGTCCTCCAGTCGCCGGATTCTCCTCGCTCGCCCTCTGTCCATGCCACCTGCTTTGTCCAGAGTGACGCCCGTGGCTGCGTCCAGGTCCTCCAGTCGCCGGATTCTCCTCCCTCGCCCTCTGTCTATGCCACCTGCGTTGTCCAGAGTGACGCCCGTGGCTGCGTCCAGGTCCTCCAGTCGCCAGATTCTCCTCGCTCGCCCTCTGTCCATGCCACCTGCGTTGTCCAGAGTGACGCCCGTGGCTGCGTCCAGGTCCTCCAGTCGCCGGATTCTCCTCGCTCGCCCTCTGTCCATGCCACCTGCGTTGTCCAGAGTGACGCCCGTGGCTGCGTCCAGGTCCTCCAGTCGCCGGATTCTCCTCACTCGCCCTCTGTCCATGCCACCTGCGTTGTCCAGGGTGACGCCCGTGGCTGCGTCCAGGTCCTCCAGTCGCCAGATTCTCCTCGCTCGCCCTCTGTCCATGCCACCTGCGTTGTCCAGAGTGACGCCCGTAGCTGCGTCCAGGTCCTCCAGTCGCCAGATTCTCCTCGCTCGCCCTCTGTCCATGCCACCTGCTTTGTCCAGAGTGACGCCCGTGGCTGCGTCCAGGTCCTCCAGTCGCCGGATTCTCCTCGCTCGCCCTCTGTCCATGCCACCTGCGTTGTCCAGGGTGACGCCCGTGGCTGCGTCCAGGTCCTCCAGTCGCCAGATTCTCCTCGCTCGCCCTCTGTCCATGCCACCTGCGTTGTCCAGAGTGACGCCCGTGGCTGCGTCCAGGTCCTCCAGTCGCCGGATTCTCCTCGCTCGCCCTCTGTCCATGCCACCCTGCGTTGTCCAGAGTGACGCCCGTGGCTGCGTCCAGGTCCTCCAGTCGCCAGATCTCCTCGCTCGCCCCTCTGTCCATGCCACCTGCGTTGTCCAGAGTGACGCCCGTGGCTGCGTCCAGGTCCTCGAGTCGCCGGATTCTCCTCGCTTGCCCTCTGTCCATGCCACCTGCGTTGTCCAGAGTGACGCCCGTGGCTGCGTCCAGGTCCTCCAGTCGCCAGATTCTCCTCGCTCGCCCTCTGTCCATGCCACCTGCTTTGTCCAGAGTGACGCCCGTGGCTGCGTCCAGGTCCTCCAGTCGCCGGATTCTCCTCGCTCGCCCTCTGTCCATGCCACCTGCGTTGTCCAGAGTGACGCCCGTGGCTGCGTCCAGGTCCTTCAGTCGCCAGATTCTCCTAGCTCGCCCTCTGTCCATGCCACCTGCGTTGTCCAGAGTGACGCCCGTGGCTGCGTCCAGGTCCTCCAGTCGCCGGATTCTCCTCGCTCGCCCTCTGTCCATGCCACCTGCGTTGTCCAGAGTGACGCCCGTGGCTGCGTCCAGGTCCTCCAGTCGCCAGATTCTCCTCGCTCGCCCTCTGTCCATGCCACCTGCGTTGTCCAGGATGACACCCGTGGCTGCATCCAGGTCCTCCAGTCGCCGGATTCTCCTTGCTCGCCCTCTGTAGTAGCCTGGACGAGTACTTTGCCATCCTTGACCCATGCGAAGGGAATTTTCTGTCTTTTGCAAGCTGCTTGGCACGGCTCAGCATGAGTTTGGTTGACAGCCGTTGAGATAATCATTTATTTAAATTGCCGAGGACTTGAGCGGATGTTGTAGCTGGTTTGCGTTGATATTTCTTTAATTTATGGCTGCTGCTATCCATGCAGATCTTGTGGTGTGACTGACAAATCTGACTACGATTCTCTGATGTACACCTCGCTTAATTGAGGGTAGTTGTTGGGCCACGGAAATGTCTTGCCTGTTCCATGGGTTATGAATAAGTCTGGCCAAGGCCTCTAGTATTAATTTAACATCTTCGGTTGCAGTGGCTGGATGCCCATTATCTCTAGATTGTTCACTCTACTACACTGTTGCAAATCACCAACCTGGTCCTTTACTTTCCTAAGCTCTTTCGTTGATATTTAAGCACCGTAGCTCACATTAATGTTTTAAATTATTATTTTCTAATCTGAGATCCTTAATTGACTCTTGGAGCTTATTAGGCCTACTCAAATCAGCAATAGAACACTTAATTATTTCGCCAAACTTAAGCTCAACATTACTAGATATCCTCTCCTCTAGGCTGGATAATTTCCTATTTAGGCTAGTCTCAAAGTCCCGCCTAAGGTTATTTAGTACGTTATATATTCCACTTAAATTTCCACTTATCTATTCCGAATCGTTTACACTTGAAGCAGGTGTTATTCCTTTACAGTTAGGGCATTTAAAGGTTTTCTTCTGAATTGTTTCTTGTTGAGATTATAACAACGCTGAACACTTTAGGTGCACAATATAATCACAGTTCGCACACTTAAGGGAGTCAAGAACATCACTTTCACAGATTCCGATTGACACTTGCCGCACTTCGAAGATATGTTTTACTGTATGGAACAAAAACCTCGAAGATAGCTGAGAAATAACAAATAATGACTAATCGGTTGTACGTGGCGCCGGGGCATGTACTGTCATGCGTCAACAGCTCTACACCCATCGGCGATTAGATAACGAACGATAGGTGGTCAAAATCTATTAGAATGCAGTTTTGAATAACTATGTGTCTATTATACCTGTTACCCGGCAATATATATATAAAATCAGGCATTCTATACATTGCCTGAAATTTGGCCGTCAAAGTATGAAATATGCATATTTTTACTTTGCCTTGGTATTATATAGAATACTTGCAGTATTCTTTCCCTCATCGCCATCACCATAAGCAGATCCTTAGTCTTTAATATGCGTAGTTAGGCCGACGAGGCTTAGTTTAAAGAAGTAGTTTTAAGCTAGAATTCCCACGTGAAGCTTTTTATGTTTATCGGATTTTTTACAGTCGATATAACATTTTTTTATAACCAAGCTTTTGTTTGTTTGTTTGTCCATCACTATAGGTTGTACGGCAACCGGTATGTGAGTAAAAGAACGTTCCTCCTCCTCACCCTAACAAATGTAATAATAATAAAATTATAACAATAATAACCTATGAGTCATTATCGACGGGTACAGACAGCTCTATAGTCATGGTGAATGGAGTGCTAGGTGGATGGTGAGAAACATGTATAAAATGTTGTTTTTTAAATTGCTATTTCCTTCCATTTAATTAGCTACTTTACATAATCAATTAACTTAAAAAATGTAACAATCAAAACTTATTTGACCGTTTGCTGTTCTGCTGTATTTAGAAAGATAGCCTACATCGTGTGTTTACAATTAACTGATTGAAAAGTTCTATAAAATATATTCATTGCAAGGGTTTAGATATTTCAAATTTTGTACTATAAGGAAGTAAGAAAACGTTAAAGTAAATTAAACCTGCTAATATGGAAAAGTTTAGCTTTTATTTGTACAAATTGCACGTAAATCTGTCTAGTGGAAGTGTCTGACGAACTGTTTATGGGATTGGAAAAGTTTATTGTTTTTCCCATACCCATAAGAAAAGTTTATTTTTCATTTTTGACCAATTTAACGTAAAATCTTTCCAAACCCAAATAAAACCTGCCAATATAGGACCGTAAACGTTTGTTTTGGTACAACTCCCATGTATATCGGCCCAATGGACTGTCCAAAGGTGTTTTAAATATATAGATTCTTTTTTATTATTATAGTTATTATCTCAAACCAATGGTATTTTATAGTCATAGAAGATTATCTTATACATAAATTGCTCAAAATGTTTTGACTTGTTTTTACTGTAAGTTAAATTTGAATCCTACTATGTTTCTAGCATTAAATGTAAGCTGTGTTTATTTGTTTACCACAAAATGCGATTGCTGTGATGTACTTGAGATTTGATGACAGATTTTGACGCGAACCTGTGGGAAATAGTGTATGAGGGGGTCTACAATGGGAACAAGATCCATTGGATCGACTACGACCGTGCCATCAACCGTGCCTTCGACCATGGTGTCGAGAAGATCATCATCCAAGCGGACGATCTCAAGCCTTGCCGCAGGGCGCTGGAGATAGCAAGGGAGTTCAACCACGATCCCGGTTCGTTTCATTCTCTTAACTTTTTTCTTTCTTTTCTTTGCTTTGATCCATTTCAAGACCGAGGTCAAGGTTTGGGTTCCCACTCCTTACGGCGCCCGGTACCTACATTAAATGTTTATAAATGTTTAAATGGCGGTCTGTTTATAGGGACCCCCTGATTCCTTAACAGATTAGGGAACAGGGAAAGCCCCCCAGACGGGGAACATATGGAGCCCAAAAGGTCCCAAATCACATTAAGGCGGATTAGACCCCTACAAACCTGGAATTCACCACGCCTGTGGTATTCAACCGGCGGTGAACCAAAATTGACCTTCGGCTGAGAGTGTTAGTGGCAGCACTATCGAAGCTACTTCTCAGCTTTCGTTTGTGAGCAACGCCCCCAGATAAGGCTGGAGGGCTCCCCCCAGCCGAAGCTGTGTGCCGAGTATGCCGACAACCACGGCTCCCTCGAATCCAACCCAATATCCGGACTGGCCGAGGCCAGGGGCTTGAACCGGAACCCGACGTACCCATTTTAGGTTTTACTTGGGATATGGGTAGTACCCAAGCGAAATAACTAGGTCTCTGGAAACCCGCACGCCAAAGGCGCCGGCTACACTGCAACCGCGGCCTAAGGTCACGGAAGCCCCAGATCCCGACATCCTGACTCATTACCTCCCTTTTTGGGGGGAGCTGGAGTGAGACACCCAGTAAGCGCGCGATTGGCACAAGACCACCTCCACCAGGGCTCGGAACAGCCGAAGCTGCTCTCCTTCAGTTAATAAAGGGAGCCACGCCCGTTAGCCCAGCTCGGTACTTTGAGCTGGTATTGGGTAGTGAACATCCCAGTTCTAGGGTGCAGGCCCTGAAGCACAACATACACCCCATCCATTCTCATAACTTTGCGTATTCGTTTTATGATCCACCAAGACCGAAGTCAAGGGGGTTCCCACTCCTGATGGCGCCCGGTACCTACCTCTCGGCAAACCCCGACGGTCTGATAACAGAGACCCCCCTGCAAGAACATGTCATGTAACAGGGAAGGCCCCCAGACAGGGAACTTATGGAACCACAGGAGTCCCAAATCACATTAAGGCGGATTAGACCCCCCACAAAACCCGGAATTCACCAGGCCTGTGGTACTCAACCGGCGGTGAACCCAAATTGACCATCCGCTGTGAGTGACAGTGGCAGCACTATCCATGCTACTTCTCAACTTTCGTCTGTGAGCAACGCCCCCAGATGAGGCTGGAGGGCCCCCCACAGCCGAAGCTATGTGCCGAGCTTACCGACAACCTCTCGAGTCCTGCCCCCTCGAGTCCAACCCAATATCCGGACTGACCGAAGTCAGGGGCTTGAACCGGATCCCACCCCCCCCAGAACACCCCAGTTCTAGGGGTACACGCCTTGAAGTACAACGCGTACTCAGCCATTCTCATAACTGTTAGATTTCTACTTTTTCCTTCTATATACCATAGCATATGGAGAAAACATTATTTCTTTAAAATTGAATTGGTGGATGTATCCGCCATTGTTGTGAATAAGCAATTCAACTGTTGGTAGTTTTACGTGGAATGGTTACGTGGAAAAATAAATAATGAAATATATGATTGCTTACCACCGTTAGAGGGCATAAAACACCCTGTGCCGTAGGTAAAGAGTGATATGGCCTGCTTTTATTTACATGGTTTTCATCATAGAGGGGTGCAAAACTCATTTTCTTACAATTAAATTTTAGAAATCACATTTACTTATGGTCTAACATTTACTTATGGTCGGGTACGCGTTGTACTTCAAGGCGTGCTACCCTTAGAACTGGGGTGTCCATTACCCAATACTAGTCCTTCGGGTTTGTGTGAACGGGCGTGGCCCTCTTTAGCATTGAAGTAGGCTTCGTCTCCCAGGAACGGAGACGTTTGTCGAGCCTTCGCTGTGGTGGCTGTTAGAGGCCAAACAGCAAAGGATGCATGTTGTACTTCAGGGCCTGCACCCTTAGAACTGGGATGTTCACTACCCAATACCAGCTCAAAGTACCGAGCTGGGCGAACGGGCGTGGCTCTCTTTATAAACTGAAGGAGGGCAGCTTCGGCTGTACCGAGCCCTGGCGGAGGTGGCCTTGTGCCAATCGCGCGCTTACTGGGTGTCTCACTCCAGTCCCCCAGAAGGGAAAAATGAGTCAGGATGTCGGGGATCTGGGTCTTCCGTGACCTTCGGGCGCGGTTGCAGTGTAGCCGGCGTCTTTGGCGTGCGGGTTTCCAGAGACCTAGTTATTCCGCTTGGGTACTACCCATATCCCCAAGTTAAAACCTAAAATGGGTACCTCGGGTTCCGGTTCAAGCCCCTGGCCTCGGCCAGTCTGGATATTGGGTTGGATCCGAGGGGGCAGAGGTTGTCGGCATGCTCGGCACACAGCTTCGGCTGTGGGGGCCCTCCAGCCTTCTCTGGGGGGCGTTGCTCACAAACGAAAGTTGAGAAGTAGTTGGATAGTTCTGCCACTGATACTCACAGCGGTTTGTCGATTTTGTGTTCACTGCCGGTTGAGTAGCACAGGCGTGGTGATTCCCGGTTTTTGTGGGGGTCTAATCCACCTTTATGTGATTTGGGGCACTTGCTCCATAATTCCTCCTGTTGCAAGACAAGTCTGGTACGGCTATATAACGCTAGGCACAGGCTGCCCGTGAGGGTAGTGGGAACCACCATAAGGCCTCAGCCTTTTGGGAGGAGCCGAAAACAAAATGGAAATGGAATGGAATGGTCTAACATCAAAGACAGAACACCGATTTAACTCCTGTGTATGATACTCATAGAATTATATCTTATAATTAACATGTATTAGACATTAACATTTACCAAACAGACATTATACAAGAGTAAATGCACATATAGACATGGGCACATTTTGGTTATAGTTGGGAACAGGTAGAAACTAAAGTTGCTTTAATTTATATTTTTTAAAGCATATATTTACCATAATGCGTTTCGGCTCTTAATAGACTCTCCCCGTAATAGAAATTCTGAACAGTAAGCGTGTGCAGATAATTAAGCAAGTTATAAAAAAGGCCCTAAACAAAATTAAAGGTCAAAGGAATAGCTTACACGGTAGGGGGTTGTTAATTATCGGTTCTATATGTGGATTTTGTTAGTGACTTATAAAAGTCAAATGGACGGACTTCAAAATGAAAAAGTAACATGGTCTCAGGCTTAGGTCTTAGCATGGCTACTACCGTAATAGCGTATTTCCTATAAAGAAATTTCATAAAGAGTGTCATGGTTCTGGGCTTATAAGGTCTCATGGTGACTACTACCGTAATAGAATATACCCTATCGGGAAAGTAGCTTAAAAACAAGAAATAGGTACAAGAATGAGACTTATTTTTATTCACACAAAGTATAGTACTTAATTATGCAATTTTGTTGCATTCAGGAAGAGTGTTCTCTACGACGGGGCTGATGTGTTCCTACCAACAAGAATACATTGACCTCCTCGGTCCGAAGGAGAAGTACCGACCTTATTTGGAGAACATCCTCTTCAAGAATCCCCGCTACGTAGTCTCTATTGGCAAGACCGGCCTCAGATTCACCAAAGATTGCCTCGAAGCTTGCTCTAAGGAGAAGCAGATTAAGTATTTGGTTTGGTTCTGTCCACTATCAAAGTTAGGGGAAAAGTTAGGAGAAAGCACGATACTGCTGTAGGTACGCCTATCTCTAGTTTTAGAACCATCATAACGCATGAAAAGGCTCAGTTTGTGGTAAATTTTGTTACTTAACTTACTAAAACCACTTATAGCCTATTTGAAATATCTTTTTGTTTCTAAGTGATAAATTCATTTTACAAAAGATATTTGTACTACCCCTTTGGATAGGGTATCGTATATTACCTTGTAAATTGTTCAAACATTTAATATTAGCAATGGAATGAGTAATATTACATGATTTTCATAAAAAAATAGTAAAAAGATATAGTATGGGCCGTATTGGGATTGAATCCGATACCCTCTCAACCTCGGATTAGCTACCAAAACCTCTTATTAACTACCACAGAAGCACTGCGATCCTTGGTACAAAATAGTGCAGAGCAATACCCCATCTTGGATCAAAACTGTGCAATAAGGAGCATTTTACTCTGGTAAAAAGGATCCAACAATTTAAATAGCAAGATAATTCCAATATGGAGCCTAGCTTTTGTAACTAAATTTGACCCAAAATGAGCCTTTCTACATTATTAGAGTCTCCAATGTAAAGATAAAAAATTTGAAGCTCAATGTAATGGCATATGGCACTACTTCGCTTTTCCCTACGAGGCCACTATTATTTAATCAGATATATAAAACATTTATGTGTAACCGTAAAAAATAAATACCCCTGTCACAGCAGACCTGATTAACCGGTGAATTTCCAGTTAAATTTGGTATTATTTATCTTCCCATATACACCATGGGAATGAGGATGAAGGTTTGCTGCCATGGGGCAGGGGTGTTGTAAGAAAACAGACGATAATTCCTCCCAGCAGGAACATGCTAAGTTTGATCAAATTCTGGTATTTATTTCTGCCTCATAAACCCAATGGGGGTGAGTACGTAGGTTTGCCGCCATATGGGTGTTGTAAGCAAATATAATCTACACATATTTTATCAAGTTATGCCAATAAATATGTAAGATCGAGGGATTTGTTGATTGCCCGTAAGAATAGCATGGAAAACATATTTTTAGATTTTCTTCGTTATCTGTTCAGCTAGGTTAATAATTCAAATTAGTAAATTTTTTTCAAGCTTTTTTGAATTGTTTTAGTTAAAATTGTACCCCAATCACTGTAGATAAAAATGCCCTAAATTGGAACAAATTAATAACTATCTGATCTTGGTGTGGTGATAGTCTATGCTAAGATAAGTATTTTCTGAAAGTTTATACCATTTCCCTCGTAAAGAAATGCTCGGAACAGCATTAGAAATTATTTAAATTAATACAATTAATGATTTATTAATTGTGCACCACCTATGACTCCGTATGAGTGGTTATAGCCTTAACTTATTCAGAATGAAAGTGTGGTATGCTAAATAATGATAAATGCAATAATTATGGTGTAGAATTGACCAAACAGTCCCCTAAAGTCACAATAATGACGTGGCTTTTTATTTTATTTTTTTTGTGATTTGTAGCATTTTTGCAGAATAATTTTTTCTTGCAGTCACAAATCCAACTGGTTTTATTTCATTTGCGCAATAAAATGTGAACAATTAAGTAAAAAGATCACATACTCAAAACAATCATTAGTAAGACACAGGGTATTGTTAGTTCAATTCATATAAAGTTACAAACATTGATGTACCTGCAGCTTGTCAATACTCTGCACATTTTAAATTGTTATCTGATAGTGAGATAAGCCGCTGGTTGATAATTAAATCATCATTTTACAAACTTGCAAAGTGGAAGTTTTTTAAATGTAAAAATGTAAATGTAAAGTTTTTGTAAACATATTCACAAAGTAAATTGTTCTAAAATTTACATTTTACTATTTTGAGTATATTAGGTTTGCCGCCCGATGGGTTCAGTTAGCAAATGCTCAACCCTACCTTGTCAATGTACATACCAAATTGTTATCACGTTCTGGTATTTTTCCCATAAAACCATGGGGGTGAGTACGTAGGTTTGCCATCATATGGTCTTTGTAAGCAAATATAAGTTAAATTCTACATAGTGAACCTTCATACAAAATTTCATCAATCTATCTCAATAAATAAGCAAGATAGAAGGTTTTGTTGATTGCCCAATAAACATATTTTTTTATTTTCCCCATAACCTTTTAAGCTAAGTTATAAATTCAAAATACCGAACTGTTTGTTTTTAAGCTCTTTTTAATAGGCTAAGTTAAAATTGCAATAATTTAAAAACTAAAGTCGAAAAAACCATTATTGACCATTTTGAAACCCCATAAAATCCCATTCCTATAACCCGATTATGCTGGTTCGCGATCTTATGAAAATAGACCTGGTCCACACACACATCACTCTAAAAACCACTTTTTTGGACTAGGGTAGCACCAAAACGGGTATATCCACCAACAACTCAAATTTAAAAATGTTGACGAAAACAATACTTACTCTATATACAATGGTATAAGGGGAGAAAGTAAAATAAAAACGTGAACAATTCAAATTTATCAAAAACGGCCCTAACGATCTTCATTAAAATTTCATGCTTTATTAAGGTCTAAAAGTACCGGTAACACCACCTGCATCAACGAGAAAATTTGCGTTTAAAAGTTGTGGACCTTCCACACTCCACTCGACACTCCATAGTGAGCGATCAAGACATTTTGTTTGGGTGCCGTTCTGTTATTGCTGAGAGAAGGTTTGTGTCAATTATCTGATCCAGTTTATATCGTTTTTTTTCAGTTACGTAAACATGCAGTTAGAGATGGCCCAGGACGTGGGGCTGCCTATAGTGATGCACTGTAAAGGGTCGGCCAAGGAGACGGCGGAGTGCCTGGCGCCCTTCGAAGGCAAGGTGACCCCTGTGCTCGCCGGATTCACAGGCACTATACAAGAAGCCGAGGAGTACATGAAGCTAGGAGCTTACATCGGAATCAGCGGATGGTGGGTAGAGATGTGACAGTGGCACTCTTGATTAGTTTGGAAACAGTTTTTAAAAATGCCCCAAGCCATACCTTCAATGCCCGATTCGGCGATCAAAATTTTCATCATGAAAAAAACCGACATTTTAAAATAACTCCTTATATACACATGGGCGACTTGTGATTTTTTGTGGCCCACACGGGCCACTAGCCGCTACTGCATACAGGGTGTCAGGCATGAAGTGGTCCAATACCGACACTGGCCACACGGGCCACTAGCCGCTACTGCATACAGGGTGTCAGGCATGAAGTGGTCCAATACCGACACTGGCCACACGGGCCACTAGCCGCTACTGCATACAGGGTGTCAGGCATGAAGTGGTCCAATACCGACACTGGCTACACGGGCCACTAGCCCCTACAGCATACAGGGTGTCAGGCATGAAGTGGTCCAATACCGACACTGGCTACACGGGTCACTAGCCCCTACAGCATACAGGGTGTCAGGCATGAAGTGGTCCAATACCGACACTGGCTACACGGGCCACTAGCCCCTACAGCATACAGGGTGTCAGGCATGAAGTGGTCCAATACCGACACTGGCTACACGGGCCACTAGCCCCTACAGCATACAGGGTGTCAGGCATGAAGTGGTCCAATACCGACACTGGCTACACGGGCCACTAGCCCCTACAGCATACAGGGTGTCAGGCATGAAGTGGTCCAATACCGACACTGGCCACACGGGCCACTAGCCCCTACAGCATACAGGGTGTCAGGCATGAAGTGGTCCAATACCGACACTGGCTACACGGGCCACTAGCCCCTACAGCATACAGGGTGTCAGGCATGAAGTGGTCCAATACCGACACTGGCCACACCGGCCACTAGCCCCTACAGCATACAGGGTGTCAGACATGAAGTGGTCCAATACCGACACTGGCTACACGGGCCACTAGCCCCTACAGCATACAGGGTGTCAGGCATGAAGTGGTCCAATACCGACACTGGCCACACGGGCCACTAGCCCCTACAGCATACAGGGTGTCAGGCATGAAGTGGTCCAATACCGACACTGGCTACACGGGCCACTAGCCCCTACAGCATACAGGGTGTCAGGCATGAAGTGGTCCAATACCGACACTGGCTACACGGGCCACTAGCCCCTACAGCATACAGGGTGTCAGGCATGAAGTGGTCCAATACCGACACTGGCCACACGGGCCATTAGCCACTACTGCATACAGGGTGTCAGGCATGAAGTGGTCCAATACCGACACTGGCCACACGGGCCACTAGCCGCTACTGCATACAGGGTGTCAGGCATGAAGTGGTCCAATACCGACACTGGCCACACGGGCCACTAGCCCCTACAGCATACAGGGTGTCAGGCATGAAGTTTTCCAATACCGACACTGGCCACACGGGCCACTAGCCGCTACTGCATACAGGGTGTCAGGCATGAAGTGGTCCAATACCGACACTGGCTACACGGGCCACTAGCCCCTACAGCATACAGGGTGTCAGGCATGAAGTGGTCCAATACCGACACTGGCTACACGGGCCACTAGCCGCTACAGCATACAGGGTGTCAGGCATGAAGTGGTCCAATACCGACACTGGCTACACGGGCCACTAGCCCCTACAGCATACAGGGTGTCAGGCATGAAGTGGTCCAATACCGACACTGGCTACACGGGCCACTAGCCCCTACAGCATACAGGGTGTCAGGCATGAAGTGGTCCAATACCGACACTGGCTACACGGGCCACTAGCCCCTACAGCATACAGGGTGTCAGGCATGAAGTGGTCCAATACCGACACTGGCCACACGGGCCACTAGCCGCTACTGCATACAGGGTGTCAGGCATGAAGTGGTCCAATACCGACACTGGCCACACGGGCCACTAGCCCCTACAGCATACAGGGTGTCAGGCATGAAGTGGTCCAATACCGACACTGGCTACACGGGCCACTAGCCCCTACAGCATACAGGGTGTCAGGCATGAAGTGGTCCAATACCGACACTGGCCACACGGGCCACTAGCCGCTACTGCATACAGGGTGTCAGGCATGAAGTGGTCCAATACCGACACTGGCTACACGGGCCACTAGCCCCTACAGCATACAGGGTGTCAGGCATGAAGTGGTCCAATACCGACACTGGTTACACGGGCCACTAGCCCCTACAGCATACAGGGTGTCAGGCATGAAGTGGTCCAATACCGACACTGGCTACACGGGCCACTAGCCCCTACAGCATACAGGGTGTCAGGCATGAAGTGGTCCAATACCGACACTGGCTACACGGGCCACTAGCCCCTACAGCATACAGGGTGTCAGGCATGAAGTGGTCCAATTCCGTCACTGGCCACACGGGCCACTAGCCACTACTGCATACAGGGTGTCAGGCATGAAGTGGTCCAATACCGACACTGGCCACACGGGCCACTAGCCCCTACAGCATACAGGGTGTCAGGCATGAAGTGGTCCAATACCGACACTGGCCACACGGGCCACTAGCCCCTACAGCATACAGGGTGTCAGGCATGAAGTGGTCCAATACCGACACTGGCTACACGGGCCACTAGCCCCTACAGCATACAGGGTGTCAGGCATGAAGTGGTCCAATACCGACACTGGCCACACGGGCCACTAGCCCCTACAGCATACAGGGTGTCAGGCATGAAGTGGTCCAATACCGACACTGGCCACACGGGCCACTAGCCCCTACAGCATACAGGGTGTCAGGCATGAAGTGGTCCAATACCGACACTGGCTACACGGGCCACTAGCCCCTACAGCATACAGGGTGTCAGGCATGAAGTGGTCCAATACCGACACTGGCTACACGGGCCACTAGCCCCTACAGCATACAGGGTGTCAGGCATGAAGTGGTCCAATACCGACACTGGCCACACGGGCCACTAGCCCCTACAGCATACAGGGTGTCAGGCATGAAGTGGTCCAATACCGACACTGGCTACACGGGCCACTAGCCCCTACAGCATACAGGGTGTCAGGCATGAAGTGGTCCAATACCGACACTGGCTACACGGGCCACTAGCCGCTACTGCATACAGGGTGTCAGGCATGAAGTGGTCCAATACCTGACTGATTTTATTTTATATCCGACAGTAAACTTATTATGGGGGACCTCCTTTACGTTTTTACGTTGCTTTTAGATATGTAAAGCCTATTTTAATTTTTTTTTATTCACTATGGAGGTACCTAAAATATTTGAAATACAATCCCCCCATTTTTATGTAATTTTTAAATTGTATGTGTACATAATGCTTTTTTTTGTCATTTTCTTTAATAAACCCAATTGTTAAGCAGCTAGAGGAGATTGAAATTAATTTTCAGATTCTTAAGAATAATATTGCTAATCTTTATCTCGGAAACCATTAAAATAAAAAACTCTCAAGAGTAAAAAAGTCTAAAGATTAGCCTACGTTGTAAGACCATTTCCAAATGATAATTTTTATGACGAAATATCCTTAATTTTTTTTATCTATAAGAATAATTCACTTATAAACACTATCATTTGGAAAAAGTAACCTAAAAACTATGGATAAAAATACGTTTTGGCCTAGAAATAGAATAGAAAGTGCTAAGCCGAAAACATTGCAGTGAATTAGTTTCAGACATAAACAATGTTGAACGAATAAGTATGCAATGAATTGTTGGGTACAGTGAAAGCGGAAAAGGTTAACGCGGATTTTATCTAACCCCGAACGTCGTTGTGTTATCACTGTCATTATTTCACTCTTGCCCTTGGCCTTGGCGACTTGAGTACTGGAGTGCGTTTGCCAGAAACTACCATATTCCTACGTAGAGCTGAACTAGTTCATTTTAATTTCAAAACCTGTTTGGGTGGGAAAATACCATTGTAGTGTACGTAGTCTAAATGAACATTAATTAGCACTTTGTGGCGATTTTCCCTGTCTTAGCAACTAGTAGAAAAGTTCATTTTTGGAAAACTAAATTAAATAATTAAAATTTTTTCAATTTTTGAATGGGAAGAATTTGTTAGAAATAGGGAGGATTATGAAAACTGCTTGGAAAATAAGATAGGAGCTAATTCAATAATTAAATTTGATCAGAATTAACACTAATGTGAAAGAGTATTTTTGGTATTATTTAAGAAATAAATCAAGTAAAAAAAATGTACTTTCTACGTGTAATATTACATTGAACATGTAAAAGATTTGTATGTCATATCCTTAGGATAAATGCCAAATAATCATATAGGGTTTTTCCGAACAACCTGAAAATGTTTGGTGTATTTGTTCCTTAGGTCAACACAATAAAAAACATAATTTAAACATAGGCCTACGTCCTAAAATTCTTCGTCAAGCCACAAGCAACTATTTAGTTTTTTACACATAATAACTATTTTCCGTGACGGATAGTTGTATTAAGTTCATATTTGGTATAAACCTTTATGACATCAATATCCAATTTCAGGAAAAAATTATTTTGGTCCAATGTGTGTTTTCAAAATGGCGGCCATTTATAGTTTCAAAACTCCAACATCTCAAAACAGGTAAATTCTATCAACATTTCAAAAAACACAAAAAAATATGTCAAATTAAATTATGTAGCTAATGACATCAAGTTTGCAAGGATCAAACAACAAATTACGGATTTATTGAGATTTTTCTGCAAAAAAAACTTTTTTCCCTTTATAATTAATGCAAATTTAGGTTATTTTAGTAAGAAAATCACAGCTACTCCGTTATTGTCTGTCCAATCCTTACAAACTTAGTATCATTAGTTAATTATTTTAATAATTTTTGTCACCATTTTTGTGTCTTGTAAAATGTTGATGAAATTTGCCGTTTTGAGATATTTGAGCTTAAAAATTTTAAATGGCCGCCATTTTGAAAATACACATTAAACACATATTTTTCCCCGAAAATGGACATTGATGCCATAAAGGTTCATACCAAATATGAAGATACAACCATCCGTCACGGAAATAAAAATTATTATGTTTAAAAACAAAATGTCGAACGAAGCATTTTAGGACATGTGTTTATATGATGTTTTGTATTGTCTCAACCTAAGGAACAAAATGCGCAAAACATTTCCAGGTTGTTCGGAAACACCCTGTAGCCTATATATCTTTGACGTAATCATTTATATCTTTACCGGCATGTATTGCTATTTTAGAATAATTTAAGGTTTAATGTTTTAATTATTAATAAGATAGTATGTATTTTTTACCTATGATTTGCTTCTAATTGCTTTGTTATTTTTTCTGTATATAAAGTTTTTTTATTTAGTTGTGGATATGGACGAAATACACTTATTGCAGTAGTGACAACCTCAGCAGACGGTCACTTGGTGAGCATTGCTAAATGTGTTAGTTGATAAGAAAATATTTAAGCACTTAACATGCAATAAAACATTTTTCATTCATTCACTCAGTCATATCCATCCATTCATAACAACAGGAATAGTAAAGAACCAAAATGTCCTGTAAGAACACTCAAAATATTGTTAAGTGAAAACTACAGAAATCATAACCAGTCGACCTGCACGCAGACAAGCAGGAGAGTTAAAGTTAATGTTTTGGGTGTTTCACTATTCTTACAGGACCGTTTTGGGGCTGGCTCTTTCATGTTTTACTGCTCCTTTTGTTCCAAATGAGTGAACACATCTTAACAAAGTTGTTCAGCTTGGAATGGTGTCATTTCGACCGATATTTAAGTTTTGAATATAGATCCGCTGTCGTAAAAACGTGATGCTATAACAGTGAGCACTTGTGCTCGCTATGCTATATACTGACAACTTATCCATTTATCGAGACAGTAACATAATCTGCATCTCCCTCGTGCAACATAACAACTGGTTCAAATTTGTCCGGTTTACAAGTCCAAAGATGGAACCTTTTATAAATGATACATTTCATGCATTGTTTTGGAGCATCTGATTTCTAACCAGAATTATCATAATTTGTTCAAAATTTAATGATTTACATTTTTGCTTAGCTCACTAAAAACACCAAAAAATGTGAAAGTGGTGAAGTCTTTGCCTTCAGACCGAATTCTATTTGGGACTGACTGCCCTTACTGTAAACTAAAAAGAACATCTCCGGCATACCAGTATGTGAAGACGAAGATCCGAGCCGAGAACAGGAACTTTTGGTCTCCATCGGCCCCAGTCAAAGGCAGAACGGAGCCCGTCCATGTCATGTGAGTGATGCAATATTGTTATTGAACAACCAATATTAACCATGTCTATTTAAAATTAAGTGGTTTTAGCCTTGGGGGTTTAATGCTTTGTGTTAATGCAATGTATATATTTTTAGAAATTTTTTGGGTATCTTGAAATTTTTTGAACGCTCATTATGAAAATTTGGGAAATTTTTCCTATTTACCACCTCCATGGGGATTTTTGTGGGGGGGGGGGGGTATGTTGATAATTTTTGTTGATGAGGGTTACTATTACCCAATTGAGAGCGTATATCCCCAAAAATATCCCCAGAAATACCCAGGCCCCCTGAGTCAAAGGCCTACCAATTTTTATAAATTGTGCATATGGGATACTATAACACGGTTCAGTTAATTTATCTAACAGTATACCGGCATTGCAGTTTAAAGTTGCATCATTATTTCATCTATTATTATTTAATTCTTAACCTAGAATATTCATTACTTGTTGTTATTAGTGTTCAATGATTGGGATTTCTGAGTGTGTATGTGTGTTTCCAAACATTTTGTTAAATACACAATCAGCTGCCCACAGTGATTGTGATATTTCTTAAATAAGTTTCTCAAATGACCTCTGGAAATTCCAAATTTTGCAAAGAACAGTCGTTATTATAAAAGGAAAGCTATAGGTTATATAAAATGTATTAAATAATCGTAGTTATTGCACTAATAAGGCCACTAAGTCACGAGTGAGATGTTAGTGAGTGAGATGTTAGTGAGACCACTAGCGATAGATTAAAGGCTGAATACAATCGTTGCACTACGACCAACTTAATTTTTTATTAACTTATTAGTTTGATTACTTATTATTTTTTACTAATTTTTTCATCACTGTAAAATAAAGTAGTGAGTCCCACAAACCCGGACTTCGATAATCCGGAATTCTGGATAACTTGGAAGCCTGCCAGTGTGTGGTGCGTTCCAAGGTGCTAGGCCCTACAAAATAGTTTTGGGTCTTTCTTTACGTTTGTTTTAACAGATGAGATCAAAGTTCTTCGTTTTTGTACTATCCTATTCTCTTATATGAGTAACGTAAAATTGTATGTATGTATATACACGGATCTCGAGGGATTTTCTTCAAACTTTACAAATAACTTAGTTCTGGGATAACAATAACATGTATATAAGTCTCTATTCTAGGATAAATCTTATTTCGTTATGATTTTAAATTGAAATTCTAAAAATTTTAACATTGGTCTTATGGAGTTTAAAATCCAAACAAATGAGTTACTGTAAACAGCTGACTCAACTGTCATCAAAGCACGAACCACGACCTGCAGTATAAATATGTGGTTTTCTTCCATTGTAGCCAGTAACTAAATTACCGAAAGATACTAACTTATACCGATATTAAAAATCATTTATAAGTTTTTAAATAGTAGGCTACTTTATATTGCTGATTATAACTATTAGTTAAATAAGAGCAAAGCAAAGGATAAAACAACTAACCAATTTGTAGGGTTGCAATACAATTTTAAAACAAAAGAATTATAAGAAATGATTAAATTAGCTGCTAACCGTTGAGGTAAATCCACGTGTTACAGTTTAAATAAAGTCATGGCAGAGTACAACGAACTTAGTCTTATATTAAAACATACTGAAAGACAAATGAGCGTCATTGAGGCGAGTGAGCTCGTCTTGTAAGTAATAAAGCCTCATATACTTGGTATTTTAGCGCACGGTCTGTGACGATATTACTTGGCTCATTTAGCCAGCCACCATGGTTTAAGAATAAAATAAATTCTGCGGTGCAGAGCACCTGAGTCAGTATGAGTAAAAATCTAAACACTAAAATAAAAATTAGATCTCTCTTAATAGAGCTAAATCGAGGGCGCTAAGCCATTGCAGCCCAGCTTCACCTTGAGCTATGCAGACCGGCCAATCCTTCGGGGAAGGCACTCAGTGGGCACTCTGCGACTATGTGTTCCATAGTTTGATACTCTGCTCCGCGGTCGCATGACTGGTCTTGTGTCATTCCCCATTTGTATTTCCAATAATTACATCTTCCCATTCCAGTGCGGAAACGATTGAGTATAGTCCACTGCTTCCGAGGAAGATTCATACCACCTACCGCTACGGTAGGGTCAGCTATCAAGAAGTGGTTCCGACCTTGAAAAGCGTCCCAGGAGGAAGTCCAGTTTGTATGGATGGTGAAGTTCGTGTCCATCAACTGGGAGGCTGTTCGTAGAGGTGGTTTTCGGGACCTCAATCGGCCCGCATTCTGGGGTAGGTAATCATGGATGGGCAGCTGTGGAGCATATAAGATCTTAGTGTATTCCCTAATGAGTGAATCCCTTCGTCTTATTTCAGGAGGAGCGATATTACACAGCGCCGGGAGCCAGGGTACAGGGGTTGCCATGAGTGTACCACTAATGGCTCTCATGGTCCTGTTTAGCTGGACGCCGATCTCTCTAACGTGCACACTATTTAACCACACGGGAGCACAGTACTCAGCAGTTGAATATACCAATGACAGAGCAGTGGTTCGCAGAACTTGTGCGTTAGCTCCCCATGTGGAGCCAGCAAGGTGATGGACAATGTTAGTCCTGGTTCTCACCTTAGCTGCCGTTTTTTGTAAGTGGCTTTTAAAAGTGAGAGACCGATCTAAGGTGACTCCCAGATACTGTGGGTGGTCATTATGATTCAGCTTAACACAGTTGATACGATTTTAAGTGTTTTGTTGGCCAGTCTATTATTCAAGTGGAAGCAAGCAACCTCAGTTTTGTTGGGTTTAGATTTAGCCTCCAGCCTTCCAAGTATTCAAGTGGCGATTGATGCGATGCCAATTGGCAAAGCAGCAGGCTTGGATGATATTTTCCCGGAGTTTATAAAACACTCGGGTAACAAGGCTAGACAGTGGCTTCTTGAAGTTTTTAACACCACTCTGAAAACCGGTAACATGCCTGGGATATTTAGAAAATCCAAAATCATAGCTATCCTGAAGCCCGGAAAAGATCCAAAACGGCCTGAAAGGTATCGTCTTATAGCTCTTTTAAGTGTTTGTTATAAGCTGCTAGAGAGGTTGATTTATAACAGAATCCTCCCTATTCTCAATGCCAGCATCCCTGTCGAACAAGCTGGATTTAGGCCTGGTCGCAACTGTTGTGACCAGGTTCTGGCTCTGACTTCTTTCATTGAGGATGGGTTTGAGCGAAGACTGAAAACCTCTGTGGCTTTTTTAGATCTGACTGCAGCATATGACACTGTCTGGATGAAAGGCCTCCTAGTTAAATTATACGACATTATTCCTTGCCCTTTGTTGTTGCGTCTCCTCAACTCAATGCTCTCCAATAGGATGATAAAAGTATATCTGGGACGCAGAGAAAGTACTTTTAGGCAACTAAAGAATGGCCTGCCACAAGGTTCAGTGCTCGCCCCACTGCTCTTCAATGTGTATACTGCCGACATTCCTGTAAATCGGTCCTTAAAGTTTATACATGCAGATGATATTGCACTGGCATATCAACACTAGCATTTTTGACAAGCTGAGGAAACACTAACAAATGACCTCACGACCCTCGGTGAATACTTTGATATTACTGTACTATAACTACAAGAATTGTTTAATTTAATGAGTAAATGCGACCCCCAGCTACTGTATGTTATGTAAGAAGAAAATGTTTTTATGGGAAATGGATCATCTATTCATATTTCTTCTTATGTTTACTCGTTTTCACGATGAACGGAATTTCCCACACATCCTAACATCGTTCAGCCCTTTATTAGTCCGGGTTTGTGGGCCTCTACTGTATTAAACATGTACGCAATGTATAGGTTATCGGCGGTCACCCATTCATAAATTAGCCACACCCTATTTTGCTTGACCTAATTGTCTTCATACTCACACTCCTTTGAAGTTATTCTACAGGGAAGAAAAACAGGGGAAAATCTTATGGCTTAAACTAAAATCTGAATCCAAGTGGAACTATCAATTATTGCATAAAAACTACAACAAAATTTTGTAATTTTTATCACAACACTTTTTTGTTAAATTCCACACTCTAATTGGTCTAAATATATTTGTAATGCGGCTCCAGTATCTTTCATAGCTCATATTATGGAAAGGGTTTGAATTGGTGTAAGAATGTACCTCTTTATAATGATACTTGTATTGCATCGGTCGTAGACAGATTATGTTTATAATGATACTTGTATTTATTTATTTATTTATTCAATAAATGACAACTACAGGTATTACAACCCAAAACAGTCATCTTGACAATCATATATAACTAAATTACAAGTAAACAATATAAGATTACATGCATTTAACTTAGGCAGCTTACAATGTGAAGAACCATAACAAAGAAGAAAAAATAAGAACAATACATCAAAACAAAGGTTACAAATGTGTGAAAAGTCAAATTAATACTAACAAAAACATGGACAAAATGTTGATGTATAAAAATACAAATATTTATAAATGTTGTTGGTTGGATTCAAACTAACAAAAATTAACTACAAAATGAGTTAATTACAAACCCATAGTTTCTAAATGGCTGAAACATTTGTTCAAATAACAGGTAAAACTATCATTTAAAATGTCAACTTCCGATATGAAACTATTGTACAGTCGAAGAATTTGAAATAACAAAAAATTATAGTGACCAGCTGTATTACAATGAGGAACTGAAAACAATATAGATGATCTCAAGTTATTTCTGGGAACATGGAAAAAATTTTGCTTAATAAATAGGAACTATCCACTGTATTGTTTAAAAGTTTGAACAAAAATGAAAAACCAAAAGCAAGTCTTCTAGTTGAAAGCCTCCGGCACGCAAACAAGGTTCTAAGGTTATCAGTTGGAAAATCTCTTGGACAGAATTGGTGATATTTCTTAAAATAAGCATACCTCAACATTCTATTTTGAATTGACTCAATTTTATTACTGTTGATTAACTGTTTTGGGCTCCATATAATAGCACAATACAGTAGTGTGAAATTGTTGGTAATGGGCCAGTTCAAGGTCACCTGAGGGATGACGTCATCGAGGTCAATGACCTCACCGATGACGTCATCGATTGCGTCATCGATGACGTCATCACTAATGACGTCATTTCGATGACGTCACACCCATGACGTCACAGAAATGACGTGCTGATGACGTCATCACCCCTTACGTCATCAAAATGACGTCACCGATGCCACTAAGGTCAAGGCCACGCCGAAACTTAAAATTTTTTGGCACTTTCGCCGTTTCTCGCACTACGCTCCGAGTTTCAGTCCGAGTCCCCGTGACCTTGACCACTTGGAGCGAATTTTCGACGAGAAACGGCAAAAGTGCCAAGTTAAACTCGAGTTTCTGACATGACTCTGCCTAAATGGGCAATCGGTTATCCCTCAGGTGACCTTGAACCAGCACAACACCAACAATTTCATATTACTGTGACCTTGAAAACTTAACTTAACAATGGAGTGCCGACACCGATGCGCACCCCACGACAGTCACCGAGCGACTGACCTCCAGACCCCGCGTACTCTAGGTATATTGGCTCCAGAGACTAAGACTCTAAACCGTCAGGAATGGGAGTAACTAACTGAATTTTGCAAGGAAAAGTCATTTCATCCAATATTTTAAACAAATCGTCATCAGTAAAACTTACATTAGTCTGTTTGGTATAAAACTTAGGGTGTCCGCGCAACAGTTTACGCCACTTAGCTAAAGTCGAAACCCGCTTGACCTTGAGCGGTGGACACTGAGCAACTAATAAAGACTTAACACGGCTAAGTTTCTTACCTAAAGCGTCCCGCAACATGGCGTCCCTTCACAAAAGTCCGCACAATACTGAGAGACTGTTGGTAGCGATTGAGCCAAGGCAAAAGCGGTGGGGGTAACAGCAGGAGTGGGGGAAGGTCACAGTGGTGGGGGAAGGTGAGGCTGTACGCTGGAGTATCGCATCACTTCACCATGAGATGTCCTACAGTCAACACACTGTTCTCTCGGCCCGAGTTGGCAGTAGAAGAAACATTCCTGTACAGCTTAGGCTGTGAGGGGCGAGGAAGTAAAGTCAAAGTGGAAGTTTTGTTTAACTCCAAGATAAAGAGTCTTCTAAATAAACTAATTGTATCCCTGCAATCCCAATAACTTTAGAGAAATACCACTTTATAAAGCGACACCTCACTCTTTGGCAAAACGAATTGGAAATGGAAAAGCTCACAGTAGAACTAATCTAACTTAAAATCTGGACTGGACACTCATGGTAATACTACGTGGCGTGAAAACGCCACCCTAAACATTACAAGTTAGGTTAGTGAGAACCAGTGAGAACCTCTGGACACCGGAGTTAAAGTGTGATGACCTTGAGTCAAAACACTGAAATACTACAAGTCGATATCGTCCCAGAGTTAAAGTGTATTGAGGAAAATCAGAGAAAATCCAAACCATGTTTGTCCAGAGTTCAAGTGTAATGACCTTGAGGCAAAAATCTGTAAAACACTTACATGAACAGAGTTGAAGAGTAGCGATGCTTACTGCATGCAAGCCTGAGACATACTGGCTGAGCGCCGTCGCGTAGCTTAGGGACTCGAATATGGTGGGGGTATTGCCAACACTTAGAGTAGAAGTGTAGTGGGCGACCTTGAAGCAGACTTAAAGTAAAAGTGTAGTCGGTGACCTTGAACCACCCCTGAGGGGTGGACCCCCCACCCCCACCCCACCACCCCACCCCCACCCCCCCCACCCCACACCCCCACCCCCCACCCCCCACCCCCACCCCCCCACCCCCACCCCCACCCCCACCCCATGGGGGTGGACCTCCACCCCCGGGGTGGACCTCCGCCCCATGCCGCCCCTTCGGGGGAGACCGGTGGGGATATAAGGCGGCCCGGCCACAGCCGGCTCGCAGTCCGCTCCTGAGCGTTGAACGTGAACGATCGGGACGGACAGCCATAGGCCTCACTAAACACTGAAAGGCGCCTTCACTGTTTAGCGAAGTCTACTCTAACTTTAAGACTTGTATTATTTCTAAGATATTGCGCTTGCGTTTGGGTATTGGGAATTGTTTTATATGAGAGTGTTTTACTTGTACCCTATGTCTCCTGTGTCTTTTATCCTTTGTGTCTTGTTTGTCATATGTGTTTAATGTGTATGTGCTTGTTCCAGCATTTACTATGTTGAGCTCAATTGTGTGTTGTAAGTGTGTTATATTTATCTAAAGTGTATACGCTTGTTTTAGCATTTCCCCTTGAGCGTTTTTCACAGCTCAAAGTAAACTGTAACGACAGGGAACGGGAGTAGGCCCCCGTGTAAAGCCACTTTTCATAATTGTTAGGCTCCTCTCAGGCATGCAACAGGTTGCGGCTGGGGCTGTGGGAGCATGTCCGTTTGTACGCTGGCAAGCAAAAGGTTGTGGCGGCCTCTGCACTCGGACCGAGGACGTAAGCCACTAGGGTGTCCTCAGTTTGTTT
>CM061535.1:111662865-111857742 GCA_030545055.2 Neoaliturus tenellus
GATGACGTCATTTTGGTGACGTGAGGGGTGATGACGTCTTCCGCACGTCATTTCTGTGACGTCATGGGTGTGACGTCATGGATGTGACGTCATTAGTGATGACGTCATCGATTGCGTCATCGATGACGTCATCGATGACGTCATCGGTGGGGTCATTGACCTCGATGACGTCATCGCTCAGGTGACCTTGAAGTGAGCCAGCAGCCTTACTTTTGCACTACTGCAGCTGTCGTACAACTGCACTACTTTACAAATTGAACAAGACTAGATAGAAAATTAAACCTTTATGAAACAGACCACAGACCTACTCATTTACATCGATAGGACGGCTTTTAGACCATTATTATCTCAAGAAAATTGGCAATTTGGCAAAATTAGCAAATTGGCAACCGTGTTACTATCGAATAATGTCAATGAAAGTTCTTTTTATTTTAAATGATTATAAATTAACTCGTAAAAAGTATATCAAACTTCGTAATAAAAGTCAAAGTCATACATTAGGCCTAAATCAAAATAAACCATGGATTTCCAACGGTATCATTAGATGCATTAGGAAAAGAGATAAATTAAATTCAGTGAACTAAGGGAGGATTAATTAAGTAAACTATTGATAGAACAACCCTTTAATGCTGAACTTATAAATATTACAAGTCATATAGGAACTGTATGAATTCTTTATTAAAATCCGAGAAGAAAATTATTACAGAAAACAAATCGAAGACTGTAAAGGAAATACAATTAGATTTGGGGGGGTTTTAATGAACTTGTAGGACAAAACAAAACAAAAGATAAATTTCCGATGGAAAATATACAAAAAATCATTCTTCTGATCTGAAGAAAAATATCTTTAAGACCATGGCCAACGAATTCAACTCTTACTTTTCTGATGTTGAGCTAAGCCTGGCCACAGCAATCGACAGCAGTGGTCCACTGGTGGTCAGCGACCTTCATTATGCGACGGACACCACTTTCAATCCTACGACAGTTACAGGACAAGACACTCTACAGCACAGTTTATTTATTTTTTTCTCCACGGTATACACCATTTTACAAAAATTCATACATATGAATATACAAATGAAATTTTAAACTAATTTATGAAATAACACATAACAATCGTGACATAGAACATAATCATTACGTAGAAAATAACATAGAACATAAGTCTACATCTAAATATGAGAATAAATGTGGCAATGAATGAGAATACAGGAATGTTGACAACCAAAGCTAAATAGTATTAATATAATTCAATACAGTTCAAGCGATTCTAATCTAATGGTAACATGCTGACTAGAAAGGATTTAGCTTCTCTCTTGAACTGTGCTGCACTCATTCCAAACATGTCGACAATGCTACACATTAAGTTCCCAGTTTGCATCAGTCGTGGGATGAAGCTCTGCTGCTGATAAGTGGTGGAGTAGTGTTGTTTTGGAAAAACTTGCTGGCGTCTTGATTGACGAGGTGTATGAAAATCAAGTGTTTCAGGTAGGACAGGGCAGTCAACCATTCCATTAATGATCTTGAACAACAGTATGTAGTCAAGAAGTGTTCTTCTATGAGCCAGAGGCAGCAGTCCTAGATAACTTGAGACCTCTGTCATTGGTACCTCTGAGTAGTTAAATCCAATTTTCATGCCAGCAAAGCGGATGAAGCGTGATTGACCTCTTTCTAGATCAGCAATCAAGCCTAACTGATAAGGAGATCAGACAGGTGAGCAATACTCCAAAAGGGACCGCACTAGTGTAGTATATAAAGTCAAGATTGTTTGTAGGGAGAACGGTCCTCTTGTAGACCGTATTATAAAGCCCGACGCCGAGTTTTGGCTTTGGCACACATGTGGTGAATATGCTGGCCAGGATGGAGATCCGAAGTGAAGACAACCCCCAAATCTTTGATTTTGACAACACTGTTGAGAACATATCGATTGATGTTGTATGTTGAATGGATCTTTGTTTGAGTCCTTGCAAATGATAGCACTACACATTTCTCCTTATTAAGGTCCATTAAGTTAACAAATCACCAGTGGTAGAGATTATCAAGGTTTTGTTGCAAAAGAATAACATCTCGTTCAGTGCTTATCTTATGGAAAAGTTTAAGATCATCCACAAAAAGAAAGGATTTCACTGTGAGTGTGTCAGTAATGTCGTTCACAAAGATATTGACCAAAAAAGGTCCAAAGGGGATCCTTGTGGTACCCCCGATGTCACTGGTTCTGGGTTTGAGAGTGAAGATGCATATATTACAACAAGTGAACGATCTGTTAGATAACTTTCCAGGCATTTTAAGAGAGCCCCAGTAACCCCACTGGCTTCCAACTTTGCTATCAAATGTGGATTGCTCACTCTGTCGAAAGCTTTTGAGCAATCTAGATAGATGCAGTCGATCTGGCAGCCTTTGGAAAACGCTGAAACGATATAGTTCTGGAACACTGCTAAGTTTGTTGATGTCGATCTTCCTTTCTTGAAACCATGTTGTTTCGGCACAATGTCGTTCCCTAGGTCAAAACTTAGACCATCTAACACAAGACCCTCAAAAGTTTTTCCTAGCACATGCAATATGGCAATTGGCCGGTAGTTTGAAACGTTGCTTCGGTCGCCGGTTTTGAATATAGGGACAGTAAAACCCTTCTTGAGGATTGATGGGAAAATACCAGCAGCAAAGAAACAGTTCATGTATATTGTCAGATGAGTCGCTAGAACAGATCTACAGTACTTTATCACTGCTGGAGGAATGCCGTCTGGACCAGAGCCTTTGGATCCATCCAAGTTAAGGCATCTTTTCTCAACAACTTCAGCATTCAGTTTCCAAGTTGAGAGTGAGCGGTTGGATCTCGTAACAACTTACGGAGTGGCTTGAGTGGAGTCTGCACCGGGATGTGACGGACTTCCTGCATCCTGCGTCCCTCCTGAAGGAGAATACCGATTTATTTACAGAACCTCTTGTCCACCTAGTTAACCTGAGTTAATCTCTTCCGGCATTTTTCCTGATGTCTATAAATTAGCGAAAGTCTTTTCTCTTTATAAATCATACGATGTCACAGACAAATCGAACTATAGAAAAATCTCCCTTCTTAGCGTTGTTTCCAAAAATAGAAAAAAGTCATAAAATAGCAACTCGTTCAATATTTAGAAACTAGTGCACGTGTTGCTCAAAATCGAGCAATACATGGCCGTATTAGAGTACAAAAGTTTCGTTTAGTTCTAATTCAATGAAATCCAACCAATCCAAAATCGTGAATATCAGTGATCACTAAAAACTACATCTGTAGGTTAACAAATGTTTAAAATGCCCAAACCAATCTCAATGTTATTCTAATGCGAAAATTTCAAATTTAAATGTGGATAGCGACTTTATTTTAAGTCTGATTTTCATCAATTTTTTGCGGAAACAACTACAGACCAAGCCCCATCCAACGATACCAAAAACTTGAAAATCGGTCGAGAATTGTAGGAGGAGTTGTCAACACACTAAAAAAAAGGCGTAGCGTATTAAATTGGTATAGATTTTTCTTTAATTAGTGTAATACAGGACATTTATCTTTGTAAATTGTCATTCTTGACGATTTGTTGATTGACTTAAGAAAATTAAGCTAAGAGTCTTCTTAACCTTAGGCTAGTGGTACAGGCTACATCAGCAATACTGTTTTTGGACAATGGTATTTTATTCCTCTGTTGGGGACCGTCCATGAATTACGTCATCTGAAAATTGGTTGGGGGTGCAGATTGAAAATTAGGGTAGGATGATGTGCAGAGGAGAGTGGGTCGGCTTTAATCAAGGCTTTAATATGATGTATATAAAATTTTGACAGTAAAACAATGATAAATTCGTACACGATTCAACTATTATAAAATAATCTAAGAAAATACATTGGACTATTTTTAGGCGTTGTTTTATAGTTTATTTTAGTTGGTGTAAAATAAACTATAAAGGGATACCTGCATTAAGTAATCCTTTGGTTGCGGTGTGGCAACTATAGTTTCAACTCCATGGAGTCATCTTCAGGCCGCACAAGGATATGTTAAAATTATCACTTCATTTGAAGGTCGTTGAGATTATTAAAATTATTTACACACGATAGACATAGAAAACATAAAAAAAACATGAAAACACTGTGAGACGGGGAAACGACACAGTGTTTTTCTTTTTTTTTTCCCCCGTCTCTCAGTGTTTTTATGTTTTTTCTTATTTTGTTTTTTATGTTTTCTATGTCCGTATCGTGTGTGTCGTGTAGTGAATTTTAATAATCTCAACGATCTTCGAATGAAGTGATAATTCTAACATATCCTTGTGCGGTCTGAAGATGAATGACTCCATGGAGTTGAAACTATAGTTGCCACACCGCAACCAAAGGATTAAATGCAGGTATCTTACACCACTGTAAGTATTAAACAGTAATCCGAAGGCTAACTCAACTATCAAGATAAAGTTTATTTTAGTTTATTTTTCCACTGAGAAAGTCATTTTGGCTTTCTTTCTGTAGGTGAATTCAGATTTGATTGGTCAATGTTTTTAGTTTATCTGGGAGCGTTCATCGTCAGACCAAGGTAAGTAGAAAAGAGTGACACAGCGCGAGGGCGAGAGCATGCGCTCGGGCTAATATTTCTTTCATATCCTTTACCTCATTTCGGAACCTCTTTATCAGCGGTTCTTTATCAGTAGTTCAGGGGTATTGAAATGCGCCTTATTTTCAAGAACGTCTGATCCTAATAATGTGGAACTACGGTGGTTTGTAAATAAAAATATCCGGTTTGAATAGTTCTTTCAACAAACCACCGCTAAAATTGGGTTCAAAAGTTAATTTATAGTTCTAATCCTGGATATTTAATAAATCAATAAATTATAGAATTTAAGTAGCTTTGACAAAAAAAGCATTATTTTTACTTAAAACGGAGGTTTGTTAAAATTACGTCATTTTTCTGAGAGGGGGGTCAGACAAATTATGATGGTAGGATGATTTTAGAGGGGGGGGGGTCCAAAAATGGCCAAAAAGCGATAACGTAACTTATGGACATATTTGTAAATTGCTTGAAGGCAAATTTTCAACAGATTAAAAAATTGGTAATTATTTAGTCAAAGCATTGTTTCTCTCATGCCTTAAAAATTTGTAAGATAAATTATGATAGTAAAACTTTGTTGAAAAAATATACTATTTACCTGTTAAAAATTTTAACTACAATTTATTTTTCACTGACATTATAATATCATACAACAAAACAGTGCTAACAAACCCACTTTAATCTACAAAAAGAATAAAAAAATTAAGATACCGTTCAAAATTAGGACTAGAGTATGTTTCGCCCTTTTTATGGGGGCGAAGAGGACTATACAGTGTAACTAGTGTATAATAACCAATACCACATTTTTATTTTTACTCGCAGTGTAGTATAAATTTATTTTTATTGAAACCAAAATTGTTGAGATAACTAGATAACTGCAAGGGTTAGTGACTGACTTGGTCTGCGTGTCTTTGTCGCATATCTCGAGCCAACGGTAGTCCAAGCCAATCTCTCCAAACGCCAGCACCTTGTCCCTGTTGTTCTCTATCAGGGTTTGAAGTGTCCTTAAATAATCATCTGGTCCTTCCTTGTCAAATTCATGACTCCTTGCTGGAGAGCAGCCCACAGTGACGAACACCCTGTCTGGAAAAAAGTTCAGAAAGATCTAAAAAATAAAAAATAAAATAAAGAAATATTAAAAATACGTATATTAAATAATTGTAACCCATTATGGAAAGTAGTTGTGAAGAACGTAAAGATTAATCTTAGGCGGATCTTAGAGTTGTTTAAGGGAGGGTTTTCTGCAGTCCTACGGTGGGTGGGGTCATGATTTACAAAAGAATGTACTTTGGGAAAACCCATCTAGCTGTTTACACAGTTGTATTATTATAACATTTGTACAAAGCCCAAAGTTTTAAAAAGTGAAAAATCCATCATATGACAAAACATTTTAATTTAAAATAATATGTTTGTTTAAATAAATAATATATTATAGATTAGAACTATTGTAATAGTCTGGCAGCTGGCATAGCTGAGAGATCACTTGCGCGATAGTTCAGCTGCCAAAAACTCACTTTTTGATTGCTGACCCAACCTTAGCAGTTAGTGGTATGGAACTTCCTCGGAAGCAGTGGACTGTTCTCAATCTATTCCGCACTGGAGTAGGAAGATGTAATTATTGGAAATACAAATGGGGAATGACAGAAGACCAGTCATGCGGCTGTGGAGCGGAGTTCCAGACTATGACTCACATAGTCAATGAGTGCCCAGGGCCGGCGACAAGGGGGGGCAGGGGGGGCAAATGCATAGGGGCCCGGGCTCACAGGGGGCCCGGGCTGACAAAAAATTTTCTTTTTAGATTTAAAACATCCGAAAGTGTAAAATGAACATTCATTATTAAAATGATAGACTAAGTTCGAATGTTTTACGGCTGCTCTTTTTATTTGCGTGCTTAAGTAAATTAGCAGAGAATGATTAGTTTAGCTTCATTCTAAACCAATAATTATAAACACTGAGGGTGGTGGCGCTACTGTGAGAAATTCTTTAGAACAAGAACCGTTGTGCCTGCCTGACGCTGGTCGCACACGCATTCACGGGCCCCGCTGCTCAGGCGCGGCGTGAATCGGGGCCTACCCGCCTACGTAAACGGCGTAAACTAACGTAGTTTTCGTAGGCCCCGTTACCACTAAGCCTTTCGATACATCAGATCAGGTTGCAACCTGAGCGCCAAACAACACCAACACAATACTAAGCATATGTTTGTTTCAAGCTCGTATTTCGGTACGTGATGTTTTTACGTTCTCATGTGATTGGTTTTGTGCAATTCTGTGTTGTAAGAAGATTAATTAAGACTCTAAATTTATAAAACTTAAGGTAGGCCTAACAGAGCAAATATTTTTTTCTTCAGAAAATAGCTTAAAAAAACATTTTTGTTAACTAGTAAGCTTAATAGTTTTTTTTTTTTTTTTTTTTTTTTTTTAGATTTTATAATCCACTGACTGACAACTATATTTTATAATTTTATTTTCGACATATAAAGAATTCTGAGTTTTTATTAAAACGGGCTTTCCAGTTGTGATTCTCTATTTTATATTAATTCAACTCTATATATTAATAGGCAAGCATGTTTCTTTTTCTCTTTCTCAGCTTGTGCGCATCGTAGGAGAAAAATAATACCATCATTTATCGCTCTTGTATGTTAAAATTCCTTTAGAAGAAATCTCTTTGCTAATTATTATCCGTTAATTGTATGGTGGAATTATCGTAGTCACATGCTCAGGGAAGTGTGAGTCAGAGCAATGGCGTGGCGAATCATGGTGGGATGAGGCGCAATCGCCGAGTATAAAGACCTTGACTGCTGGAAACACCTGTTCGCCCGCCGGGATGTACTAAAATCAAATAGAAAAAAATGATGACTTTGCAAGGAAGAAGGCTAGACCAAGACCTCCCCACTGCTAGACAAGTTGTATTATGATGATGTGTGATGTTAGAATGAACATAAGCCTAATAATTCCTCTATTGATTTTTATAGGCCTACTATTTTCGTTGAGTTTTTTTTATAAAACCTATACTGCTTTTGTAATAAGAAAATTTGAAACTAAACCTCCATTTTTATTTTTTAATAATATTTATTCACCAATATATAAATAAATACAAAAAATTTAAGATCATGGCTTTCGCATATTTATTTTGTAAGAAAAGTAAATAATTTAATGACAACTAAGTAAATTAGGTAACAGAATAGTAAATTTGGGTTTAAAATACTGCTTGCAATGTTAACATATATCCAATATGTGGTTTTGTTGTGTTGAAGGGAAGTGAGTTTTCAAGGTAAGTAGGTTGGTTGCCTGAATCTAGGGGCCCGGACTTCATAATTGCACAGGGGCCCGAGAATCCTGTCGCCGGGCCTGTGAGTGCCCTTTGAGTGCTTTCCCGGAAGGGCTGATGGGCCTTCATTGTGCAAGTGAAGCTGGGCTGCAATGGCTTAGTGCCCTGGATTTAGCTTTGTAAAGAGAGATCATAACTTTATGTTTTTAGTTTAGTTTTTAAATTTTTTGATGCAGGTGCTAAGCACCTCAGAGAATATATTATATTTTTCTGAAGTTGGTGGCTGGCTATTAATGCCATACGATGTATATATATGTATTGAAATCATATTTGGTATGAATCTTTATCATAATTTTTAAAAGTCAAAATATCTGAAAATTGGTCAATTTTATAAAACTTTTACAAGACACAAAAAATTTGTCAAGTAAAATTATCTAACCAATGGTACGGTACCGAGTTTGTAAGGTTCTGGCCAAAAATAACGGAATTATTGAGATTTTTATGCTAAAATTTTAACATATGAAGCAAATTAGGTGATTTTGCACTGTTTATAATGCAAAATTAAGGTTTTATTGGAAAAAAATCGAGGGCACGTGAAACCGCATTTGTGAGAATACGGGACACGTGGCACTGAATGTAATGGCACCTCGACCGGATGACTGTGGCGTGGCGGGATGGCGTGCACTAGGCGTTAGATGTAGCAGTGTCAGAATACGGGACACGTGGCACTGAATGTAATGGCACCTCGACCGGATGACCGTGGCGTGGCGGGATGGCGTGCACTAGGCGTAGATGTAGCAGTGTCAGAATACGGGACACGTGGCACTGAATGTAATGGCACCTCGACCGGATGACTGTGGCGTGGCGGGATGGCGTGCACTAGGCGTTAGATGTAGCAGTGTCAGAATACGGGACACGTGGCACTGAATGTAATGGCACCTCGACCGGATGACTGTGGCGTGGCGGGATGGCGTGCACTAGGCGTTAGATGTAGCAGTGTCAGAATACGGGACACGTGGCACTGAATGTAATGGCACCTCGTCCGGATGACTGTGGCGTGGCGGGATGGCGTGCACTAGGCGTTAGATGTAGCAGTGTCAGAATACGGGACACGTGGCACTGAATGTAATGGCACCTCGACCGGATGACTGTGGCGTGGCGGGATGGCGTGCACTAGGCGTTAGATGTAGCAGTGTCAGAATACGGGACACGTGGCACTGAATGTAATGGCACCTCGACCGGATGACCGTGGCGTGGCGGGATGGCGTGCACTAGGCGTAGATGTAGCAGTGTGAGAATGCGGGTGTGAATCTAAATTATATACTCCCGAATGTGTAACTCACTCACTCACTCACTCACTCACTCACTCATCGGGGTATCAGAAATTCGTCAAATGTCGGTAAAGTAGATTAAGCGATCTCAATAATACAGGTCGGTAAGTTTAGTTCTCGCTTGGGAATCACTCTGTAGTAAGTGATATATAGGAGATTGTAACAATGATTGCTGGACGCCACGACCGTGTTAATATCGCACATTTACGATATGTTATCACCTGAGAGTTTGTTAAAATGACCATGATGGTCAATGGTCATGATGGTCAAAATGGTCATGATGGTTGATGGTGTTTCAGTGCATTGCTGCTGGTTCCTTTCACTAAGGTGTCAGTCGCTTTCCTCCCGAAAGTAACAATGCTCAGTGCACGATGTTACCATTATACAGTTAAAGTTACATAAATAATACCTTGGTTACTACAAAAATTGCCAACATACTGGGAGTCGCGGATTACCGAAACACCCTTTTAAGAAATTTTATAACATTAACCAATTGTGCCTTTATAGGTAAAACGGGCTATCCACCGAGAGTAATTTCAATGTACAGGGTGTATCTGAAATTACCTCTCCAGACCGGAAGTCACTGATGTCAAATACAAACCCTCACTTTAAATATTTTTTTTAGTTTTACACCGTTTTTTAAGAAAACTTTACAATTTGATCTTGTACGCGTAATTTTAGCAGTTTATTGAATATTTGAGGTTGAAATTTAGATTTTCCTCATTAGAATAACATGGAACATATTTACAAATCTTCTCTGAGGATTTTAGTTTAAGCGAAAATGTCTCGGCACAAAAATGTCTTAGACTCTTTTAAATACGTTTCTAACGAAAATTGTCGGTTTGGTCCAAAATGTTTTTTTATTAAATTTACAACATGACGGAGATTAATGAACATGTATTTAAATGTTTAGTAAAACTAATCACGTGATAATAATTGATGTTTTATGATGGTATATTATTTTAAATGAGGTTCTTAGACATTTACATGTTTGGTAAGTTCTGTTATATGTAAAATGTTCAGACATAATATATGTTAAATTTTCAGTTAAAAAAATAATTTCATGCTATTTATTATTCTAAATCAGTATGATTAGGGTTTAAAATATTAAATTTTAAAGTTGCTTCAAAATTACGTCTGGTCCCCTCTGTATTGAAATCAGTGTCAATCAACAGAGCAAGATATGTTTACCTACAACGCACAATTTTTTTTTTTTTTTTTTTGTACAATTTTAAAAGAGGTGCAAGGTTGGTATGGGACACCCGGTAAGACAGTATCATGTTTGCACGATAGTCCTCCCAAAAATTGGTTCTTTATTTGGGATGGCACTTAATTTCTAACCAACTCATTAGGAAGTACATCATTGACTTTACCTGATAGCATGCTAATTTAAATTTTACAATTCAACAAAAATTATAACTAAAATAGCAGATTACGCAATTGATTTATCTTTTAGTGCGTACTAAGTTAATGTTTAATTTTAAAAGGTAGCAGTACAGTATTTTCTTTTAAAATAAAAAGCTTTTTTTATTTCCTGTCCCAGAAAACTATCTGACTTCAAAATTTAGCGACCAAACATTTTTACCCAAAATAAATATGACATTATTTTTTTCTGCTCTAGCGGCCAAATTATAACATCTGAGGCAATCCTCGCGAACATCTTTCAAGTTACTACAAGTTTAATTCTATGAATTTTTGCCCCCCAGTCCACACAATTAAACATAATTAAATGTTTATTTATTTTTGCAGGGGAATTTTAACCCCATGTAGACGTCATTTTACAACTACTATAATATTTTACTCAGAACCTTCACTTTGCACATAGATATATCTTGCACAGTACCAATATCAATTAAATTATCAAACTTAAAAATTATCATGATGATTTTCAATATCACGTATTCTTCTTTTGACTGTGAGTCGGAACGAATTGCTATATCAAGCAACTGATTGTTTTACTTTGATTGTTATTTACTGACCTGGTCCTACGGCTAAAACATACATCATTTGATGTGTATGGTAATTTTAATATTTTAACCATTATTTAACATACTTTTGTTAGTAACTACTGTATTATTGTATTTAGAAGCTTGAAGTTTTTTTATTTGCCTTGACAGTAATTTTTTAGGAAATTAGGTAAATTTAAAAGTTTTACACCATTAAAAACTGAAATGAAGGAATTGTATAATAAATGCCAATATTACATTATATATTTATCATTGTATGTTCAATATTACTGGATCGTTATGTTATTCCCTGGAATTTCAACACAACTAATTGAAGGATAGTAACTGAATAGTATTTTTGTAAATAAAAGGGGGTTTTGGTAAGTTTTATCCACTTTGTTAAGATTTCCAATTATTTTGTTTTAATGGAATTTTCATTGTTTTCGATGATCTACTGCACATTTTTTATGCAGTTTATCCATTTAATGTTTTCATATATTTATTTATACGTATTTTATAATTTTAAGTAAATACTTATGCAATACCTACATAATAAATTTATTCACACAACTCCATTAACCTTTATAGAATTCGGGGGAATTAGGAATAAGGGTTTGTAATATATTAATAAATAAGGGGGTTTGGGGAAAGAGTCTCTGAAAACGAGCAGAAGGCGAATATATTTTCATTCCTTAGATTGAGTTAGTTGCATAAGTTCAAATTTAGGTTATTTCTGCAGTCGTGGGAGTTAATTTATGTTATAGATAAATGACAAACTCATTTATTTTGCTATTTTGCTCATTTACAAACTCTTATATTTATATGTATTCTATTCATTATATGCGACTTAAACAACAATTAACGAATTTCTGGGCAACCCCTGAGGGGGCATGGGGGCGGAGCCCCCATAGAGCCGTAGGCGAGTGTGTACTATACGTTATTTTATTTTATTTATGTAGGCCTATAGAAAAACATGATTTCATAGTTCTAACTGTTTTTCTATAGTTTTATATATTTGCTTTCAATGAGTTAGTTTTTAATTTAGCTATATTTAAGAGGTTATTTGTGAGAAAAGACCATGTGGTCCTAAATTCGCCTAATTATATAAGCATTTTCAACAAAACGATGTGTCATCGACTCTAGGGCATCTTTGCGCGGGGGTTTCGGATTTTTATAGGTTCCTAGAGCAAACTTCAAGATAGAGATTATTTTCGACATCGGAGGTAAACGGTAAGTTCTAATTTGACTTATCCACAGAATTTCAAATAATAAAGGTAATGTTTGCATCTATTTGGCTTATTCAGGTAAAACATAACCAAAAAATTAATTAGAGTAATGTGTTGTTTTGTTTTTGACTTGGGTAGATTTTCCCAAGGTCATTCGTGTAGCAAATATTTCGCGATTTAGGGTTAGAGTCAGGGAAAGTGTTTGTCACATGTGCTTACCATCGGTCTTGGCGATCTCGAGCGCTTCTCTGCTGACGCTGACGTTTATCCCCGGGATGAGGATGCCGTTGACGCAGCGTCGCCACGACCTCGCCAGCACGCTTTTGAGGTCGGGGTCGTGCTCTTTGATACCATCATACACGCCCTTGAAGGTCGGGGTGGTCAGGTACGCCCCAGCATCTGTGGTTTATAGGGAGTCTTAGCTCACAAGCGAAAAGGATTTTCATTTTACAGAATAAATATATTAGACTATATTTGCAAAGTGCCTTTTCGAACCCATTGTAGGATATTTTGTCAATTTATGCTGTCTTTGAACTAGTGCAATAATTAGTCTTTGTTATGTTCACGATAATTTGGATAAGTTCTTTATGTTTAAAGTATTTGCAGGATTATAAATAGTGTGATTTTAGTTACCAATGTTCCTATGTTTTATGTTTGGTATTGTGTCATTGTATTGAAGAAGTATATGTATATCTGTGATATTTAAAGTCTTTTGTTTATTTGCAGTTCACTGTGCTAAGAATCAAATGGTTAAAACACGCCAGGGTGACTCCATTGACATTAATCGATGAAGTATAGTCATTAAGCTCATCATTATCTACGAAAAAATGTCTCAGGGATGGGATTTCCTCTGAAGTACGTTTATAGATGATAGTAAAAAATTCGCTTAGAAAACTATTTCCCTTGGCTGAAGGATAAATTTTCAACAAGAATCAGATATTTATAAAGTTAATAAATTTGTTAATAAATTTGTTAATTTGTTAAGTTAATAAGTTTGTTAATAAAGTTTAACAAAAAACTTTGAATGGCTAAAGAATTGAAGTAATCAAGGTAACGATGTTATAACAAGGTTGTATGAGCTTGATTTATGTAACATTACAATTTAATTTACATATGCAATTCCAATTAGACTTAAAATATACCAAGCATTTAATAGGAGGAAATTATGTTGGGGCTATAAGGTACATAGGGCTTTAATAGGAACTTTCCCTGTAATTTTGAGGATATCAACAAGTCAATAATTGCTACAATAATTTTACTGTGTTTCTTCCATCCATTAATTATTATCTTTTTTATAGTGGTTACTAGATAAACAAACTTGTTTGACTAAGGGATAGTAGTCAAGTTACTAGTTTAACTTTGATTCGAAAATGCTTTCTATTTGAATAAAACCTCCTCGGACTTGGTAATAATTTCCTAGAAGGTTTTATAGCGATATGAAAAGCTAGGGAATCTTAGTTTAGATGTCTATGAGATTACAATTTGGAAAACATTTCGTGTGGCAAAATTAAATAAAAAATAAGTTAAAGCCTACAAATGGATAAGATTAACATTACGATTTTATTGTAAATTTACGGCTTCTTCGTGGCGAAAAATATTTATATTTAAAGGTACCCAAGGTAAAATCACTGATTTCGTCCTTGGCACTCGCGACATGATTATTTATTGTGCCCACAAATATCTGGGCGATGTAAAAGTGCAATAATTTATAGGTATAAAAAAATTCAAATCTCTTCTTATAAATCACAGGGTGTTAGCAAAATTAATCTATTAACTCACCAAAGAATCGCCTTCTAGGTCCTTCTGACATTTTTCAATGCTATTATAAATAAAAAATACTAAGAAAGCTCAAAAACTTACAAAATAGTTGGAATGTCTAGCTGCTGTGATAATACGATAACCCCATCGGAAATGTTCATGTGATCATGATAAGGCAGCATAACTCTGATATGGCGCGAACCAGAGGGAAACGTTTTAGGTTGGAGTAAATTTTGTTCGGCCGACAACCATAAGTAAGGAAGGCATAAGGGCATTTTAACAGTGAAAATTAAAAGCTAGTTAGAAACACCATGTGTGGTATATTTCTTCAAATTAAAAAAAAACTTCTGATCGCGATAAAAATACATGTGATTTGCCAATTATTCATGCGGAATCATGTAAAATTAATTTCAAAATTTAAAAACAACTAAACATCGCTTTTGTTTAGTGAGTTCGATTATTATTATGCTAAAATACTACGGTGATGTTTCATTAATTCGTTTATTGTTAAGTAAATGGTTCTATGTTTTTTATATACATATTTAGTAAATTTCTCTAATTTGGGATTTTTGCTAGAGCTTGAGAGGGCATCGCTATCCATGACGTATACATTTATTGCGGCCAGCTACTCCAGAGTTAAAATTTACTTTAGAATTGGAACAAAACAATAGTCTGAACTTTCTCGACTTGACGCTGGACAAAAGCAACAATAGTTCTCCTTTAAAATTTATAGTAAACCACAGCCACACAATCACAACTATTCACGCAACATAGCATCACCCCATGTCTCACATATAAGCCGCATACAACAGTTTTGTTCACCGTCTTTCATCAGTACCTTTGAGCTCCGAGGATTAGGCTATTACATTGAGAGAAACATCTTAAAACATATCGCAGCGTCCAATGGCTACAGCCCCGTCATCATTGATAATTAAATAAACAAACATCGCAAACAGTTAAAAAACCCTTTACTCAAAATCCCCAAAGAAAACTTTAATTTGTATCAGTAGAATACGATGGTAAGCCATTGCCTCTATCAATAAAAAACTAAATTAAAAAACAAGGCAAGTTAGTAGCTTTTATAAATCTATACTTATTTAATACGTTAAGGCTTTTTTGTGTTGAGCACTCCTAAAGTTCTCAACCGATTTTCAAGTTTTTGGTGTCGCTGGATAGGGCTTGGTCTGTAGTTGTTTCCGCCAAAAATTTATGAGAATCGGACTTAAAATAAGGACGCTATCCACAAATTAAATTTAAAAATTTCCCATTAGAATAACATAGGGATATTGGGTTGATCATTTTATACATCTGTTAATGTACAGCAGTCAATAGTTTTTAATTATTGATTACTGATATTCACAATATTGGATTGGTCGGATGTCACTGATTTAGAACTAAATGTAACATTTGTACTGTATAAAAAAACTGCTCGATTTCGAGCAACATGTATACTAGTTCTAATAAATTAGGTAAGCTTTTGAATATAAAAGAAACCAGTGGTTATTTAGGCAATAAAACTAGAGTTTGTAGACTGTCATGTTGACTGTGATAAATTTTATACAGGGTGTCTCTGAACTCTCTACCGACTTTTTCAGGTATTATTCCTGGACCAAAAAACAAGCCAAAATAATATATTTAAAATTTCCAAAACTCCATAGTTACCCGTGCAGCCGCCATTTTGTATTTTTTAAAGAGCCATTTTTAATTTAAGGACGGCTTGACGTAATATTTTAAAATTCGGAACACAGCTTATTTAAGTAAAGAGCTAGATGGAAAAATAATACATTTTTATCACTAATATTTTCAGAATGGCGTCTGTTTAAAATCTTTAACCTTAAATTGCATGAAAACTACATAAGGTAGCAAAGTTTGTGTTGTCGTGTGTTTTTTGGAAAATTTTATATAAAATACAATGATGTAAAAACTATGAAAATAAGTGAGATAGAGCAATTTTAAACAAATAGTCACGCCTCTGAGCGGGTTGCCGCACTACGGTCGCGGCGCCAGCTCAACAATGGATGTCGTCCAAACGGTCCAAACCTGCTCAAAATGAAGCGGTACGACCGTGACTAGCCTCAGATAAATCGCTCTATCTCGCTTATTTATGAACAGATTTTCATAACTTTTACATCGTTGGATTTTAAATTAAATTTTCCAAAAATCACATAAGAACATAAACTTTTCTACCTAATTTAGTTTTTATGAAATTTAAGGTTAAAGATTTTCAACACGCGCCATTTTGAAAATATCAATGATTAGATTGATTATTTTTTCCCAACTAGGTCTTTACTTCAAAAAGCTGGGTACCAAATTTCATTTTAGCGAATTTCCCTACAGGGAATACGCTATTACGGTAGTAGCCATGGTAAGACCTAAGCCCGGGACCACTTTACTCTTTTTTCATTTTGAGGTCCCCAGAAGCAAAAACACCATTCCTTCATTTTCATGTATATTAATACATATATGAATCATTATTGACATATAGTGTGTGTGTGTGTGTGTGTGTGTGTGTGTGTGTGTGTGTGTGTGTGTGTGTGTGTGTCCGTGGTACTGATAACTTTTAAAGGGGACCTACTATTTTGATGAAATTTGGTATGGAGGTGTAAGACCAGGTCTATTTTCATGAGTTCGCGAACTAGCATTGTCGGGTTATGGGAACGGGGTTTTATGGGGTTTCAAAGGGGTCAAAAGTTGGTATTTGGCTTTTTTGGACCTTAATTTTTAAAATTCATCAATTTTAACTGAAACCATTTAAAAGAGCTTAAAAATAAACTATTTGGTATTTTGAATTTTTATCATAGCATAACTGGTTACGGGGAAAATCCAAATATGTGTTTACCATGTTATTCTTAAGGGAAATCAAGAAAACCCTATATCTTGCTTATTTATTGACATAACTTAATCAAATTTGGTATGTACATTATCTAAATAAGTTTAACTTATACTTGCTTACAAAACCCATATGGCGGCAAACCTATACATACTCTTACCCCCATGGGGTTTATGGGGAAAATAAAAATTGCCAGAGCTTGATACAATTTTGTGTTTACATTCACCAATTATTAATTAACTTAGATTTTCTAACAACACCCAATGGCAGCAAACCTACATACTTGATCCTACGGTGTTTTTATGGGGAAAGTAAATAATCAGAAATTCCATTGGAAATTCGCTGAGTACGCAGGTCTGCTGTGACGGGGGTATTATTATGTTAAGCTGCTCTTAAATTACAAATTATTCCTTAAAAAATGCAAAATGGCGGCTGTACGGGTAACTATGGAGTTTTGGAAATTTTAAATATATTTTGACTTTTCTTTGGTCCAGGAATAATACCTGAAAAGGGTGGTAGAGAGTTTAGAGACACCCTGTATATAGGTCGGACGAGGCGGTCCTTTGAGAGGAGATTCAAAGAACATATTCCCAAAGCTGTCAAAGTACCTACAGAAATCGAATTATGCTGAACATCTGGCAGTAAATAACCACAGCTACATAAATCTAGAGAAAAACTTAAAGCCATTACGCGTTTGTAGCAAAGGTAGTATTATGACAGCTCTGGAACAATTCAAAATTTATAAAGCTACTAAGACTAACCCCATTTACTTATTAAACGACAAAAACAGTCTCCAGGCGAATATACTGTTGGAGTCGTTGATGAAATTAGTTAAGGACCGTGGTAAAGGTGGCTGGGGGACAAAGGTCAACTCCTGAACATGTCATCACCTCGGCACCTGACTTGTGCGCACCAACGATTTTCGTTAAACTATAGGCCTAATGTTTTATTCGTTCGTGTCCGTGTTTTAAATGTCGTTATGTGTAGTTTTTCTTTAATTTTCTTATTTGTGACGAGACCATCCTAGTGATGCGTTGATCTTCAAGTGTTTGTGCGACCTGATGCTGATGTTTTAACATCGAAACGTGCGTAGTCCGTTACTGGAGTATAAGGATCACAAGACAGTAACCGTTATTGTAACCTATTGACAATTTATTTACAAAAAAGTAAGTTTATTTGTACAAAAACTTAAATATTATTATATATTGTAAGAGTGTTAAGAAACAGAAATGAACTCTTAAAAGTGTTACTTACGTTACCAGGTAACATGTTTAACAGATGAAGGTAATCAACAGGTGGCTAACTTGGATATTAAACAACTAAAACTGAATACCTACTGTTGCACCCCCTTGTATAACTGTGGGTCTACGGTGCCTAGTTTTCTGTCTGTACTTCCGTATGTATTTTGGCTTAACAAATGATATCTTTAAAACCAACCCTTGCGGTATTGAGTTAAAAGTTTGCATGACTTTTTACGTAATTAAAGACTTTTTTACTTAAAATTTGACATTTCTACCTTTTTCTGTTTCAAAATGGTGGCCTTAATTTTTTAACTTAATTTTTTTCAAAGTTAAATATATAAAAAAAATGTGAAGTATTTATCAAAATAGTATAAAACACTTAAAATGTGTAAAATGTAATCGCCTATTAATAAATACCAAGTTTTAAAACTTCGGACCATTAGTAACGAAGAAATTGAGATTTTTCTGAATGAAAATGCGCTTTTTGCAGTGGTTCTTCCTTCTATTATATTATTTTGATAATATTTTTCTTTTTTTAGATATTTAACTTTGAAAATTTAAAATGTGTGCCATTTTTAACAGAAAAAGGTAGAAAAGTAAAAATTCATACGTAAAACTGTTTTGACGTACGTAGTAGTTATTCCAAGTTTCATCTCAATACCTCAAGTGGTTTTAAAAATCTCATGAATTAAGCAAAACTTACATACGGACAGACAGATAGAAAACTAGGCACCGGAGAGCCATGATTGTAAAATATGTTTGTCTCGATGCAAGGAACAAATATACAACAGGGTTCCAGAGAGTTCCGGGACTTCCTGTATATGATTTAGAACGAACGGTGTTTTTGGCTTCTAGCTAGGGACCTCTAAACAAACAAACAAAAAAAAACATGGTCCCGGGCTTAGGTCTTATAGGACTACTTTTGTAAGAGCGTAGGCTATTCTTAATTCTTTATAGGGAAATTCGATAAAAGGAAGATTGATCTGCCACTAACACAGATAGGAAGCTACCTTCAAATATCATCACTCCGTTTAACAACCTCAAGTTATTGCTAATCCATTATTAGCCCTAGTTACTTCACCAATATCTAATGCACTCAGAGAATTCTACTGTCACTGTCACTGTGCTCCGGGGCTCCTTCGTCCCCAGACGTTGCTGCAGTATCTGAAAAACATTCATTGCCTGCCGGGGTGATTAGTCCTGACATCACGATTTGCGTCTCTGTTGTTTGGAGTCATTGCATGTTTGAATTTGAGATCAAATTCGGCGTCGCTGGCCTTCTTGGAATTCCTTCCGTGGGTCGTCCAGGTAAAGGCCGGTCTCGGACGCCAAAACTCGGGCAGGGCCCTCCTTCCATCAATTCCGGTCGCGATTTTCGCAAGGTGTGGGAAACCGGATTCGCTAGCTTTCTGGAAGAGATTTGTGGCACAGTGACCGATCGTCGGGACAAGCAGCGAGCTCCTGATTGTTGCGTTTCGCACAAACCAGGGCTGCCTCGTCAACCGCCGCACCGGTTTGCTTTGTTCTGCACATTCTTTAACCTCCTCCTGTTTGACCTGCTGACAAGTGCCCACCACGCGCTGTTGAGGCGTACATGAGCACAGAACGCACAATCATGAGCTGGTCCAGCACGGGGAGCACGCTCCTCCCGCAGATCAGGAGGGCCCAGGAGTCCGAGGAGAGTGGTAGCCCACACCGAAGCGGTAGACAGTGGGATGTGAAGCGACTCTTTTCGTTAATTTTCAGATTTGCTACAGGGTGGTTGTGTTCAGTGTATGTTTATTATATTGTGTTTAATGAGTGGTAGTTGATTATGAGTCTGACGCAACAAGAAAAAGAGACTTTGCTTTTGCTAGCAATAGCTGAGGATGAAATGAAGGCGCAATAGTACAGACAAGCGTTTGCTAGGGATGAATCTGCATTTAATAGACAATAATACTCGTATAATACTGGTCTTCTGTCAACGAAAAGTTTGGGTTCACAAAATAAATCAAACCAGAAATTTACTAGGAGGGCACCATACCCTTATCCGAATCTGGGTACAGTGAATAAAATACATTACAGTGAACAACGCACTAGAATCATCTTCAGCCATCTTCGCTGACGTCCCGAGACCGAATGAGCCCGGGGCCCTGCGGTGGTGCGAGTGCTGGGAGAATCCAACATGGGCCAAGCTGGCGGGAGGATCGGGTAACGCCGCGGGACGACGGGAGCGGGACGGCTCTGCTGGTGTGGGAGCTCACATTTATCACCATATGTGTTTTAAAATCCCGCGCGGGAAATCGTCCCGCCACCGTCGCTGTCCCACTCCGGTATCGACAGGCCATATTATACTGTAGATGTCAGATCTGACTCTAAAGCCCCGTCCACACTTGGAGACTGCGCCTATCCATTAGCTCCTGCGTGCTCCATCGTGCTTAATCATGTGGCTGATTTACCGAGGAAAGAGACGGTGGACTCGCAAGTTTTTGGAAGAAAGTTCGTTTTATAGCATATAACGATCGTTTCCTTTTCCTGTGCTATCACATTGTACCCCTTTTGCACAGGTTCACACTTTACATCAGTACCAAAATTCAATTCGCAGTAACACCTATAATTTAGTTATCTCAGCGACTCATCATGAACACCTCAACCGAGTACAGAACGTTTGACATTAGAAGGCTGACACATGTGATGTTGTAAATCTAGATGAATTTCAAAGCAATAAAAACTTATAAGATGCCTTTAAAAATAAAATAACAAATACAACCCTATATATAGCCTGCGAATATACAGAGTGTCTTTAAAGTCCGTCCCCAAACTTTATATAATATGGTTAATTGGGTCAAAATAAGCAAAAAAGGTCATATGAAGGTATGTCCAAAAATGCATAATTTACTCAGATATCTGCCATTTTGATATTTCCACTTAATAATTTTTATTTTGGTGATGGAATGCTGTAGGAAGTTCATATGGTATGGACCTTTATACAGTACACTCTCGTTCATCGGAACTAATGTGGCGGACGGCCGGTTCGGATGTCAAAAAATTCCGATGAAGCGGAGTCCGTCGTGAGTCATCATTTCCGCCCGTACGGTGACCTATCGTGATTGTATTCACTCTTGTTTTTTAAGATAACACAAGAGATTTTATGAAAATAAGGCTCTCAAACTTTGAGCATACTGTAGTAACAATGAACCTATAGGAATAAAAACAACGCAGGAAATAAAGATCCAAAATCTTTATTCTCATATTCCTCCAGCAGTCAACTGACTTCCACGTAACACAGGTCGCGACGCGAGACAGACTGAATGACAGTTTGGGAAGCGGTCGAAGCGGATGTATTGTTCACTTCCTGCCCCCTTCCTCTTTCTATTTTTGTGCGAATACTCCACGGCCTTGTAAATCACATCGATGGGTACAGGTTATGGAAAACGCCTGATGACTTTTGATGCAAAATGTGATACTTAACTGTTGTGCGGATAGAAGGAATGGAAATTGAAGGCGCCAAAACGGAAAAATTATTTATTTCGTAAGAAAAAAAAATTAATAATGTCCAGATTTTCAGTTCCGATGAAGCGGAGTTCCGATGTCGCCGAGTCCGATGAACGAGAGTGTACTGTAATACCAATGCCGATTTTCACACAAAAAAATTTACGGCCAATTAAAATTTGTAAACTCAAATATCATAAAACTGGTCAATTTTAACAAAACTTTACTACACACAATAAATTTGTCAAATTCAATTATCTAACTAGCGATACCAAGTTTGTAAAGATCGAACGTCAAACAACGGAGTTATTAAGATTTTTCTGCAGAAAATCGTTGATTTTCCATTATAATTAATGCAAATTAAGGTTATTTTAATAGAATAATCGCAATAACACCGTTAATTGTTGTTAGACCTTAGAAACTTGGTATCATTGGTTAGATAATTGAATCTGTCAACTTTTTTGTGTCTTGTAAAACTTTGATAAAATTTAAGACATTTTAAGATATTTATGGTTTTAAGATATTTGAGTTTAAAAATTTAAAATAACCGCAATTTTGAAAATTTACATAGCAAAAATGTTACTTTTTTTGTGAGACGGGCATTGGTATCATAAAGGTCCATACCAAATATGAACTTCCTACAGCATTATTATTATTAAAAAAAATTATTATTATTATTATTAAAATTATCATTATCAAAATTATTAAGAGGAAAAAATAAATTGGCGGATAGCTAAGTATATGCATTTTTGGATACCTTCCTACGACTTTTTTGCTTATTTTGACCCAATTAACCATATTATAAAGTTTGGTGACGGACTTTAAGTACATCCTGTATAATTATAGAAAATGTATCGATCTATACAAATAAATACAAAGGATGTAGCTCACCAGCTATGTTACTTAGTGTACACCCGACTTTAATCAAGTAAATCTGTGTTTTTAGTAAGGGAACATTTCTATCTGATTCCATCAGGTAACTATAAACTTAAGTTTTTTCAACATTTAGGCCTAGTGATGTGCCACCAAGGCTAACAGGATATGGGAAGGTTGTCTCGGTCGCATATGCATCAAATTTGTGATTCAAATCATATGTCAACGTTCATTGTTTACATTTTCTTTGTTTTTGTTTTTCTCACTTTTTATGCTTTTATTGTGGTTATGTTTTAAAATAAAGAATTGTAATGCAGATTAAATTTATCAAAATAAATGTCGAAACTTAATTGTTTGAAATGTGTAGGCTCATCTTTTAATTATTAGAAGTACGAAAAGAAAACAGTTCTTAAATTGTTATATTAAGATTGTTGGATTTAATTTAAATATTTTTGCATCGTATTTTTTACTTGATTTACCAGTGGAGAGTTTCCTGAGTAGAGACCAAGCTTTCCGACTACTTTGGATGAAGTTCAGGTTCTCGACAGTTTTCACCCACTTCTCTCTCCTGGAGTTGTCGAGAGAGTCAGAATCAGAATCAGAATCAGAATCATTTTTATTGTCATTTTCTTTACAGATTGGACAAAGTCAAAAAATAGATGGATAACAACATGATGTTTAACCCAATACGTTAAACATATTAATAATACAGGCCTACAAGCATAGCTTATGTACATTCATTATAGAGTTAAGGAGTTGGTCAGCTACATCTCTATCAGCAGTGTCTGTAAACTCACTGTAAAGATCTTCACACTCTCTGCTCCATCCTAGTATGTATTCTTTTCTAAAACCTCTTGGGATTGTCGCCTTAGCGGAAGACAGGTCAAGGCGTGTGAACCGATCATAGTTTTTTTATTTGAGAGGGGATGAACCTGATGCCACTATCAAGCCTTGATGAGAAGGTCTCCCACTCAGCTTTATTTAAGTTCTATCTAGGCCGAGGAAAAGATCTCACTAGTGGTATTTGTATTCCTACTGATATTATTACAGGCCTGTGCTGAGAGTAGGTGTAGGGGGAATGCACCTAGGACCATCCTGAAAGTAGGTACAGTATGCCTACAGGTGTTGCTGATGGTTCACGGGAGCAAAAGCACAAGTCTGGAGAGTACCCACAACGCCATCGGGCTGAATGGAAGGTGTGTGGGTCCTTGGCATTAAATACCAAGAAAAGGTTGTTATTTTCAGCCCAACTTGAAAGACTAGTGCCATTATCATCAGACGAGTATCCGATGACTGTTGAAGTCACCTACATATACCACAGGATGTTCCAAAGTTGGGAGAACTGTGTCTGACCACTGGGTTCGGTGGATTGTAGACATTTACAATAGTAGTCTCAGAAACCTTAACAGCAACAACAAATATGTTGTTATCACAACTTTTGTGGGAGACTGATACATCGTCTATGTCCTGTCTAACGTACGTCGCCACTCCGTAGACCCTGTGACCTATTTCTTCCACAAGCTTATATCCTGGGATGTTGCCTCTCGCACTGTTCGCTAAGTTTTCTGCATGCGTTTCTTGCAGTGCGAGGACATCGACCTCATTTTCCAGCAGCACCTTGCTGAGGCAGTTTCTTTTAGATTTGCTCAGGCCCTCTACACACACAGCCTAAATTTCTAAATTAATTGGCCCTGGAAAGGGCCGTTAGCAATTTGTCCGGCAGCTGGCATAGCTGAGAGATCACTTGCGTAATAGTTCAGCTGCCAAAGTTGTTGTTCGTTTAGCACCACCCGAGGAGTATGTGCAGCTTTAATGGAATGCTGCGGACGCGAACAACATCACCAAGGGGGGTTAGCCCCCCTTCAGTGATTTTGAGCTCTCCTATTGGATGGTTTAAATTGTTTTCTCAGATTCCAATGCTATTTAACAACTGATAGTGGTGGAGGTATGTTTCCCCTTCACTACCCAAAAGTCATCTCCGACAATGCTTCAAGTGGATTGCTTCTTACAGGCATATTCTTTTTTAATTTTTCACCAGTTTTTAAATTAATAATGGTCCGTGGTTTTACTGGCATTTTTATCATTCTTATTAGGCTATATAACTCTTCCTTAACATTGACGAGTTCTTTTTTAATAAATTTATTTTTCATTACAGATTTTTGCAAGTTCAAAATAATTTGTTACTACTGTATACCACAGTATCCCTAACCTGTGTGCTGTGAGGCCTGCTAGATGTGCCATGGGACAAGAGATAAAATTGAAAAAAAAATAATAAAAGTATGAATAAAATTGAAAACAATAAAATCCCTAGCAAGTTCAGCAGATAATTGCATTTTTTTGGTATTTTCAACCTCAATTTTTTAATTTCAACGAGTCTAATTTAATTGATACCATTTAAAAGAACTCTAAAAAAGAAACAATTTAGTATTTTGAATTTTCAACTTAGCTTAATCGGTTATGGGGAAAATTCCAAATGTTTCCATGTTATTCTTATGGGAAATCAACAAAAACCCTTATCTCGCTTACTTATTGATATAACTTGATCAAATTTGGTATGTATCTTCACTAAATAGGATTTAGCTTATATTTGCTCCATGGCGGCAAACCTACATACTGACCCCCATGATGATTATGGGGAAAATTAAAAAGTGCCAAATTGATACAATTTGATATTTGCCTTCACTAGTTACATATTACCCTAGGTTTCCTAACAAAAACTCATGGCACCAAAACTACACACTCATTCCTATGGTATTCATGGGGGGAAAATCTCAAATTCCATTGGAAATTGACTGAGTACGCAGGTCCACTGTGACAGGGGTGTTTAAATTTTACATTTTGTTATTTGGATGATTGCACTAGCTTGCGATTAAAACTATTTATGAAGGAAGAAATACAAAAAGGAAGTCTTGAAAAGTTTATAAAAAGTTTATATTTATACGGCTGAACAGTGAAAAGGTAATAAAATGAACTATATTGTAATGGTCAATTTGTAAAGAATAGCAAACCAAATAAATTACATAAAAAATAAACATTCATCGATAACAAAAATAATTAATTTATCATGAGACCAACAGAAGTACGGACGGGGACTAACAAACTTGGGACGGGGATGAGTATAACGGATAATACGAACCGTGTAGAATATACCTACATTACACAAACAAACATTACTATTTTATATAATGAATAAAATTATACCAACTACAACATCAAATATTAGGCACAAAAAATTAAAACTAGTTGATTACATAATATAAAAAATTAAACTATACAATTTGTACACTTACTTATATAATTACAAGACAAAAGCGCAGCTAGTATAAAGTTTTTACATTGTTGAGAGTTCCGATTCAAACCATGTAATGAAAAAGTGTAAACAAGAAAAAGATAGAATCCAAAGTTTATGTTTATATTTCTAAACATCAAGATCAAATAAGAATGTAAAATCATGCTAAACTTATATTCTAAATGAAAATATGGAGTATAAACAATTGATTTCTTAAAGTGATCAAACTTTTCTCCAAGTCTGTGTTTAAGTAAGTAATCAATTTAAAGCCAGTAACCTTCATAAGAAAATAATGATTTGAATCAAAAAAGACAACAATTTCAGTCATATTTCTTAACCTAGATTTGAATAATATACACACAATACAGAACTATGAGGTTAAAAATTTACTTCAATTTATTCACACATGATCTCTGACTAAAGAAGTATTGAGCATACAGTCGGTTAAAAAACTTTAAAGGATTTTTTATAACCCTAAACTACAACATTTATTGAAAGAAAATCAATGTGAAAGAAATTTATCCAACAAAAAAAAACTCAGAAAAATCAATGAAAAAAACAGTGCACATAGAGAATGATATAAATGTTCACAGCGTGCTTCACTGCTTAGTGACTACAAGCCTTGGAGTTATTTCATAAAAGGCACAAACATATAAATTGCAATTTAGAAACTAACTGCATACACATTTAACGAATGAAAAAATTATAACACCTCTAACCTACAGGTCTGTAAGGGGATCCCAATGTCAAATTGATAATTACATATATACAATTATGTAAATTTTTCACAGAGTGCTGTACGAAATGTTCTTAAACCCCAATGAAGTCATATTTATTTATAAAACTTGTGTTAAGCTACATATTAATTTTTCTATAACTAATATACAATAAATAATTGTGAAAATATTTGTTCTGTCGATTGTGATGCAATTATTCGAATGGGTGGATCATTCTCTGTGATTTATATCATTACACACTGATGATACTATCCTTATTGTGATGACAACAAGTTTGTGATTTTTAAAAGTAAACCATTTTGACTTGGTCTCTTTTTAACCCTAGAAGCGGCCATTGCCGGATATACGGCAATTGCATTTGTGCGAAAATTGTCTATTGCCGGATTCCGGCAATATAGGTCATATTTATATCATATTGAAAACAATCTAGAAACGTAATAATATTGATACTATTTTAAAGAAGACATTCCAAACTTTCATTTTCATAAATAATCAAACCTTGTTTCATTAATAGATTGGCGTAATTCGTATTATAATTTAAAAAAAATTAAGCTCACAAAAAAATTCCGACTCAAAAACGGCAATACGTCAAAAAACATATTCAAAAAACATATGTTTTATAAAATTCACAGTTTTTGTTATTTTTGTCCAATTAGAAAGCTTTTTTTATCATTATCATTGAAAAAAAACACGACTTGTTCTTTCGTTTCATTCCAATAGTAAATATTTGTCATAATGACATCTGAAAGTCGGTAAAATAATTATTTTAATCAGCTATAATGTGTGGTGCACAGTTTGGCCAATTATCCGGAAATATGGCAAATTATTAATCACCTATTAATAATGAGTTTAGCATGTTATAAATCATATCATTTTGTTGCCAGGAAAAAGTTATACATATTAGTAGCAATTTCCACCTCTATGGCGTGGCCGGTGTTCTGTGGTAGAAGATGGAAATAGTTGTATTGCTTGGTTATTCTATCTTTTGCTGGTGCATGGGCCTAGCCTATGTCAGATTGTTCAAAACATCCACTCAAATGCCTTTGGAACATTTTTTACTATACATTTCCTTAAACATATTTATATTGTTGTTTAGAAAGATCTGTACTACAAACATACGTACTACTGATGATATTATAAAGGAGTAGGAAAATTATATGAAGCTTTGAGTAACTAAATTAGGGTATAATGAAAATAAAAAAATAAAATTTCAACACATACAAAGTGAAGAAACAATTTTTCGTGGTACAAAATCACATTATTTCCAACAAATATATTGTACAGTTTAGTAATGTAGCACATACTAATAAACTTATATATTATTTACTTTATGTTTATGTTTAAAACGTACACAGCGCACGATTGTAAATTTTGTAAATTTTCTGTATTTATACTCATAACGGAAGTACATGTACAGTTTCCACATAGGGACATTAGCTGCCTACATTTTGTATATCTTCAATTTTCTGTATAAAAATCAGTGTCAAAGTTATAGTACTCTACTAAAATATTTCAAAATCTTTCAACAAATTTGGTTTTTTCACATTTTGTAAAAAACGTACCAACAGGGATTCCATTAAATTTATTTTATTAATAATCTACGTCTTTTTACGAACAGAATGAATATGCTTATGACTAGGTTATCATTATTAGTTACGACACTGTTAATTTGTTTAAAAACTTCTGCAAAATGGCAGGAATTGACTGGCCGCTTAGCGTACACGCACCGATTTGGCCTGTCCGCTTCTAGGGTTAAATAAAGCTATCTGTGATGATGTTTTACAAAATGGCAGTAGTGATGTGCTTTAATAACATGTGTCCCGTGTCCCACTGAAACATTTATTGTCTACTCAACCACTGCGCACCGTCTTTGATAATCTAAAACCATTTTGGCTGACAGCAAGGACTTTAAGTATTGCAAACTTTCTTGAATTATTCAACACCTAAAATACGAGATGCCTATTTTATTTACATTTTGCACTTAAACTAATAGGTTACAAACATATAGTGTTAAGAACATTGAACTAATTACACTGATAAAATTATTTATTAAATCTAACTTTATTCGATGGCACAATAACATTAGAACCGAAAGTACAAACTGAAAACACAAATATGTTAAACATTTGTACTTGCGATTGGAAATGTAATCTTTACTATCCGACATTGAATCGACGTCGCACAGTTACAATTGTCACGACATTTAATTTTAAATATAGGTCTTTTTGATTAAGAAATAAATAAATAGAAACATATACAAAGGATAGGTATATATTTAATGTACAACAGAAGGAAAACAAAGGAAAATAACACATTTAAAGGAAAAATATGTCATATCTTGGTTAAGTCAAATGGTGTAATGACTTAAAAATATTGGGACATTAATCGATTGAAGGACTTTATAACTAGGAAGAACTAGTATCCATTTGCTGATCGTATGTGTTTATCGACAAAATTTTGAGATGGACCTTGTGACTTTTTTTACATTTTATTACTTACGATTGATATATTTTTGTTCAGTAATTGTTATTTAAGAATTTCAGAAATTATGTTTAAAAACACATTCAGAAATAAATTATTTAAACTATTTCATACTAACATTTGACAAACTAAGATTCAAGGGAACCAATATGTACTACAGCAAGGGCTGTTGACAATATAAAAGCAAAATATAGCAATATGCCAATGTAACAAGTCAAATCCTGCCTAGATTATACTGTTGACAGATTTTTTTAACACAAAATTCTATTCAAAAGGACTTACTAGGAACTGTACTAATTGTAGGGAACGAATACATGACAATTTTACAATTTTAAGCACGTGATATGAGTGAAAAATCTATTTGTTTTAAAACTTTGTTACTTTAAATAAAGATAAAGCTTTTGTTGTTTACTAGCAAATTTTAGAGAGACTTGCATTGGTACTGCTCAATAACAAAATGAGCAAAGAAGTGTTAAGAATAAATTGTTATTGCTGTTTGGTTTTTACATTAACTTAAGTCATTATTATTTTCTCCAATATCATGGATGCATCATGGAATTAAATTGAGGTACCAAACTATAGGAACTAAAGATTTACAAGGAATGTTTCAAATGAATAGTCCTTTGCATTTAGATTTCCTGAAAAAACATTTTCCAGAAAGAAAACTAAATTCAAAGAAAGTTCAAATTCTTGCAATTTGTATCGCTTTTTTTTAAATTTTAGTAAGAAAATTGTAAGTAAAACAAATCATTTGTTAACATTAACAATTATGAGGTTAGGAAAGTAGAGCTGTCCACCTAAAAAATGCAGGTCCATTTGGTGACAAGAGATAAATAAAAAACAAAAAATTTCATATCTATGAATTGACATATTTCATGCAAACTGAAGTACTTTTTCAATCACAAACCAATAAAATCACTGTATGAAAAGCAATGACTTTTGAACTCATAATAAATCTTTAAGCAAACACAATTTATGTTCCAACTGTGCTGCAACAAGCTTGCAGTGTTGTTTATACGGTGGGAAATAAATCTGAAACCAATATTAGGGAGTTCCTTAAATTTAGTTAACACTAAATTATCATAACTATAATACCAATTAAAAAAACGCCCAGCCATCCAAAATCATAATTTACAGTTTTATAACAAAACACCTTCAGCTGCAGGAACAACATTTTATATATAAGTGATAAAAAAAATTAAGACCTTCAAGGAAAAGTTAATAAAATTATTTGATTAAAAGATCAGTTTATTCATTTAAATAATATTTTAGAGAGTAATTTTTTATGTATAGAATCGTTTTTGTTATATTTAGTTGGTGTATCAGTTAGTTTATTATATTCTAGTAACAACTGTACTAGAAATTAATTGATGCCATTCTGAATTTATACATTGTATGAATCATGAATAAAGAAAATTTGATTGATTGATTGACACTGAAATTGGACGTGTTGTTTGATCTTCCATTGCTTTTGAATCTTTGGTAGAGGGAAGATTATATCTGAAAGTCATATGAATCTTTGGACAAAGAATATAATTTAACAATGGAACTACATTTTTAAGCTATGCCTCATATCCTTTCCCTGCCTTTAAAACATGGTTAAGTGCTCTCTACCTGAATTCTCTTTGTTGACAATAAGTATGATAGTAATACACACTGCAAAGACTAGGATTGTCTCAATTATTGTTAAGATGTTAAAAATAACAAAGAAAACATTTAAATACTGAGAGAGTACAAGAAGTTTACTCACTTTCAGTAAACAGTAAATATATAAATAAACAAGGGAAAAATATATTTTTATAAATATATAAGTGACATTGAGTTTAATAAATAAAAATTTTGTTTCCTATTTATAAACACCATCAATAAGAAGTTAAAAAATATTTTTCACATCAATCCACAGGTTAAACTTAAATGAAAACGATACTTGAACGTCGATTATAAAATGTGTGCTTGTAAATTATTTATTATAGTTAGACACTAAATACTGTTCGGTCGTTTAATACTGTCTGGTATTAACTACAAATTTATGTAATAACAATTTCCTCTGATATGTCGTAAGAAACTAAATAGCTTTAGATAATGTGTGACACTACTTATTTGAGTACTAATCTATGTAAGACTTTTTGACGTTCTTTCACTTTACTTGATTTGTTAATATAAGGCGGATGGGGTCTAAAGGTTTTGTGCTCCATTAATAGTAAAATGACAGAAAATTCTTGCATATAACTGTGAAAAATCAATATCAAATTGTTGTACTAAGAATTTGAAAAATTAACAAATTTGGCAACATTTAGAAGTTAATAAGGCAAAACAATTAGAGTGTCCTAACACACAGATAATTTTTAATATATATTTTAAATCCAAATACTATTAAATTACACTGAAAACTTTTTGTCAAAAGTGAAATGCTTTAAAAAAATGTCATAGAAATTAAAATTGTTCAAATTTTAAAAGTCAAACTGCTTCCGCCGAACAATTTCCTATGACGATCTTAACTATAGGAACTGTACCCACATAGCCCACCGGGATGTAAAAACGTACTAAAGTATAAAACACGGATATAAAAAATATCACCTTCCTAAAAATAAATTGCTATCAGTGAATTGTGAGGCCAAAAGGCATGCGGTGTAGTGAAATGCATCGATAGTCCGAGTTAAGGCAATAACGCAATGTTCGGATCAACGACGTTACGTGGCGCTGTTGACATTAAAGCTTGACGGTTACTGATAGCGAGGGTGAGCGCTAGACTAGCACTCAAACTCAGAGGCAGTGATGGCGTTCAAGTCCTTCATCAGACCTTCCAGATTGGCCATCTCTTGATTAAGCTCTTCTGTGCTGTACGAAGGCTGAAACATTAAACTGTGTTACACAGATCATAACCCTTATTACACATGTCAGTAAAAAAAAAAAAAAAAAATTAAAAATGGTCATAAAATACACTAAAATCAATCAAATGTATAAGATTGTTATGGATATTTCATAGATCCCACAACATTTTAAAGATGGAAATATTGAGTTTTAACTAAAATCGAACTAATTGAATTTTTTTAAGGATCAAGAATCAAGAATTTATTTCAACAATTAACAAGATATATACAGCTTGTATGTAGGCCTATAGTTACAAATTAGGCTATCACAAATAAAATGCTAATCTTCAATAAAATATAAAAGTTGACCGTTAGGCCTCGTCCAAAATTGCCAAGAACATATACAACAAGATAAAAATAACATATAACATAAAAATACATAATATATATCTTTAAAAATGTATGCTGATAACAGGATAGTTAAAAAATTCTTCTTGGCTATAAAAAGGATTATCATTTAACCAATTATAAAGACTAGATTTAAAAGACTTAATACTTACAAAATGAGCTTTAAGAGGCAACTTATTAAACATTCCCAGACCAACATAAGAGTATGATTTCTGTGTTTTAGTAAGCCTGACATGAGGTAAATCAATCAAATTCCTGTATCTTGTCAAGTGAGAATGAATATCCCCTCTTAAAGGTAATCTTTAAAGGTTAATTCCCACAAACCCAACTATGGTGTTTGTGGTAAATGTCAAGTTTGTATGAGCCAACCGTGTGACAACTGCTCTCAATCAATGACGGGTGGGTGGTAAAAAAGTGCTTGCTGGTGATGGAATTGCATTTATTGGATAAAAACACTGATAAACCATTGTATTACCATCTATCAACGATGGTATTATTGCAGAAAATAGGCTGCATTTGCAACAGAATCAAATAATAAATCCCTCGTAATACAAACAATTGGGCAGCAGAAATATTTTCAAACAGCAATTAACGGGTCATATGTTGTATGGAGGTATTTTAATTACCATGAGTGTTGAATTATCGTGGTCAAGTTTGTGGCGATTTACATTATCCTGAAATATTATTCCCAGCAAAATATTGGAGCTTATTTACATGACCCATTTCCTAATAAGAAACTAAATCAAGGGTTTGAGGAGTCCATAGGTAAGAGCATGATAAAAAAGAGAGGCGAGTTTATAGAAAGAGAGTGGATTAGGTTTACCAAGGTACAGGGCTGGCGCACCCATTAGGCGAACTAGGCAACCGCCTAGGACGGCACTTTCCTGGGGGGGGGGGCAAAAAATGGAAAAAAAATAACAAAACCAAAATAAATATTTTTTTAAACTAAAGACATACCAGGGGATTATTTTTCATAACCAAATAATTGTTGATAGTTATTTTCTTAAGTTAATTAATGTTAGAGCTGAATGTTTCACTACCGTCGTTGGCACCGATGTCGCTGCGCTATGAGTCTGAGACGAGCGAGCGTTTGCGCTTATCAGCTGTGAGGATTGTGTACAACAGCGCCAACCCCACACAGTCCTGACACTTCTGTTGAAACTACATGTATGAGGGTGTCTCCCACATTGGGCCACCATACATATCAGTAACAATTATACAGGTGGCTTGGAGCGCTAGTGATGATTTACTAGCGCCTTGTGTGATTGGCTGCAGAGTTAACTCGGATGCCAATCACAACGTGAGCTAGAGTGAACCATCACTAGAACTCAAAGCGACCGGTATATAATCTTTACTGGTATGTCTGGTGGTTTTCGGGGACATGTGAAGTGACCAAGTGTCATGACTGTCCCCCAAATACCTTATAGCATTGACTATGTACACTATAGTAAGATGCACGAAAATAGTCCGATGGAAATTTAAACAGCTGTTTCCCCCCTCACATCCTCTCGCCCTGCAATGTTGTCATTTGTGGTTATGTTTAACATGTGTTATACAGTATAAAAATGTGTTTCAGAATAAATTTGGCAACAATGTTTCGACTCTAATCGGACTATTTTCGTGAATCCTACTATAACAATAGACTTCTCATAGCGTAGGCGTGTTTGAAACCAATATATGGTGGCGTGATCTTCAGCGGCACACATGGAAGTACAAGAGTGTGATAGGCAAATCAGTACAAACACTCGCTACAACTTTTGTCAATCAAGGATGAAATATTTTATAACAGAGATTTTTGTTTATGTTGTAATTAAATGTTGTTGCAGCACTGTAAATCCAGCTGAATAGTAACAACATCCATTGTGGCAACTCTGGTTCAGCGTACATGAACCTTCCAAATTTCGGTACCAAACTAAATGCATTGGATGAGAAGTATATTTACGTTATTGTATATCGTCAATGTTATTAGAATTTGGCCGCCCCTACAAAACTTTTTGTTCCCACAAATACCGGTACTTCTTCTCCGATCAAATTTCTCAGAGGAACAAAATAAAATTTACTTATGGTGATTTGCCCCTGAACTGGTTGAATATATATTATGGTTTTAAATTACCTTATTCGTCTCCAGTTTGTGTGGTTGAGTTATGCTACAACCCAGGTTTCGACGCTAACATTGCGTCATTTTCAAGTAGATCGGCAAGGTTGAAAGCAGTCACATGTTCGGTCGGGAAGACATCGTCATTGATAAAATGTACAAAAAAGTCACACGAAACACGCACACACACATTTTGACAGACATGTAAAATTTGTTCGTGTCTGTCAAAATGTGTGAGTGCGTGTTTCGTGTGACTTTTTTGTACATTTTATCAATGACGATGTCTTCCCGACCGAACATGTGACTGCTTTCAACCTTGCCGATCTACTTGAAAATGACGCAATGTTAGCGTCGAAACCTGGGTTGTAGCATAACTCAACCACACGAACTGCAGACGAATAAGGTAATTTGAAACCATAAAATAAAATTGAGCAATGTGACATTTATTTGTTTCTTTTAGCTGATGTAACTTGTCTATCATAGCTGACGTAACTTGTCTATCATAGCTATGATATTTGTTCCCATTTTTTTCTACGCATTAAATAAATAAAACTCGGACACCAACGGTTTCCAAATAGTCAAAGAGTTTCTAAGCTCCAAGATTCCAAGCAAGTACAAGGAGTTTCTCGATTGAGTTCCTATGTTTCTGCATAAAGCTCATCAGAGACTCAGCCATTGCCGTTTAACTACATATTGATTGACTGTTAACGGTTTGATTTACGTGGTGAAAATATGAGTTTATCTAGTTCGTATACAGAGTAATTGATATAAGTATGCCAGCTGTTTTACTTGAAAACCGTGAGTGATATCGGAAAAAGTTAAATGGCAATTACAGTACAGTGGACCTTTGGTTCAGTGTTTTATAGTGATTGAAATGTTATCAAAAAGTCCACCATTTTCCCCGCTATAAGTTGGCTGCTATATTATAAAAATGGCTTTGTGAAAATTTGAAATCATCATAAAATATAGAACCAAAAGTCAACTGGAGTTACAGTTTAACTTTTTTTAATATCACTTAGAATTTTAGATCTTAGAATTTTAGAATTTTAATTTAGATCAATCACCCTATAAACTTTGTAGAATACATATGGAAGTAGTCAAAAACAGCTGAAAAAGTAATAGTCAAACCAAGTGTAATAGGACTTTCCAAATTAAAAAATTAATATAAATTTATTGAGAATACCTACAGTGGTGAGTTTAATATCAATTAGTATGGAAATACACTAAGTTTTGATAAACATAGTTGGTTAGTACCAAATTACACTGTCATGGGCACTAGGGACAGTTGCGTGAAAATGGCTGTAATCATTGAATCTGAGCATGCGAGCTGTGTCATGGTTTAAGGCATCAATGTTCTGCTACACATAATGTCACTCACTGGATGTTGGCACTAGGAGGATTTGGCATACTTATGTTGAGTGAGGAAGCAATTTTTAACACAACAGTCACTAGTGCTTGTGATGATTTGATTTGGCAAAGTAAACTACATTTAAAAAATCTTGGTGAGTTTCCCAAAAAATTTACATTATCATTTCCTCTGTAGTGGTTTACAATGCATTGCATATGAATTACCAAAGTCCTTTTTGAAACACCTGGTATAGCAAGTTGCTTATGTTGACTTTGCTTCTTTCTATGAAACAAAGAAGCTAAAGTAGCATGTATACCTTGCATTGGCGGGGGCGTTTACCTGTAGCTTGGGTGAGTCGTCCAGAGCTGGCCTTGTCTTGGCGGGGGCCGGGGACTGCACCTGCCCCGTGTAATGCCCCGCCTTCTTGTACGGGCTCGAGCCCTGCGGCCGCACTGTCACTGAAACATCACATCAATCAGTCAGCTGTGCTCTGAAGTTTATGTTATACACACCGAGTGTAAATTGAATAAAGTTGAGATTTCTAGATCATAACGTGGGAGGTGACTCGCTTCAGGAGAATATTGAAAGAACTCAGCATATTTTTATTTTTCAACTGTGGCTTTGACTTAACAATGCAGTGGCATTTGGGTAGTTCAATTTTAACTTGAAATTATCTTTGAATAGAATATATATTTTGGTTCCAACCACATTAAACATAGGCTACAGTTAAATATATGAAAACTTTCGCTGATTTTTAAAAATACAGTAGTTGTCTAGGCCCACTGAATATTTGTTTTTAATTCATCTCAAACGTTTATTTTACGAAATAGCTGGACATATTCCTTTGCCTGAGTTTTCATTTGGGAGGCCTCTAGGAAGGCAACTTATCTTGTATTACGGTGACACTTAAAAATTAAAATACAGGGTTTTCCTAAATGAATGGTGCAATTTTGAATAATTGTTAAAAATTTACTATTCGAGGTAAAAAATATGGTTGGCAACTCTGAATTCGTCGGCTTAATTAGTTTTATTACTCTGTTTTAGGAAATGGCCTTTCATTGTTATCGGTTAAATACAATAACTTTATATTATGTTATTGTTTAGTAAATTGTTGCGGACATTTTCCATCACTGATTAGTAAACAAAAATTCACGACGTTTTGGAATCTGGAATCTAATCCCGTCTTCAGATGGAAAAAGTACCTAGAACATAACAAAGTTAGTAAAAACATGCCAGGCGAACCTGGAGAAGTACATAGCCAAACCTGAAAACAGAACAGGCAGTCACAAAAATTAGATAAAACACATATAAATTGAAAAAGCTCAAACAGTAAACTGTGAGTCAACTGTCCCGAGGGTACAGATTTCAGTTCCTGAGTCAACTGTCCTGAGGGTACAGATTTCAGTTTATGAGTCAACTGTCCCGAGGGTACAGATTTCAGTTTCTGAGTCAACTGTCCTGAGGGTACAGATTTCAGTTTCTGAGTCAACTGTCCTGAGGGTACAGATTTCAGTTTCTGAGTCAACTGTCCTGAGGGTACAGATTTCAGTTTCTGAGTCAACTGTCTTGATGGTACAGATTTCAGGTTCTGAGTCAACTGTCCTGAGGGTACAGATTTCAGTTTCTGAGTCAACTGTCCTGAGGGTACAGATTTCAGTTTCTGAGTCAACTGTCCCGAGGGTACAGATTTCAGTTTATGAGTCAACTGTCCTGAGGGTACAGATTTCAGTTTCTGAGTCAACTGTCCTGAGGGTAAAGATTTCAGTTTATGAGTCAACTGTCCTGAGGGTACAGATTTCAGTTTCTGAGTCAACTGTCCTGAGGGTACAGATTTCAGTTCCTGAGTCAACTGTCCTGAGGGTACAGATTTCAGTTCCTGAGTCAACTGTCCTGAGGGTACAGATTTCAGTTTCTGAGTCAACTGTCCCGAGGGTACAGATTTCAGTTTCTGAGTCAACTGTCCTGAGGGTACAGATTTCAGTTTCTGAGTCAACTGTCCTGAGGGTACAGATTTCAGTTTCTGAGTCAACTGTCCCGAGGGTACAGATTTCAGTTTCTGAGTCAACTGTCCTGAGGGTACAGATTTCAGTTTTCTGAGTCAACTGTCCCGAGGGTACAGATTTCAGTTTCTGAGTCAACTGTCCTGAGGGTACAGATTTCAGTTTCTGAGTCAACTGTCCTGAGGGTACAGATTTCAGTTTCTGAGTCAAGTGTCCTGAGGGTACAGATTTCAATTTCTGAGTCAACTGTCCCGAGGGTACAGATTTCAGTTTCTGAGTGAACTGTCCTGAGAGTACAGATTTCAGTTTCTGAGTCAACAGTCCCGAGGGTACAGATTTCAGTTTCTGAGTCAACTGTCCCGAGGGTACAGATTTCAGTTTCTGAGTCAACTGTCCTGAGGGTACAGATTTCAGTTTTCTGAGTCAACTGTCCCGAGGGTACAGATTTCAGTTTCTGAGTCAACTGTCCTGAGGGTACAGATTTCAGTTTCTGAGTCAAGTGTCCTGAGGGTACAGATTTCAGTTTCTGAGTCAACTGTCCCGAGGGTACAGATTTCAGTTTCTGAGTGAACTGTCCTGAGGGTACAGATTTCAGTTTCTGAGTCAACAGTCCCGAGGGTACAGATTTCAGTTTCTGAGTCAACTGTCCTGAGGGTACAGATTTCAGTTTATGAGTCAACTGTCCTGAGGGTACAGATTTCAGTTCCTGAGTCAACTGTCCTGAGGGTACAGATTTCAGTTCCTGAGTCAACTGTCCTGAGGGTACAGATTTCAGTTTCTGAGTCAACTGTCCCGAGGGTACAGATTTCAGTTTCTGAGTCAACTGTCCTGAGGGTACAGATTTCAGTTTCTGAGTCAACTGTCCTGAGGGTACAGATTTCAGTTTCTGAGTCAACTGTCCCGAGGGTACAGATTTCAGTTTCTGAGTCAACTGTCCTGAGGGTACAGATTTCAGTTTCTGAGTCAAGTGTCCTGAGGGTACAGATTTCAATTTCTGAGTCAACTGTCCCGAGGGTAAAGATTTCAGTTTCTGAGTGAACTGTCCTGAGGGTACAGATTTCAGTTTCTGAGTCAACAGTCCCGAGGGTACAGATTTCAGTTTCTGAGTCAACTGTCCTGAGGGTAAAGATTTCAGTTTATGAGTCAACTGTCCCGAGGGTACAGATTTCAGTTTCTGAGTCAACTGTCCTGAGGGTACAGATTTCAGTTTCTGAGTTAACTGTCCTGAGGGTACAGATTTCAGTTTCTGAGTCAACTGTCCCGAGGGTACAGATTTCAGTTTCTGAGTCAACTGTCCTGAGGGTACAGATTTCAGTTTTCTGAGTCAACTGTCCCGAGGGTACAGATTTCAGTTTCTGAGTCAACTGTCCTGAGGGTACAGATTTCAGTTTCTGAGTCAACTGTCCTGAGGGTACAGATTTCAGTTTCTGAGTCAAGTGTCCTGAGGGTACAGATTTCAGTTTCTGAGTCAACTGTCCCGAGGGTACAGATTTCAGTTTCTGAGTGAACTGTCCTGAGGGTACAGATTTCAGTTTATGAGTCAACAGTCCCGAGGGTACAGATTTCAGTTTCTGAGTCAACTGTCCTGAGGGTACAGATTTCAGTTTCTGAGTCAACTGTCCCGAGGGTACAGATTTCAGTTTCTGAGTCAACTGTCCTGAGGGTACAGATTTCAGTTTCTGAGTCAACTGTCCCGAGGGTACAGATTTCAGTTTCTGAGTCAACTGTCCCGAGGGTACAGATTTCAGTTTCTGAGTCAACTGTCCTGAGGGTACAGATTTCAGTTTCTGAGTCAACTGTCCCGAGGGTACAGATTTCAGTTCCCGAGTCAACTGTCCTGAGGGTACAGATTTCAGTTACTGAGTCAACTGTCCTGAGGGTACAGATTTCAGTTCCCGAGTCAACTGTCCTGAGGGTACAGATTTCAGTTCATGAGTCAACTGTCCTGAGTGTACAGATTTCAGTTTCGGAGTCAACTGTCCCGAGGGTAAAGATTTCAGTTTATGAGTCACCTTTCCTGAGGGTACAGATTTCAGTTTATGAGTCAACTGTCCTGAGGGTACAGATTTCAGTTTATGAGTCAACTGTCCTGAGGGTACAGATTTCAGTTTCTGAGTCAACTGTCCCGAGGGTACAGATTTCAGTTTCTGAGTCAACTGTCCTGAGGGTACAGATTTCAGTTTCTGAGTCAACTGTCTTGAGGGTACAGATTTAAGTTTCTGAGTCAACTGTCCTGAGGGTACAGATTTCAGTTTCTGAGTCAACTGTCCTGAGGGTACAGATTTCAGTTTCTGAGTCAACTGTCCCGAGGGTAGAGATTTCAGTTTATGAGTCAACTGTCCTGAGGGTACAGATTTCAGTTTCTGAGTCAACTGTCTTGAGGGTACTGATTTCAGTTCCTAAGTCAACTGTCCTGAGGGTAAAGATTTCAGTTTCTGAGTCAACTGTCCTGAGGGTACAGATTTCAGTTTATGAGTCAACTGTCCCGAGGGTACAGATTTCAGTTCCTGAGTCAACTGTCATGAGGCTACAGATTTCAGTTTATGAGTCAACTGTCCTGAGGGTACAGATTTCAGTTCCTGAGTCAACTGTCCTGAGGGTACAGATTTCAGTTCCTGAGTCAACTGTCCTGAAAGTACAGATTTCAGTTTCTGAGTCAACTGTCCCGAGGGTACAGATTCCAGTTTCTGAGTCAACTGTCCTGAGGGTACAGATTTCAGTTTCTGAGTCAACTGTCCCGAGGGTACAGATTTCAGTTTATGAGTCAACTGTCCTGAGGGTACAGATTTCAGTTTCTGAGTCAACTGTCCTGAGGGTAAAGATTTCAGTTTATGAGTCAACTGTCCTGAGGGTACAGATTTCAGTTTCTGAGTCAACTGTCCTGAGGGTACAGATTTCAGTTCCTGAGTCAACTGTCCTGAGGGTACAGATTTCAGTTCCTGAGTCAACTGTCCTGAGGGTACAGATTTCAGTTCCTGAGTCAACTGTCCTGAGGGTACAGATTTCAGTTTCTGAGTCAACTGTCCTGAGGGTACAGATTTCAGTTTCTGAGTCAACTGTCCCGAGGGTACAGATTTCAGTTTCTGAGTCAACTGTCCCGAAGGTACAGATTTCAGTTTCTGAGTCAACTGTCCCGAGGGTACAGATTTCAGTTTCTGAGTCAACTGTCCCGAGGGTACAGATTTCAGTTTCTGAGTCAACTGTCCCGAGGGTACAGATTTCAGTTTCTGAGTCAACTGTCCTGAGGGTACAGATTTCAGTTTCTGAGTCAACTGTCCTGAGGGTACTGATTTCAGTTTCTGAGTCAACTGTCCTGAGGGTAAAGATTTCAGTTTCTGAGTCAACTGTCCTGAGGGTACAGATTTCAGTTTATGAGTCAACTGTCCTGAGGGTACAGATTTCAGTTCCTGAGTCAACTGTCATGAGGCTACAGATTTCAGTTTATGAGTCAACTGTCCTGAGGGTACAGATTTCAGTTCCTGAGTCAACTGTCCTGAGGGTACAGATTTCAGTTCCTGAGTCAACTGTCCTGAAAGTACAGATTTCAGTTTCTGAGTCAACTGTCCCGAGGGTACAGATTCCAGTTTCTGAGTCAACTGTCCTGAGGGTACAGATTTCAGTTTCTGAGTCAACTGTCCCGAGGGTACAGATTTCAGTTTATGAGTCAACTGTCCTGAGGGTACAGATTTCAGTTTCTGAGTCAACTGTCCTGAGGGTAAAGATTTCAGTTTATGAGTCAACTGTCCTGAGGGTACAGATTTCAGTTTATGAGTCAACTGTCCTGAGGGTACAGATTTCAGTTCCTGAGTCAACTGTCCTGAGGGTACAGATTTCAGTTCCTGAGTCAACTGTCCTGAGGGTACAGATTTCAGTTCCTGAGTCAACTGTCCTGAGGGTACAGATTTCAGTTCCTGAGTCAACTGTCCTGAGGGTACAGATTTCAGTTTCTGAGTCAACTGTCCTGAGGGTACAGATTTCAGTTTCTGAGTCAACTGTCCCGAGGGTACAGATTTCAGTTTCTGAGTCAACTGTCCCGAAGGTACAGATTTCAGTTTCTGAGTCAACTGTCCCGAGGGTACAGATTTCAGTTTCTGAGTCAACTGTCCCGAGGGTACAGATTTCAGTTCCTGAGTCAACTGTCCTGAGGGTACAGATTTCAGTTTCTGAGTCAACTGTCCCGAGGGTACAGATTTCAGTTTCTGAGTCAACTGTCCTGAGGGTACAGATTTCAGTTTCTGAGTCAACTGTCCTGAGGGTACAGATTTCAGTTTCTGAGTCAACTGTCCTGAGGGTACAGATTTCAGTTTCTGAGTCAACTGTCCCGAGGGTACAGATTTCAGTTTCTGAGTCAACTGTCCTGAGGGTACAGATTTCAGTTTCTGAGTCAACTGTCCCGAGGGTACAGATTTCAGTTTCTGAGTCAACTGTCCCGAGGGTACAGATTTCAGTTTCTGAGTCAACTGTCCTGAGGGTACAGATTTCAGTTTCTGAGTCAACTGTCCCGAGGGTACAGATTTCAGTTTCTGAGTCAAGTGTCCTGAGGGTACAGATTTCAATTTCTGAGTCAACTGTCCCGAGGGTACAGATTTCAGTTTCTGAGTGAACTGTCCTGAGGGTACTGATTTCAGTTTCTGAGTCAACAGTCCCGAGGGTACAGATTTCAGTTTCTGAGTCAACTGTCCTGAGGGTAAAGATTTCAGTTTATGAGTCAACTGTCCCGAGGGTACAGATTTCAGTTTCTGAGTCAACTGTCCTGAGGGTACAGATTTCAGTTTCTGAGTTAACTGACCCGAGGGTACAGATTTCAGTTTCTGAGTCAACTGTCCTGAGGGTACAGATTTCAGTTTTCTGAGTCAACTGTCCCGAGGGTACAGATTTCAGTTTCTGAGTCAACTGTCCTGAGGGTACAGATTTCAGTTTCTGAGTCAACTGTCCTGAGGGTACAGATTTCAGTTTCTGAGTCAAGTGTCCTGAGGGTACAGATTTCAGTTTCTGAGTCAACTGTCCCGAGGGTACAGATTTCAGTTTCTGAGTGAACTGTCCTGAGGGTACAGATTTCAGTTTATGAGTCAACAGTCCCGAGGGTACAGATTTCAGTTTCTGAGTCAACTGTCCTGAGGGTACAGATTTCAGTTTCTGAGTCAACTGTCCCGAGGGTACAGATTTCAGTTTCTGAGTCAACTGTCCTGAGGGTACAGATTTCAGTTTCTGAGTCAACTGTCCCGAGGGTACAGATTTCAGTTTCTGAGTCAACTGTCCCGAGGGTACAGATTTCAGTTTCTGAGTCAACTGTCCTGAGGGTACAGATTTCAGTTTCTGAGTCAACTGTCCCGAGGGTACAGATTTCAGTTCCCGAGTCAACTGTCCTGAGGGTACAGATTTCAGTTACTGAGTCAACTGTCCTGAGGGTACAGATTTCAGTTCCCGAGTCAACTGTCCTGAGGGTACAGATTTCAGTTCATGAGTCAACTGTCCTGAGTGTACAGATTTCAGTTTCGGAGTCAACTGTCCCGAGGGTAAAGATTTCAGTTTATGAGTCACCTTTCCTGAGGGTACAGATTTCAGTTTATGAGTCAACTGTCCTGAGGGTACAGATTTCAGTTTATGAGTCAACTGTCCTGAGGGTACAGATTTCAGTTTCTGAGTCAACTGTCCCGAGGGTACAGATTTCAGTTTCTGAGTCAACTGTCCTGAGGGTACAGATTTCAGTTTCTGAGTCAACTGTCTTGAGGGTACAGATTTAAGTTTCTGAGTCAACTGTCCTGAGGGTACAGATTTCAGTTTCTGAGTCAACTGTCCTGAGGGTACAGATTTCAGTTTCTGAGTCAACTGTCCCGAGGGTAGAGATTTCAGTTTATGAGTCAACTGTCCTGAGGGTACAGATTTCAGTTTCTGAGTCAACTGTCCTGAGGGTACTGATTTCAGTTCCTAAGTCAACTGTCCTGAGGGTAAAGATTTCAGTTTCTGAGTCAACTGTCCTGAGGGTACAGATTTCAGTTTATGAGTCAACTGTCCCGAGGGTACAGATTTCAGTTCCTGAGTCAACTGTCATGAGGCTACAGATTTCAGTTTATGAGTCAACTGTCCTGAGGGTACAGATTTCAGTTCCTGAGTCAACTGTCCTGAGGGTACAGATTTCAGTTCCTGAGTCAACTGTCCTGAAAGTACAGATTTCAGTTTCTGAGTCAACTGTCCCGAGGGTACAGATTCCAGTTTCTTAGTCAACTGTCCTGAGGGTACAGATTTCAGTTTCTGAGTCAACTGTCCCGAGGGTACAGATTTCAGTTTATGAGTCAACTGTCCTGAGGGTACAGATTTCAGTTTCTGAGTCAACTGTCCTGAGGGTAAAGATTTCAGTTTATGAGTCAACTGTCCTGAGGGTACAGATTTCAGTTTATGAGTCAACTGTCCTGAGGGTACAGATTTCAGTTCCTGAGTCAACTGTCCTGAGGGTACAGATTTCAGTTCCTGAGTCAACTGTCCTGAGGGTACAGATTTCAGTTCCTGAGTCAACTGTCCTGAGGGTACAGATTTCAGTTTCTGAGTCAACTGTCCTGAGGGTACAGATTTCAGTTTCTGAGTCAACTGTCCCGAGGGTACAGATTTCAGTTTCTGAGTCAACTGTCCCGAAGGTACAGATTTCAGTTTCTGAGTCAACTGTCCCGAGGGTACAGATTTCAGTTTCTGAGTCAACTGTCCCGAGGGTACAGATTTCAGTTTCTGAGTCAACTGTCCTGAGGGTACAGATTTCAGTTTCTGAGTCAACTGTCCTGAGGGTACAGATTTCAGTTTCTGAGTCAACTGTCCTGAGGGTACTGATTTCAGTTTCTGAGTCAACTGTCCTGAGGGTAAAGATTTCAGTTTCTGAGTCAACTGTCCTGAGGGTACAGATTTCAGTTTATGAGTCAACTGTCCTGAGGGTACAGATTTCAGTTATTGAGTCAACTGTCATGAGGCTACAGATTTCAGTTTATGAGTCAACTGTCCTGAGGGTACAGATTTCAGTTCCTGAGTCAACTGTCCTGAGGGTACAGATTTCAGTTCCTGAGTCAACTGTCCTGAAAGTACAGATTTCAGTTTCTGAGTCAACTGTCCCGAGGGTACAGATTCCAGTTTCTGAGTCAACTGTCCTGAGGGTACAGATTTCAGTTTCTGAGTCAACTGTCCCGAGGGTACAGATTTCAGTTTATGAGTCAACTGTCCTGAGGGTACAGATTTCAGTTTCTGAGTCAACTGTCCTGAGGGTAAAGATTTCAGTTTATGAGTCAACTGTCCTGAGGGTACAGATTTCAGTTTATGAGTCAACTGTCCTGAGGGTACAGATTTCAGTTCCTGAGTCAACTGTCCTGAGGGTACAGATTCCAGTTCCTGAGTCAACTGTCCTGAGGGTACAGATTTCAGTTCCTGAGTCAACTGTCCTGAGGGTACAGATTTCAGTTTCTGAGTCAACTGTCCTGAGGGTACAGATTTCAGTTTCTGAGTCAACTGTCCCGAGGGTACAGATTTCAGTTTCTGAGTCAACTGTCCCGAAGGTACAGATTTCAGGTTCTGAGTCAACTGTCCCGAGGGTACAGATTTCAGTTTCTGAGTCAACTGTCCCGAGGGTACAGATTTCAGTTCCTGAGTCAACTGTCCTGAGGGTACAGATTTCAGTTTCTGAGTCAACTGTCCCGAGGGTACAGATTTCAGTTTCTGAGTCAACTGTCCTGAGGGTACAGATTTCAGTTTCTGAGTCAACTGTCCTGAGGGTACAGATTTCAGTTTCTGAGTCAACTGTCCCGAGGGTACAGATTTCAGTTTCTGAGTCAACTGTCCTGAGGGTACAGATTTCAGTTTCTGAGTCAACTGTCCTGAGGGTACAGATTTCAGTTTCTGAGTCAACTGTCCTGAGGGTACAGATTTCAGTTTATGAGTCAACTGTCCTGAGGGTACAGATTTCAGTTCCTGAGTCAACTGTCATGAGGCTACAGATTTCAGTTTCTGAGTCAACTGTCCCGAGGGTACAGATTTCAGTTTCTGAGTCAACTGTCCCGAAGGTACAGATTTCAGGTTCTGAGTCAACTGTCCCGAGGGTACAGATTTCAGTTTCTGAGTCAACTGTCCCGAGGGTACAGATTTCAGTTCCTGAGTCAACTGTCCTGAGGGTACAGATTTCAGTTTCTGAGTCAACTGTCCCGAGGGTACAGATTTCAGTTTCGGAGTCAACTGTCCCGAGGGTAAAGATTTCAGTTTATGAGTCACCTTTCCTGAGGGTACAGATTTCAGTTTATGAGTCAACTGTCCTGAGGGTACAGATTTCAGTTTATGAGTCAACTGTCCTGAGGGTACAGATTTCAGTTTCTGAGTCAACTGTCCCGAGGGTACAGATTTCAGTTTCTGAGTCAACTGTCCTGAGGGTACAGATTTCAGTTTCTGAGTCAACTGTCTTGAGGGTACAGATTTAAGTTTCTGAGTCAACTGTCCTGAGGGTACAGATTTCAGTTTCTGAGTCAACTGTCCTGAGGGTACAGATTTCAGTTTCTGAGTCAACTGTCCCGAGGGTAGAGATTTCAGTTTATGAGTCAACTGTCCTGAGGGTACAGATTTCAGTTTCTGAGTCAACTGTCCTGAGGGTACTGATTTCAGTTCCTAAGTCAACTGTCCTGAGGGTAAAGATTTCAGTTTCTGAGTCAACTGTCCTGAGGGTACAGATTTCAGTTTATGAGTCAACTGTCCCGAGGGTACAGATTTCAGTTCCTGAGTCAACTGTCATGAGGCTACAGATTTCAGTTTATGAGTCAACTGTCCTGAGGGTACAGATTTCAGTTCCTGAGTCAACTGTCCTGAGGGTACAGATTTCAGTTCCTGAGTCAACTGTCCTGAAAGTACAGATTTCAGTTTCTGAGTCAACTGTCCCGAGGGTACAGATTCCAGTTTCTGAGTCAACTGTCCTGAGGGTACAGATTTCAGTTTCTGAGTCAACTGTCCCGAGGGTACAGATTTCAGTTTATGAGTCAACTGTCCTGAGGGTACAGATTTCAGTTTCTGAGTCAACTGTCCTGAGGGTAAAGATTTCAGTTTATGAGTCAACTGTCCTGAGGGTACAGATTTCAGTTTATGAGTCAACTGTCCTGAGGGTACAGATTTCAGTTCCTGAGTCAACTGTCCTGAGGGTACAGATTTCAGTTCCTGAGTCAACTGTCCTGAGGGTACAGATTTCAGTTCCTGAGTCAACTGTCCTGAGGGTACAGATTTCAGTTTCTGAGTCAACTGTCCTGAGGGTACAGATTTCAGTTTCTGAGTCAACTGTCCCGAGGGTACAGATTTCAGTTTCTGAGTCAACTGTCCCGAAGGTACAGATTTCAGTTTCTGAGTCAACTGTCCCGAGGGTACAGATTTCAGTTTCTGAGTCAACTGTCCCGAGGGTACAGATTTCAGTTTCTGAGTCAACTGTCCTGAGGGTACAGATTTTCAGTTTCTGAGTCAACTGTCCTGAGGGTACAGATTTCAGTTTCTGAGTCAACTGTCCTGAGGGTACTGATTTCAGTTTCTGAGTCAACTGTCCTGAGGGTAAAGATTTCAGTTTCTGAGTCAACTGTCCTGAGGGTACAGATTTCAGTTTATGAGTCAACTGTCCTGAGGGTACAGATTTCAGTTCCTGAGTCAACTGTCATGAGGCTACAGATTTCAGTTTATGAGTCAACTGTCCTGAGGGTACAGATTTCAGTTCCTGAGTCAACTGTCCTGAGGGTACAGATTTCAGTTCCTGAGTCAACTGTCCTGAAAGTACAGATTTTCAGTTTCTGAGTCAACTGTCCCGAGGGTACAGATTCCAGTTTCTGAGTCAACTGTCCTGAGGGTACAGATTTCAGTTTCTGAGTCAACTGTCCCGAGGGTACAGATTTCAGTTTATGAGTCAACTGTCCTGAGGGTACAGATTTCAGTTTCTGAGTCAACTGTCCTGAGGGTAAAGATTTCAGTTTATGAGTCAACTGTCCTGAGGGTACAGATTTCAGTTTATGAGTCAACTGTCCTGAGGGTACAGATTTCAGTTTCCTGAGTCAACTGTCCTGAGGGTACAGATTTCAGTTCCTGAGTCAACTGTCCTGAGGGTACAGATTTCAGTTCCTGAGTCAACTGTCCTGAGGGTACAGATTTCAGTTTCTGAGTCAACTGTCCTGAGGGTACAGATTTCAGTTTCTGAGTCAACTGTCCCGAGGGTACAGATTTCAGTTTCTGAGTCAACTGTCCCGAAGGTACAGATTTCAGGTTCTGAGTCAACTGTCCCGAGGGTACAGATTTCAGTTTCTGAGTCAACTGTCCCGAGGGTACAGATTTCAGTTCCTGAGTCAACTGTCCTGAGGGTACAGATTTCAGTTTCTGAGTCAACTGTCCCGAGGGTACAGATTTCAGTTTCTGAGTCAACTGTCCTGAGGGTACAGATTTCAGTTTCTGAGTCAACTGTCCTGAGGGTACAGATTTCAGTTTCTGAGTCAACTGTCCTGAGGGTACAGATTTCAGTTTCTGAGTCAACTGTCCCGAGGGTACAGATTTCAGTTTCTGAGTCAACTGTCCTGAGGGTACAGATTTCAGTTTCTGAGTCAACTGTCCCGAGGGTACAGATTTCAGTTTCTGAGTCAACTGTCCTGAGGGTACAGATTTTAGTTTCTGAGTCAACTGTCCTGAGGGTACAGATTTCAGTTTCTGAGTCAACTGTCCTGAGGGTACAGATTTCAGTTTCTGAGTCAACTGTCCCGAGGGTACAGATTTCAGTTTCTGAGTCAACTGTCCTGAGGGTACAGATTTCAGTTTCTGAGTCAACTGTCCTGAGGGTACAGATTTCAGTTTCTGAGTCAACTGTCCCGAGGGTACAGATTTCAGTTTCTGAGTCAACTGTCCTGAGGATACAGATTTCAGTTTCTGAGTCAACTGTCTCGAGGGTACAGATTTCAGTTCCCGAGTCAACTGTCCTGAGGGTACAGATTTCAGTTACTGAGTCAACTGTCTCTGAATTAATCAGTGAGCCTATTGACCTTAGTAAATATAACTCTGAGTTTGATTTGGAAGTAGTCGGATTAAGAATTCTAAACCTGGCTGAACCCTTAATCATGCTATCAGTGTATCGTTCGGATTCTGGATGTTTTGAAAACTCTTTAAACCTTCTCGATGAATGCTTAAATTATCTGCTGACATGTTTTTGGAAAGGCAAGCTTTTATGTTGGTGGTGATTTTAATGTGCCACTAAATGTTCCTAATGACGGTCAAAACAAAAGGTTGACCGACTTATTTAGAACCTATGGATTGTACTGGAAATCACTTCAACCATCCAGAGGCCCTAACTGTCTCGACTCCGTGGCATCAAACTGTGTGGATATGCAAGCAAAAGTAGAAGTCATCGACGCAGCGGTTGCCGATCACATGGCAGTGGTATTGTCCATCGACTGCATTTTGGTGAGTAAATCAACTCAGTTACCTTGGCTAAGTAGCTATATGTTAGAGCACAGAAAATTGGATAAGTCTCAGTTTGAGTTCTTTGGTAAACGATTAGATCAAATAAATTGGGAGTTGGATTTACAGGGCTCTGATGCTAAGAAGGTTTTCAAAGTATTTTTTGATAAGTTTATGGACATTTTTGACTCTATTTTTCCCAAGTCTGTCAGGCATGGTAAAAAACCATAATTTGGAATCAAAGGGGCAAACTATGGCTAAAAGTAAACAAGTAGGCCTAGGTAACATTGAAATAACTCAGGAGCTAAGAACTTTAAAGGCATGGGTTCTTTTACTGCATGATAGATGTAAGATGGCAGCTAGAGGTGAGGAGTATGAGAGAGTCTATGCCCTGTACTTGCAAGTTAAAAAGCAGTATAGATTTGAGATAGATAGGGCCAAAAAGAACCTCAACAGCTAACTACATACTCAATTCCCACAATCCGTGCAAAACTGCATGGAGTGTGATTAACAACAATAGGAAGCAACCATCCACACCACAATGTGTAAGTAGCCCTGACCAAATGAACGATTACTTCTTAGAGTCAGTTAGGGAAATATCCCAGACCATCCCAGGCAACGTAGAAATGGCCAGTGGTAATGTAGGTTTGAACCGTAATCAATCTCATGCCAAGTGGGAAAAATGGAGGTTAGTCACCAGAGAGGACATCCTAAAAACTGTTGCAGGCTTCAAAGCTTTGGTCAGTAAAGATACATATGGCATGACTACAGAACTTCTAAAATGCATTGTGAGCACAATTGCCTCGCCCTTAGCAGACATCTATAACCTATGTCTGCAGCAGGGATACTTTCCTGAAGAGCTAAAAATAGCTCGAGTTGTACCTGTGTACAAAAAGGGAGATGCAAAACTTAGTTGTAGCTATCGGCCAATTAGCATACTGCCAGTGTTGGGCAAAACACTGGAAGCAATAATCAACAGACAGCTAATGGATTTCTTTGAAGGGAATCACTTGTTTAACAATGCTCAGCACGGTTTTCGTCCAAACAGGTCAACCATCACAGCTATAGAGGAACTAGTAGGTAGCATACATGACGCATTTGAACGTGAGGAATCAGTACAGCTCACACTGTTGGATCTCACAAAAGCATTTGATTGTGTGTCACACGAAATACTCCTAAACAAACTAGAAAAGTATGGAGTGACTGGTGCTGTACTGAGTACTTTCCAGTCTTATCTTACTGACCGAAAGCAGGCAGTCTCTTTACATGGAGCTACATCCAAAACAGCCAAGATCTTGTGGGGTGTTCCGCAGGGCTCGCCTCTTGGACCCAGCCTCTACGCTATTGCAGTGAACGACTTTGAAGTCAGTAACAAAGCTCTGATGTACGCAGACGACACCACCATTGTCAGTCGGGGCAGGAATATGCAGATCCTGGAAATGTCATCGTCCTTCTGCTTGGAGGAGGCGAAAGCCTGGTTTAGGACCAACGGAATGAAGCTGAACCAGGACAAGACTCAGAAGCTGCTGTGCAGTTTATGGACCAGGCCGGAAACCAGGTTGATGGTGGGCAATGAGGCAGTCAAACTTCTTGGGGTGTACATCGACAGCAAACTCGACTGGAGTTGTAACATAGACGAGATTTGCAAGAGACTGTCTAGAGTATGTTACCTCCTTAGAAAACTGAAAACACAGGTCACCCCAGATTACCTGAGACTTGTATATTTTGGCCTCTTCCATTGCCACCTGAACTATGGTCTGATACTATGGGGCCATGCACCTGGCACTAAGAGAATCCTTCTCCTGCAGAAATCCGCTGTTAGGATAATAACATCTAGTGGTTTCCGCGACCACTGCAGACCTCTCTTCACTCAGTTGGGCATACAAACCGTGTATGGGCAATATATCTTCAATTCACTTCTAAATGTAAAGGATAATCCCATACCTACCAAGAGAGAACAGTGCCATCAATACAACCTTAGGTCTAAAAGGGACATAAACCTACCCTGGTGCAGGCTAAACAAAACTAAGGATAGCTACCCAGTGTTGGCGTACAGGCTCTTCAACAGGCTGCCGGTGGAAATAAGGGAACTTGAAACTAAAGCCTTCAGAAGAAAAGCCAGGGAGTGGCTGCTAAAAAAGAGCCTGTACTCAATTGAAGAGTACCTAAACCTTCCACAGATAGATATCAGCTAGGCCTAGCGTCCTTCAATCCGGCCGCCAAAAAATTTTGTAAATAGGGTAAATTTTTTTAACCAAAATGAAAAATAGCAAGTGTACATACATGTATATAAACTTTGGACAAGACCTATCCAGGAATCTGGGCAACGGTTGCAGTTTGGTAAATGGTAAATGGTAAATGGTACAGATTTCAGTTAATGAGTCAACTGTCCTGAGGGTACAGATTTCAGTTTCTGAGTCAACTGTCCCGAGGGTACAGATTTCAGTTTCTGAGTCAACTGTCCTGAGGGTACAGATTTCAGTTTCTGAGTCAACTGTCCTGAGGGTACAGATTTCAGTTTCTGAGTCAACTGTCCTGAGGGTACAGATTTCAGTTTCTGAGTCAACTGTCCCGAGGGTACAGATTTCAGTTTCTGAGTCAACTGTCCTGAGGGTACAGATTTCAGTTTCTGAGTCAACTGTCCCGAGGGTACAGATTTCAGTTTCTGAGTCAACTGTCCTGAGGGTACAGATTTTAGTTTCTGAGTCAACTGTCCTGAGGGTACAGATTTCAGTTTCTGAGTCAACTGTCCTGAGGGTACAGATTTCAGTTTCTGAGTCAACTGTCCCGAGGGTACAGATTTCAGTTTCTGAGTCAACTGTCCTGAGGGTACAGATTTCAGTTTCTGAGTCAACTGTCCTGAGGGTACAGATTTCAGTTTCTGAGTCAACTGTCCCGAGGGTACAGATTTCAGTTTCTGAGTCAACTGTCCTGAGGGTACAGATTTCAGTTTCTGAGTCAACTGTCTCGAGGGTACAGATTTCAGTTCCCGAGTCAACTGTCCTGAGGGTACAGATTTCAGTTACTGAGTCAACTGTCTCTGAATTAATCAGTGAGCCTATTGACCTTAGTAAATATAACTCTGAGTTTGATTTGGAAGTAGTCGGATTAAGAATTCTAAACCTGGCTGAACCCTTAATCATGCTATCAGTGTATCGTTCGGATTCTGGATGTTTTGAAAACTCTTTAAACCTTCTCGATGAATGCTTAAATTATCTGCTGACATGTTTTGGAAAGGCAAGCTTTTATGTTGGTGGTGATTTTAATGTGCCACTAAATGTTCCTAATGACGGTCAAAACAAAAGGTTGACTGACTTATTTAGAACCTATGGATTGTACTGGAAATCACTTCAACCATCCAGAGGCCCTAACTGTCTCGACTCCGTGGCATCAAACTGTGTGGATATGCAAGCAAAAGTAGAAGTCATCGACGCAGCGGTTGCCGATCACATGGCAGTGGTATTGTCCATCGACTGCATTTTGGTGAGTAAATCAACTCAGTTACCTTGGCTAAGTAGCTATATGTTAGAGCACAGAAAATTGGATAAGTCTCAGTTTGAGTTCTTTGGTAAACGATTAGATCAAATAAATTGGGAGTTGGATTTACAGGGCTCTGATGCTAAGAAGGTTTTCAAAGTATTTTTTGATAAGTTTATGGACATTTTTGACTCTATTTTTCCCAAGTCTGTCAGGCATGGTAAAAACCATAATTTGGAATCAAAGGGGCAAACTATGGCTAAAAGTAAACAAGTAGGCCTAGGTAACATTGAAATAACTCAGGAGCTAAGAACTTTAAAGGCATGGGTTCTTTTACTGCATGATAGATGTAAGATGGCAGCTAGAGGTGAGGAGTATGAGAGAGTCTATGCCCTGTACTTGCAAGTTAAAAAGCAGTATAGATTTGAGATAGATAGGGCCAAAAGAACCTCAACAGCTAACTACATACTCAATTCCCACAATCCGTGCAAAACTGCATGGAGTGTGATTAACAACAATAGGAAGCAACCATCCACACCACAATGTGTATGTGAAACGTCATGTTTAAAGTTTAGTAAAGCTGTTTCTACTCCTGGTGCCTTGCAGGCTTCAACTGCTAGACAGTGAACCGTGAGGTGCTGTTTCTACTCCTGGTGCCTTGCAGGCTTCAACTGCTAGACAGTGAACCGTGAGGTGCTGTTTCTACTCCTGGTGCCTTGCAGGCTTCAACTGCTAGACAGTGAACCTTGAGGTGCTGTTTCTACTCCTGGTGCCTTGCAGGCTTCAACTGCTAGACAGTGAACCTTGAGGTGCTGTTTCTACTCCTGGTGCCTTGCAGGCTTCAACTGCTAGACAGTGAACCGTGAGGTGCTGTTTCTACTCCTGGTGCCTTGCAGGCTTCAACTTCTAGACAGTGAACCGTGAGGTGCTGTTTCTACTCACCGACATGTTTCTGCTGTGGAGTGGAGGGGGCAGACTGTGGTGGCGGGGCTGGAACACTGAAGCTCTTTAGAGGATGTCCCTGCATACGCTTGCCCAGACTGCCTGTCCCATCACCCGACACGCTGAAAACACAGCACTACTTCACAATTTGTCACTTTTTCTCACATTTACTATTGAGCATTCCCGTTATTTCTATGAAAATTTGCTTTGGGTTTATTAAAATATAGAAAAGTTGGAAAACACCTTTGGAAATTTTCAGATTTTTTAAGATCAAATATTATTTATTTTAATTAATTAACACTCTAAAAGTTAAGGTCGATTTTGTTTATACTACATATGGTGTTTCACATGATGTAAGAAGGCAAAGTTTGAAGTGATATAATTTTTTCAGATATTTTACTAATATACAACATAAACTAACATTTAACATTTCCTCATTAACATTTTTAACATTTAATGCCCCCTCCCCCCCAAAGGTAGGTGACTGAATATGTGTAAATTGTATTTCTTGTTCAGAAACTTAACTCAAACTTTGGTTGACCACGTTTAATATTTAAGAAATCACAAATGAAACAAGGGTTTTTTAACACTCTGTCGGTGGATAATAAATTTTGAATTGCTATAGTTCAATTATAAGTTTAAATATAGAAAACAAATTACTCTTACTTAAGGCCCTGCATTGTCACGCTTATCTCCATGGATGAAATCTACCACTTGCAATAAAACACTTCAACTACAAACTTGATGAAACACTGTGGACTTGGTCTGATGGTATCGTTAAATTTGACGAATGTTAAGTTTTCCAGTAACAAAGGAAATGTATGAATAGTAGAACTTTGTTCGTATAAAATTTGTTCTAGATATATCAAGTTCAGATTAAATTTGTAACGTAATAGGTTTTTGGATATTCTTGTGAGTATTCACAAAGTGTGCCAGTAGCATTTTTAAAACATTTTAACGGGGAACAGTCCAAACTCTGGTCTTGTTACTATCTAACATAGACCAGTTGTTAGAAAGCATCATTAATGAATAGCCAAATGACAAATAACAACTGGGTCCATTTGTCTTTTTGTAAAACAACTGGGATTGGATAATTCCCGGCTCCAATTGTTTTACTCTAATAAGTGTCGGTAAATATAGGTCTAATTTTTTGTGTAGAGCAACATTTAAGGTCGTATTAATTGGCAGCGTGGCTACAGTGTATCACCATCTTGCTACATGAATAGTCATTTTAATCATACTATTGAACCACATCGAAGTTTTTGTTTTTGAACTATTATTAGCAACTGAAGTATCCCATGATACTTCTAATAGCATTATTGTTTTCTAACTGCAGAGTGAGATATCATTAGACCCAAAACATTCAGTTACAGCCATAAAGTAAAATACTTTGTACTTATTATCATCTAAATATCATTAGTTATTTTTGGTGTGATTCATCGGTCAGAGACTTGGATTGGATTCGGATATCTGATACGATCAGAAGTTTTGTTATAGTTTCCTTCCAAAAGTGTAAAATTTATTATTAAGTGTAAAAATATCCCATTGGTGACTTAAATCTTTAATAGCTTGAAGCTTTAGGTTTCATAAAAAATTTCGGATAGTGAGACTTAAGCACAATTTTCAGTTGAAATCAAGCATCTTGCTAGTAGTAATTTTGGAATTTTTCTGGATGAAGCTGTAAGGGACTGATATGTCAGTGGTATTTGAGGTAAATATATTCAGCAAAGACAAAAAGTAGAGTAAAATGACAACTCAGAAGACATCTTACCCATAGACGGGTGGTCCTGGCGCTCCCCCTGATATGCTCTCGTAACCTCCAGCCCCACTCTGGACCATAGTGGGTGTGTCAGCTGCGCAAACAAACACAACAAATCACAAATCCTGCAATCTCAACCTAGACGGGTGGTTCTGGCGCTCCCCTGATATGCTCTCGTAACCTCCAGCCCCACTCTGGACCATAGTGGGTGTGTCAGCTGCGCAAACAAACACAACAAATCACAAATCCTGCAATCTCAACCTAGACGGGTGGTCCTGGCTCTCCCCCTGATATGATCTCGTAACCTCCAGCCCCACTCTGGACCATAGTGGGTGTGTCAGCTGCGCAAACAAACACAACAAATCACAAATCCTGCAATCTCAACCGCTAACTAGGCACAATTGTCGTATTGGCCTTCTGTAAGAGCTTAAGAAAAAAATTGATGATAGCACATTGATTTACGGAGTTTGATTTGACCCTAACCAGCTTCCCCCTCTTATTCACTCTTTTTTTTGTGAGAATAGTACAGAAAAAGTGTACAGTATAATCTCGTTCATCGGAGCTAATGCGGCGGACGGTCAGTTTGGATGTCGAAAAATTACGATAGAGAGGAGCCATAGTGAGTCAGCATTTTTGCTGTTTCAGCATTCAAATATGGTTATATATAACCAAATATGACTATTGTTGGTAAGGTAAGACAAGAGATTTTCTGAAAATTAGAATAAAATAAAAATTATTTTTTGCAAGAACAAATTTTTAATAATTCAAAGATTATAACTTCCGGCGAGCGGAGTTCCAATGTCACAGAGTTAGATGAACAAGAGTGTACTGTACAAGCTTATCAAAAAGTATGGATGAAGATGACCCTTGAACTTACATTCATAATAAATAATAATAGTCCCAGAGCCTCACACTCGTTAAAAAGGTTTTAGCCTGCTTATCACAGTTTTTTTTTTTTTTTTTTTTTTTTTTTTTTTTTTTTTTTTTTTCTTTTGTACATTTTAGTAAAATGAACTGCACGTGCTCAGTATAGTACATTTTGTCATAGCTGTCTTGAACGAAGACCCTGGCGCTCAAACTGGCAACACTGCAATAACAAGGCCTAGGGGTGTCACTGGGCTGCAAGTCAGGAGTAGCAAGGTTATGTCATTCACTATATTGCTATAAAAGACTAAGGAAAGGTTACAATATTTTCCACATTCAAGTTAATAATATTTTTTGGGCCAAATTTTTTCTGCCCAAAAATGCCGAAATACGTCAAATATAAAAGTTTTAGAACAAGTTGACCAAACATATTTCTATAAATAAGTAAGAGATTTGGTATCAAAAGTGACAGCAAATTTTTATTCAAAATGCTTACTGGGCATAGCAAGTACTAAGTGTTGTCACACTTTGAATAAAAATGTTTTGCCTCATTTTATCCTAAATCTCATACTAAGGAATATATTTGGAAAGACTTGCTCTGTAACTTGTATATTTGGAATTATATTGGTCTTCAGGTGAAATGGATTTCTTCAATCGAGTGTCATCACAAACTATGTCTTTGTTTTTGTTTATGATAGATAACAATTCTGTGAATGAAGCAATCAACATACACAGGCCTAATAGGCATTAGTTACATAGTGATTTCATTAGATCATAGGCCAATCCATTAAAAATAAAGTTAAGGACAAATTTGGCATTAAACGCTATCTGGTTATTAAACCAGTTTTTTCTTTAACCTAAATTTGTATATTTTGTTTCTTCAACTATAATATAAATCATAGTCTTTTGAACATACTCATAAAATGATAAAAGTCAATAGTGGAACTCAGTAAAATGCATATTTATAGTGGTTAGTTATTGGTGCAATAGTGGTCAGTAATTGCTAATTTTGCTCAATTCTTTTAATGCCCCAAAAGTTTACTCTAACATATTTTTGGTAATAATAAAAATATTTATAGTTAGGCCTAAAAATACTAGATGAAGTTTCTAAAAGACCATCAAACATGTTTAATTTGTTCATAAATTATTTACTGAACATTTTCAAAGTAAAAAGTTTAACACTTGTCGGGTATTGGTGCATTCATCCTACTGCCACTCGTATCACTCACCGGCTGGGTCGAGCGTGACGTGAGCCCGAGATATCGAGTACTGGGTCCGAGGGTAGAGAGGCCGTGGGTCCACCATGCTCTGACTGCTCAAGAGTCCCGTCGAGGGGCCGATTGGAGTGGCCGTGGCAGAGGCTGCAAACAACATCCCACATAAACCTTAAGCAACCGAGATATCGAGTACTGGGTCCAAGGGTAGAGAGGCCGTGGGTCCACCATGCTCTGACTGCTCAAGAGTCCCGTCGAGGGGCCGATTGGAGTGGCCGTGGCAGAGGCTGCAAACAACATCCCACATAAACCTTAAGCTACCGAGATATCGAGTACTGGGTCCGAGGGTAGAGAGGCCGTGGGTCCACCATGCTCTGACTGCTCAAGAGTCCCGTCGAGGGGCCGATTGGAGTGGCCGTGGCAGAGGCTGCAAACAACATCCCACATAAACCTTAAGCTACCGAGATATCGAGTACTGGGTCCGAGGGTAGAGAGGCCGTGGGTCCACCATGCTCTGACTGCTCAAGAGTCCCGTCGAGGGGCCGATTGGAGTGGCCGTGGCAGAGGCTGCAAACAACATCCCACATAAACCTTAAGCTACCAAGGTTAGATTTTTCCCCCAAAAAAAAAAAAAAAAAAAAATCGCAATACAGAAAACTTTTTAATCCATTGAAAGCATTTGAGCCCATAGTTATGTGTAACCAACTATAAGACATTATTTGCTGGTTAGATCTATTAGACAATCCCCATAAGAATAATGTTAGACAATAAATTTGTTATTTGGATTCAGTAAATTAATATTTATAGCTCTAAATAAAGAATTCATTAAGATGAATATTGTTTACAAGGAATAAATGTATGTACAAATAATAAAAAAAAAATAGGCTATGGTTCATTAAAAGTTAGCTGACATCGATTTCTAAAAATTCCCTGATATAGAGTGGATTTTTGGTTGGCTAATCCTGTAATTTTGTTTTACACATTAAAAAAAACCTAGATGACAGAAGTAATGTATTAAAATTAAAATTTAATAAAGTTTAACTTATGACAGTTCCACTCTAACTTAGTCAATCAGCAGGAGTCTCAAGTTTTAATTCACCTCCGGTCTCATAAAAATGCATATCTTTCTGAATAAAGTTTTGGGGATTGATTTTGTGTGAAACAGTAGCCTATATGATTAATATACAATTTTGAATCCGTCCAGATATGGAGTATGACAAAGAGGATTCAACAATGCTCCACAAGGCCCACTCCACAGATAGTGTGATCAGATCTCGAAATCTCTCGAATTTTTCAAGAAATTTTAAATTTTGTTAAATGAAACGAGATATTTTATTTCTCATGATTTTTTAAGACGGGAAAGATTTTGTGAATAACGTTAAAACGTTAGGCCTTAATATAATTTGCAATTGCTAGACCTATTTTGCCAGCAATTTAATACTGAAATACGTGATTTTTAAGCAGAGTGAAGTTTTTTATTTTCCATATTTGTACATTTACACCCCAAATTTTTACTTAATTAAAAGTTTTTTTTTTTTTGCTATTGCAATTTCAGTTTTTATTGGTCATTTTTGTCTATGTTTATAGGTATGATTATGACCATAATTTACTATGTTTGTTTTGTCTTCGTATTTTTGGGAAATATTGTTAAGCGTGACTAGTTTGAAACATAGTTAACAGAATATAGCAAAAAACAAGACACACCAAAAAGACAAGGCTTGAAATTGTAACTTAATACTTAATAAGACCGATGTTTTAGCCTGGTAAATTTTGCAATTTCAATGTGGTATCCCTACTCTTATCACCATATCTTCGTCTATGTTTAAGAGTTATTTGTAATAAGGTACTTAATATTGTTTTTATACTTATGTATTTTAAAGATGTTTCTAAATAAAAGTTGGTTCAGTCTTGCCTATTATAATTGAAATTTTTCACAAATTAGTGAGAGTCATAAGTGAGAGTTTAACAATGTTACAAAATCAGATTGAAATTCCGAACGCATTTCCCGTTATGCACAAGAAGGGAAATCCCGTCTCCATATCGTCTTAAAATTTTATGAGAATTGAAAAATCCCATCTCGTCTCGTCTCGAACTTAAAATCCAATCTCATCCATCCCTAATAACTTGTTTATTAAAATAAAAATTTTATTAATATGAGAATAGTGTTTCTACAATGCACGACCCTAGAATATATGTGACTACAAACAAAAAAGAAAAATGAGCCATTCTTAAGTAGTCATCAATTACAAAATCTTTTAATTTCAAAATTAAATAATTGACTCAAGAAATTTGTCAACAAATACCGGTATTTTTAATTTGTTCATGCTAATTAAGTTTTGAATCTAAATTAAATAAGCGGTATTTAACAGATTTTTTCCAATTTCATTTGAAAGACCAATAACAATGTTTTGAGTATGATCCTGATTAAATTTAAGCTAGCTGGCTGAAAACCACATTGGTGTTAAATCAGAGGCTTCATTTGCAGCCACACTAAGTGCAAAAATATACTATATCGGCATATATACTACAGAATCAAGTCCAACATTTCTAGGTAGGTCATTGATTGAAATTCAATAGAGAAACGGCCCAAGATCTGGAGGTTGTATGATTATTTATAAATTGCAAAGTACAAACCTAATTTTTCACCTTATTTTTTAATGTGAATAATATTAACAAGCTTTTAATCATGTCACAAAGGAATGGTTATTTAATTTTATATTCAAACACAGTATATTCTTAACCAAGCGACCTAAATATAAAAATTGTATGGTAGGTGGCGCAGGCAAATTCAACATTGCTCTTAAATAAAAATGTCAGCTCTCCAGCCCCCTCTTAAGGTGAGTATTATACTAACTCAAAAGGATTTCAATTAGCAAAAGAGCTTCTTAAATTTTGATTTCAATAAAGATGGGTTCAGTAGATTCTAAGTTTTAAGATTTCATAAAAAATACGACATCCATTGGTCCTTCACATTACAAAAATAACGATAAGAATAAATTAAAATAAATTAAATTACTCAATGAGTGCCAAGCGGTTTTTCATGTCTACTTACGTTCTCGTAAAGGTTGACTCTCCACGGGTAATGCTATAGGTTTAGGTTTAACGACCCTTCGAGCCGACGAACATTTCTCCTCTGGTACAAGCAGTGGCTGAGAAGCGTTTCCTGAGATCACCAACAAAAATTACATGCCGAAAAAATGAACACATAACTAACTAAATAACTAGATACAAAAAGAGGTAAGAATTTCAATTACTGCAAAATAAGTGGATTAGAATCCTTTTAAGCGCCTTCATTGGAACAGGCTCTGGGGTGTATAACCAAATAATACCAAATACCCAGGTACCAAATAATAACCAAATAATCTGTGGATAACCAAATAACGGTGCTTAAACAAATAATACAGTACCTAGAATGGTCATAAAAAACAATCAACAGAACCTATTAATAAGGTACTAAATGTCTCGTTTAAAACAAAACAAACCCAATATTTCAGGTCTTTGACGGTGTATCATCTCTTTTAAAAAGTCATTCTTACCGGCAATCAATAGAAACTTACATATTTTTGTCTGACCATTTCTAAAATACTTGATGTTTCAAGAGATGAATATGTTCAACTTAATGTCATGTGGACATTTATTTCTTGTTTGAAATAGGCTACAACAGCAGACATGAATTTTTTCGCAATTGGTGGTAGGTAATCTGAAGGGCGGTTTAAGTTCTTACAGTTAAGAGAGCTTCTACTGTTACTAGATGGGTGTTGAAGTTAAACAACTGAGTATCTTTAGTTATTAAATTCAATTATTCTTTTATCATAATGAAAACACTGAATTTGGAAAACTTTCACAAACTCTAAGTATAACTGTTATTACTGCAGAAAAATATGTGTTTGAGCTTTATTATTTGATGTGGTTGATCGATTTCACTAATAAAACTTTGTGGTTATTGATATTTTTACACAAACAATCACAGTTTTCATACTGTTGGCCAGTTCAAGACAAAATCCTGATTTTCAAGACCATGTAAAACTTCAAACAAATTAATGACTTTCTCAACATTTTTAATACTTTTAGACACCCTGAATTAAAAAGCATACCGAGAAAATTTAAGTTGAAAATTATTGAATGATGGAAGTGCTTGCAACCTGATAATAGTGAGTGGGGTACCTATATAGGAAGTGCCATAGGTCCGCTTGTCCAGTGAGTTGGTGGGATGTTCCACATCCAAATCTCGGGCAGAGGAAGGAACATCCAGGGAACCTTGTGAAGACTTTTCCATGTTCTTCAAATCCATCTGATCATGATGTATCCAAAGGTCTGGCGGTTTGATGTTGCTTGCACCGGGCTTTCCAGTGTTCCCTTTGGTATATCTACAAAAAAGAATACACCAAAATGATCCAATAGTAGAAGGTAAAAAGAATCCATTGTTATTTATACCCTATTAGTTTTCTGAACTAATACTTTAATTCTCTGCAGGTAACTAGCTAGCAGTATATCTGTTATCACAGTCAACTCATTTCCTAGAAATTCACAGGACTCTGATTTTTCTCCTAGTTAACATCAAGTTTGACTTACAATAGTTCAAGTTACAGAGGATAATTTCAGTTAAATTTGACTAGCAAAGGTGACGTGATAGAAAATAAAATACAGTACTGTGACAGCACATCAGATGTAATACCTACACACTGGGATTTCCCTGAGTCAGCTAGAAAACTTTGAGAATAGCGTTATCTTAGACGTCTGGAGATATTGAACCAGACTTATGTACAGAAATTTGAGTAACATAAGTAATTTTTGTATCTCTGACTTAGAGAAGTAAAAAAATAACTACATAGTTATTTTGTAATGTGGTTTTACATTACTTTGTTGTTTCCAGTTCAAAATCCGTTGTTGGTCTACAACCTTGTTGTTGACGCTGTTTTGTTACCCGTAGTTTCAATAAAAAACTTCAAGCTTATTAAAAAATCAGCGCCGAAACCAGATAGTAGATAAAAAAAGATTGAACTGGAGAGAATGAGGTAATTAAAATCCACATTATATAGTCATACCACTTTGGAACAATCAAAATGAAATGAACAATTTTTAGTTACTGTAGAGTCCTGCTAAGCCAAATCACTTTTCGGTTTAGCGAATTCTCGGCATAGATGGAGTTCATCAATTTTTCATGATATTGAGTCATTAACTCCTGCCATTTACTCAAACAGGGCGTACTATCTTGGCATTCTAACTCAATCAAACCGTGGACAGCATTCGCTAGCAATGAGATATACCAAAATAGCGGAAAATACCATTGGAACATAGTGGTAAAGTTTGAACTTTGAATCATTGAAATGGCGAAATTGCAATTGAAGCAGCTGAAATAGCGAAAGAATCACTTCTAATGACTGTATACCATGTAATATCAACGAGATTTTCATTGATTTTAATTAAACAAAATTTTGTATTTTTTTACACAATGTGTTTGGAATATCAGGTTTTGAATTAGAGGGACTCAAGTGAATATAAGGTTTTTCTTAAACTTATATCGGTTTTTTAAAGGGGATTGAAAGTTATTTGAGACACCAAAGATTTTGATCAATTGAGATCCAAGCTAGCAGGATTTGATAGTAATACACCCCATGAATGTTGATGTCAATACTTCATTTTGTGATTTTTTATATGAATACCTATATTAATTTCCATGCTTGCTCTGTGAGCTCTTGGAATTTAAATTGAATATTGTAAGCTTTCATCAATATAATATTTCTACTGCGTTTATTTTTACCCTTTTTTGCTTCGATCATGGGAAACCGAGGCTTTTCTGCAACATACGATGGTAATGCCGATAGCGACCCCTGCGATGAGCAGAACGCAGCAAGCGAGCAGGATCAGCAGTAGAGTCATGTTGCTAAGACCTGCCCTCGCATCTGCAACAGATAAACAATGCAACAACTAGTAAAGATCAAGCCATGATGAATCTGAGACTAACAAACAATTATAAAGGATTCAGCTACTTTAGTTGAGAAAATTATACTCGAGCAGCTTACAGATGACACATAAAAAACACACACTTGTTGATATTTCATACTTATAGGGAACTTTATTTCTGAATGACGAGTTTTTGGTGAGGTATCTTCAATGAATAATGTATTTTTTGGGTATCACTCACCTATTTTTGATTGTCGTCAACTTGTCAGGATTTACAAACGAAACACGACACACGAAACACGAAAAACACTTATAATCCAGAAGTGACGATAAACCGACGTTTCGCGGGACCGAAACTAATGAAAAACGTCCCGCTTCCTCGGGGTACAGAAAACTTATTTTTTTCCCGCACGCGGGCGAACGTCGTGGTTCGGCATTCGGCCCGCGAGCGGGGAAAAAATAAGTTTTCTGTACCCTGAGGAAGCGGGACGTTTTTCATTAGTTTTGGTCCTGCGAAACGTCGGTTTATCGTCACTTCGGGATTATAAGTGTTTTTCGTGTTTCGTGTTTTGTGTTTTGTTTGTAAATCCTGACAAGTCCCGAGCTGACGACAATCAAAAATAGGTGAATGATACCCAAAAAATACATTATTCATTATAGGGAACTTCTACTGAGAAGCTTAAGCTAATTTATTATAATTTCCTTATGTAAGCTATATCAAAATTTTGTCCATTTTTTTTATGAAAATAATCTGCCCAAGTACTTTTTCATAGTAAATCACTGGTACTAAATAAAACACAATTTTTCAGCAAATACTCTTTACCATTAACTTGGTATACTTTTGTATTGTTCAACAAAACCGCAAGTACCCATACTTTACTATAAAGTCGTATAAATCCCTCAAGATTATACAAGCATCACAGGGGATTCAACCTCTGATGTCTTTAAGGGAAGTTCAAGAGGCTAAATGCTAAGCAAATCAACATGAACATGCTACAAATTTACAAGCACATGCAATTCATGTTAAATAGTTTTATTAATGTTAAATATTTTTTTCAAATATAAATAATGTTATGGTGTGCATGATTTGACAATGCAAAATATATCTTTTTTACATACTGGGAAAAACACAATTGTGCTTATTATTATTGATTATCAGTATCATAAATGAAACATAAGATAAGCAAAATCAATGAATGAAAACAAAAATCCATAATTCAAATTGGTCATGGCAAAAAGAGTCAATTTAAAGTAGACTCCCTGACCTAATCAAGTTAGAACAGAGTCTTAAGATGTTTATGCGTTCCATGACAACCAATCTCAAAAGCCAGGATATTTGTTCTGTTATATTTAACTACATAATTTTATCTGCTTGTTACTATTCTGTTTGATTTATGCCAACCTTAAATTTGAAATAAGTAAACTTTTTTCTATTTTTATCTCTTTTTTCACAAATTATTTGATTTTTCATGTCACATGTTTACAAAACTTAACTTGAATTATGTAAATCAAGTGATATTTTTAGCTACCCCCGGCGCAGCAGATCTGGGTACTCAGCGAATTTCCAAAAGGATTTGAGATTTTGTATTTTACTATAAACACAATAGGAATGAGTACCTATGTAGATTTGCTGTTATGGGATGTTGTTAGAAAATTATAGTTGTAAAGAAATATAATGGTTAGTTAAGGTAAATATCAAAGTGTATCAATATTCAACGGTTTAATTTTCCCCTTAACCCTATGGGGGTGAATATGTAGGTTTGATGCCATATGGGCGTTGTAATAAAATATCAGTTAAACTCTACCTAGTGAATATACATACCAAATTTTACCAAGTTATGCCTATAAATAAGCAAGATACAGGGTTTTGTTGATTTCCCATAAGATTAACATGGGAATCCTATTTTTGGCTTTACACCGTAACCAGTCAAGCCAAGTTAAAATTCAAAATACTAAATTGTTTGTTTTTTTAGCTCTTTTGAATGCTTTCAGTTAAATTAATAAATTTATAAAAAAAAGGTCAAAAAATGCCAAAAGCCCCATAAAACCCTGTTACCATAATCCGATCATGCTGGTTCGCGAACTCATGAAAATAGACCTGGTCTTACAGCTCCATATCAAATTTCATCAAAATCGGAGGTTCCTGTCAAAAGTTATTGTCACCACTGACACACACATATATATGTGAGACAGAAACGAAAAAGGGACCTGTTCACGACAATTTTCGACTTTGAGTTATTCATATTTTTTAAATCCTCATTTAATTCCTATCAATTTGGTGCAAGTCCTGGGAGTCTACAATTTTTGTTTGTTAAATCTATAGGACTTTCAAATTACGTGATAAAGAAGGGCCATTTTGAGAAAAATCTATTTGGAAATCCAAATTAGCATAACATTTTTTTTTCCATATTTAAGAAACAATTTTGGTATGAAATGAAAGCTCTAAATGTCTTCTTTAATGGGAATACCTATTTTTGTCTTAACTCACAGCAGTTTTCAAGAAAATAATGTTTTTTTTAAGCATGTCCGATAAAAACATAATAAAAGTGATACTTCTGAAAAGGGACCTCTTGGCGGCCCTATGTTATTTCACCATAACGAATCGCAAAACTGCCGAAAGCGACCTCTTGGCGGAATTTAGTTATTAAAAGACGTTCTACATTTACAATAACCTTGTAGTAGTTTACCTCATCACCGATAGAATTCGTCGCGAGTTCAGTTTTGTATATAAATATATATGAAATGAAACTAATGGTATTTTTTGCTTCTGGGGACCTCAAAACAAAAAAAGTATTATGTCCCCAGACCTAGGTTTCACCATGACTACTACCGTAATAGCTTATTCCCTATAGGGAAATTCGCTAAAAACTAAAACCTATAGAACCATATCTATAGGTTGATGTGATGAAATCCTTTGAAACGACACAATCAACAACGATCAGCTGGTGATTGACTGTTCAACTGTAGAACTGTTAAGTTAACTGAGATGCAACTATATTACAGTCAACAATCGCTAACTCAAAATTCAGGGGACTAAAATTTTCTTATGACGAATATTTAGAGTTACAGGGGAAATTCAGGTTAAATTTGCCTTATAATATAGAGATGAAATTGAATTTGACTTATTGACTTAATTTCAAGTTATGTCTCTTTTACTGATAAAGGTGAAAAATACGTTTAAAATTATTTTTGAGTTTCATTATTATTTTTACTTAGAGGTTTTTCAAGGGGATTGAAGACAATTCGAGATACCAAAGATTTTGTGTTAGAGTTAGCTAGAGTGGGCTGAATTAATTTCCCTACGGTCAACTCACCTCTGGATGCTCCTGTATCATAATGTCGGAAGCTCGAGCCTAACACAACCAATCAAACATCAAGACATGCAAATTCTGTAACTTAAAACAGCATAAATACACAACATTCAACAACAGAAACTAAAAACAAGTAAATAGAACGATTCTAGCTAGTAAAGGTAATAAATCAGCAATACTAATCGCTATAAGACTTACTCACGTTAGACTGATTGAAATTATAGAGTAATGAATGATCACTAGACTAAACAAGAATGATCAACTTAATTACTTGATTGGTGGCGATCAAGATTAAAGATAATTTTTTTAAGATATTTAATTTGAGAATCTTTAGATTTTTCAGCAATTTACTTTTGGATTAGATCAGCCATTAAATAAAATTCAAATTGTAATATATAAGAGTGACAAGAACAATCTGATTAAAACTAACCTACTTCCATTTTCATTAAAGCTTATATTTTTTACACTTTTTAGCATGATACCCATTGTTTGCTATCAGAAATGAAACGCAAACATCTACCACACTCATAAATACATTTACACTTATATTGCATAAAATAAGGACGATACATAAATGAAAAGATGGAGAATGGAGATCGATTTCAACTGGACACATTGATCATCATAAGGCCCAAAGAAAAAATGTCAAATGATGATTAATGAAAATACCAAATGATGATTAATGAAAATGCCAAATGATGATTAATGAAAATGCCAAATGTATTCTCTCATTCGACCTGATGAAGATCGGTGTGCCCAGTGGAAATCGATAGCTATTTTCCATCTTTTCATATATTATTTACCTTCTGTATTTTATGCAGTGTAAGTGTAAATATATTTTTTAGTGTTGTAGATGTTTGTTCAACTTATAATATATTTTGCCTTATAAAACTATTTTACTTTAGTAACTTTTAACTATTTGTATAGAAGAGTCACTAAAAAAGAAAGCTTAAACAAGAATCTGATATTGTTAAAATTGTAGTAAACTTAACAGCTACAATTGTTGCCTTTGCTTATCATAAATAATTGCCTGCAGTTGCCATTAATTAACCTGCTCAAATAAAAAAGATCAAAAAACAACAAATTAAAATTAGAATAAATATTAACACTCAGGAATGAAGTTGTTCAACAAACCAACGCCATTCACAACCCCAAGAAATTTTTTGTCTATTTTTTTATATTCTTTGATTTTACTGAGACAGTTTCTTACTTAGAGATTATAATAAAAATTGAACAGTGAAATTGTAAACTATTACACCTTAATAGTTTTATTGTTATTTATATGGATTCATTTAACTATTGTTTTGCTACATCAGAAAAAAATTAAGGAGTGTATGATGAAAAAAAATCATAAAAACAATGTACTGTAAATTAAAAGATATAAACCTTAAAATCTAATAAATGTATTTTTTTGTTTAATTTTAAAAATATATTTAATGGGGTTTGAAGTTTTTTGTTTGAAAGTTATGTTAAATTAGAATAAGATGATTTTAACAGTAATTGTATTAAAGATTGATTTAACTAACAATACTTTAATACTTTGCCCTTAAACAAAAAGTTACACAACTTTGGTTGATGTTTTATTTAATTTGTGAGAATTAGATGAATCAAATGAGCCACCATCTAGTTTTCTACGACAATTGGTTTAGAAATAGCAATTGGTACTAGGAGCAAAAACAACCCTCTTGAATAAATTACTGCCAGACCTGGAACAATGGATAAGTTGAACAATAGATTGTCTACGGCTTCCACGGAATATAGCTGCATGTTTTTGTGTCATGCTTTCCTCATTAGCGAGAATGCCGCACCGTTCGGCAGTTCCCGTCCAAATAATTCCCGAGTATAAAAAATCCCGTCCGCGGATCGGGACAATTTCGGGACCCAACCATGCCAACAAATCAGTTTATAAATTGACAGATTACATTGACAACATATAAAAAAAAAACTACTAATTGACATAAAGGAAAAGAACATGCTGGATGAAACTATTCTAAGGATGCATCACAAAACAAATTTTAGAACATTGCTTAATTTTGGGTGTTACATACCTTAACTTATGAACAATGAAGATGTTTTAGGACCAAAAATCTATCCTTAAGTTTATACTTTAATAATATTTTGTCAAGATTTATAAGTACAGTAGTTAATACGGATTGATGTTGATCTAGGGCATGGAAATCCCAAACCGAATGGGCGGTCAGAGGGCAGAGCTGACCACCTGTTCAGCCTAAATCAGTTGCTACAGGAGCACAGGAGTTAACCCTCTGAGTTGTCAAAATCAGCTGTCTGCTGTCCTATTTCTCACCCTTTCCTTTATTTCAATATCTCGCTCTTTTAGGGACTCGTACAAAAAGCTCTTTGAGGCAGACATGCTTAGAGGTTTGGTTGAAGTCTCCTGTGATTTTTATGTTGGATGTGTTTTTGGGTACATCATCCACAATTTTGACATACACACTACACCAGAGTTCTAAATAGAAATTCTCAACAAGGGTACATCTTGTAAAGTGTTGAAGTACTGTAGTGTTTGTAATATTTTGTGTTTTATTATGCCCTTATTGTGAAGATGTGTGTAATTTAAGCAATATTACTTTTAATGTTTTGACAAAACTTATCCAACATGAAAAAAATAAACTAGTATATGTTGAGGTTACAAATGGCCTAGGTTGAAATGCATCCAAGAAATCCATCACTGGCTTGTAGACATGAGTACAATGATTAATATAAATATGTCAAACTCAATCCATAGCTAACATCTAAAACATGACTTGCTCGACTAGAAAATACATTCCCGAAGGAGTTAGCTAATGCGGAGGCAGTTATGCTTACCAGGACCGGTAGTCATTGAAACTGTGTTGGACATGGGACCGTAGCCCTTGCTGTTGCGAGCTTGTATCTTGAAGTAGTAGGTCGTGCTCGGAGTCAGACCTTTGATGCTACTGGTCATCTTGTCTCCCACTACCCCTTCCACCACCCAGTCACGATCACGCTTGGACAGATCCGTCGTGTACGACACAACATAACCTGCAACATGACAAACAACCATCACTGGATTGGAACCGGCAGGAGTCTTACATCAGATGGATAGAAAATCCAATAGTCCTTACAGGAAATAGCACTAGTGAAAACCAGATGGATAGAAAATCCAATAGTCCTTACAGGAAATAGCACTAGTGAAAACCAGATGGATAGAAAATCGAATAGTCTTTACAGGAAATAGCACTAGTGAAAAAAATATGTTCAGTATAAAAACAAATCGTAAATAGAATCAAACAGCATAAAGCTCTAAGCAGTACAGAAGCGTGTATGGTGATGAGTAAAGATAAATAGTTTGGAATTCCAAATTTTCAATTGAAAATTTAGAAACTTCAAGATTAAAAAACCCTTGTTAGGCTTATCTTACCTGTGCCATAGATGCCTTGAGATCCAATTCATTTTAGACTGGTCACCTTAGACAAAAGCCCTCATGATAATGTTATGCTTTGTTGTGTTTCAAATTAAAAAGACAACCCATAACAAGATGGAAAACTTTTCAATATTTTAACTACCTACTCTCTTCAACTAATGCACTCTCAAAGCAATTGATAAAATGACAGGGGAGTTTTTGGCGAGTTTGCTGCAGTTGTATAAATACTAATTTTTGAAATATAATAAAACAATGAAGGTCTGATGTGACTTTACAGCTTATGTCATATTATATTAACAATGTTTAAAACCAATTAAATTTCCTAGCTACCACTGAAAAACTGGTCCAATGGGTTTTAAAACCAAAACCCACTCACCTGTGATCTGGCCATTGGGTTGCTTCGGAGGTTGCCAGTTGAGGTTCACCATGGACGGGTTCCCCTCAACCGGCACCACAGTCAGGTCCCGGGGAGGAGAAGAGGGAGCATCCTCCATGGTCGTGTTGGAAACCACCATACTCCACCGGCTCTCCCGCCGTCCCTGCCACACAACATTCCGTCCAACACTTAATGGTAAACATGTAATTCTTGATGAAACCACCATACTCCACCGGCTCTCCCGCCGTCCCTGCCACACAACATTCCGTCCAACACTTAATGGTAAACATGTAATTCTTGATGAAACCACCATACTCCACCGGCTCTCCCGCCGTCCCTGCCACACAACATTCCATCCAACACTTAATGGTAAACATGTAATTCTTGATGAAACCACCATACTCCACCGGCTCTCCCGCCGTCCCTGCCACACAACATTCCATCCAACACTTAATGGTAAACATGTAATTCTTGATGAAACCACCATACTCCACCGGCTCTCCCGCCGTCCCTGCCACACAACATTCCATCCAACACTTAATGGTAAACATGTAATTCTTGATGAAACCACCATACTCCACCGGCTCTCCCGCCGTCCCTGCCACACAACATTCCATCCAACACTTAATGGAAAACATGTAATTCTTGATGAAACCACCATACTCCACCGGCTCTCCCGCCGTCCCTGCCACACAACATTCCATCCAACACTTAATGGTAAACATGTAATTCTTGATGAAACCACCATACTCCACCGGCTCTCCCGCCGTCCCTGCCACACAACATTCCGTCCAACACTTAATGGTAAACATGTAATTCTTGATGAAACCATTTAAATACAAATGATTTTAGTGTTATTCTGTAAGCTATACACATATGATTTTTCATTTAATGAAATATAACTAAATTTGCTCAATATTGTACTAACATAAAATAAACCTTGAGAATGACTGTAAATGAACCCAGCGAACTTTAAGCAGCAGCAAACAATTTCACGAAATGGGTTGAGAAAAGTGGAAAGAGGGGATATTTGATAAACTTAACCAAATACTAACATGCCAAAAACACACATCCCATTCCACTGGAAACTTATTTTCTCAGAAAAGTTTTTAATAAAATTTGGTTTGACGTTACAGTAGAACCTTGATAGTTCGACACTTTGTGGACTTGGAGAGTGTCGAACTATCAAAATGTCAAACTATATAGAGTATATGAGAAATTTTAACACTGAGAGTATAAAAATCATAATTTGGATTTAGGAAACACTACATTTTAGTGAAACCATAACCTAATTGAACTTTAACATAAACAACATTCAAATCATTCGCCAATTTGTTTACATTTTCACTTTTGTCAGGCTCCAACATGGACACTATCGGTCATTATTAACATGTTCACTATCGGTCATTATTAACATGTTAAATTGTCATGGACCATGTCAAACTATCAGGAGTGTCGAACTATCGAGAGTCGAACTATCGAGAGTTGAACTATTGAGGTTCTACTGTATCTACAAATAATCCACACTTATACTTTACACTAATATTTTGTCTCTCTGGGGACTTTTCAGAGGGGAAGAGGAAAATGAAGTGACAGAGTTTTCAATAACAAATTAAAACTGTCCCTACTAAGGATTTCCAACAGGCAGCAACAGTTTGAATCTATAAATAAAAACCCTGTCACATAACTCTCTCGTCTGCTCTGAGGAAGTCCCTCAGGGGGACGAAATATTTGTGAAAATGTATTAATTTGTTTCTTATGTGCTTATAATTTGCTAGAACACAATTTTTCAGTTAAGCTAGCTAAATCCTTTGTCCTTATTTTGCTAACCTTAGATTCTTATGATTTCAAATAATTTATCCCGAAATAATTACATAAAATAAAAATAAAGCAAGTACATAAACATAATTAAACTAATCACACAATTTTGGAGAACCCCCACAGAGACTACATGTCTGCGTGTGGGGAAGAGTCTTCATAGTCACTCACACTTTACTTACACTTCACGTTTTCTTTTAACTTAAGTAAAATACATTAAATAATTAAACTAAAAGATACCATATGACACAGCAAAAGAAAACGAACATATGGCTTGATCTTGTTACATCTGTTGGTCAAGAGGGCAGGCCTCGGCAACATGAGTCCTGCACTTATTATTTGTAAACACATTTATGAAATCAAGTCTACGTGGGCTTGAGTGACTTCAGAATTTTTCTCTAAACACTAATTTATCACCTACTAACCTGAAGTAGTGCTAAAACTCAAGATTACAATTATTGACGTGCATGGACAAGCGTCACATGAGAGTACAAAATGTCAAATACAAATAAAGCTTATTATTTAAATACTGTATATAAAAAATAAAACAGATCTAAAAGAATGCTAAAATATCCAGAATAGAATATAAAATGTACAAAATGACTAGAAAAATGAAATTTAAACAATATAAATTGGATAATCAACAACAGTAAAGGAAATAAAATCAACAAAATAAATTCAAAATAAACTAGGACTTAGTACTAATGGTAAAACTCCCAACAAATATTGAAAAAATCATCAACTTGTCAATAAGTACATTTAAAATTCTTTTTTAAACTTTGGGTAAGGCAATGACTTGATTTAAGTTGGCAATGAATTATCAAATTTAGTAGAAACATAAAACCAATTTTTCTGTGAGCTACTTTACCTATACAGTTGAGCTCTTAAAACAATATTTAAATCTAGTGTTATACGAATGGAAATCGGCATTGATACTAAAAAACTCTAAATACATACAGTGAATTAAAGGGTTAGAATGCAAAGTTGTACAAACGAAGATTTACAAGATGTACAACAACGAGGAACCTTACAAGTTAACTTATGGCCCTTTTTTGTAGGATAAAATGTTACAGTTACAGTTTGATCCCCAAAGAACAATTCCATAGGTCAAAATACTTTGAAATACTGATGTGTAGTAGCTATGTCAAAATCTCAGTACCAGTCCCACGACTTGAAATATTATGTTGCACTGTGACATGTCAAAAGACCTAAAACAGTAACACAATTACCTTTTTCTACATCACTAACTATATTATTGACCAACTTGACAACAGCATTACAAATACTTTTATTGGTACTATAAACATATCTTGATTGTCAGTGAATATGCTAATCTTTCAAAATGATCTGTAACCTGTTTTTGAAGCAAAGTTTCAACAATTTAAACACAATCGGAACAATTGATATGGGCTGATAGTTGTTTTCAGCCTTCCTGTTACCTTTTTTTATCCGTTGCTATTAGATTCTTTATGGTATGTTTTATGAGTGATGGTATTTGAATTATTAATTTTATTCTTGGCTACTCGTCACTATTTGTTCTAAAAGTTAGACATTTTTTTTAATAAACTATGTATTTGAACTTCTTGTCAGAAGTCATCTTAAGCAAGAAGTTGAAATATATAGTTTATTGAAAAACTTATCTAATTTTTAGTACAAATAGTAATGAGTAGCCAAGAATAAAACGATTAACGCCGGTACTGCTTTAATATTCTTGAACTTTAGTGGGAAAACACATCCTAAACCTTCATTCAAAGTGAGTTAAAACCTCGTTTATATGAGAAGCAGATATCTTCATTATTTGAGAAGTTAATCCATGATGAATTAAATGGTGAATCCATGAAGTAAATATTTCAATTTACCTTGACAACTTTAACCGTGAACTCGTACTGTGTGTTGGGTTTGAGGTCATCTATCATGTAGTTCAAGTCAGTGGAGTTGTAATACTTGTAACGGGGATTGCCGGAGTGGTGGCACGAGGCGTAACGCACCACATAGTAGCGGCTATCCGTCACCAGCTGAAACCAACGGAATGTTGTGTATATTTAATGACAACTCTAATTTAAAATTTAAATTTTAATGAAAGCTAAGAGAACTGTAACATTGGCCACGGCAGTGATACAAATGGTTTCATTAAGTACAGTAGAGTCCTGCTACTCCAAACTAATTCAGACTGGACCTTGTTCTGTTCAGCAAGATTTAGGAGGATTTTATTAATAGACCAAAATGCAAGACTTGCTTGCTTCTGCTGTTTATTCAATCATGACGTATAATATTGCCACTCAATGATTGGATTACCGAACAATTGGACTTGTAACTGCAAAACTGCATTAAATGGCAGCAAATTGCATTCAGACAATGTGATCAAGTTTGTCAACGATAATCTAACAAAAAATGTTCACTCCTGTACACATAATGCCAATCTACACTCTGCTGGTATGTTTAAAAAAATCAGTAAAACTAAATAAGGTGCTGTATCAACAAATATTCTGCATGCATAAATATTCTTTCAATTTTCAAGAAAAGCTTGTAGAAAACAATTACTTGCACCTTTGGATCTAAACGATGTAGGTGACTTTTTGTCATATAAATGAGATTTTTCAAGTGAGTTAAAGGGATATGTTAGGAAGTTACTATACACTTGGTTTTATAAAGGATGTTGCATATTTCTTTTCTTTGTACAAGGTGTCGGTAAATGATGTATTCCGTGAAATACAGGTAGGAATTCATAAGGGATGGACTGTAAATTGTCACTGAGAATTTTTTAATTATGCATTAAGCTGATTTCTGGCCATTTTAGAGCCAGGAAGACTTATTTTTGAGATAAAATCTTTATAAAATGAAGACCATGAATTAGAGAAGACAAATCTAAAACTATACAAAATCAATCACCCACTACATCGAGTATCATTCTGCAGAGATGGCTACAAACTTCATTGACTGTAGGATTTAAATTGTTACATGTTCTGGTTATAAATCTCAACAAAATTCATGAGCTATCTTCAAAAAATGGGTAAATTTAGATAACTAAATGCAACATTAATAAATGTTAGTAAAACATGATATGTCAGTGAAATACTACCAAACATGGTAAATTCTACAATGCTTATCTCAACTTGAAAACTACAATTTTATTTAGGCCGGTATGTGTTTTTAGGTTTGGTCCAATAAGGGCAAAATTCACAATTTATAAGAAAATAAAAGACAAATCCCAATAAATAATATTCAAGTTAACTATATAAATGAATACTTGTAATGAAACCGATAAGCGAACTTACCTGGCTCTGAGAGAGTGTGCTGTCCGTCCAATAGACGACGACTGTGGTAGAGGAAAGAACAATGACCTTGAGGCCGACAGGGGGTATGAGAGGGGTGAGGGGCTCGGGGGAACCTTACCTGGCTCTGAGAGAGTGTGCTGTCCGTCCAATAGACGACGACTGTGGTAGAGGAAAGAACAATGACCTTGAGGCCGACAGGGGGTATGAGAGGGGTGAGGGGCTCGGGGGAACCTTACCTGGCTCTGAGAGAGTGTGCTGTCCGTCCAATACACGACGACTGTGGTAGAGGAGAGAACAATGGCCTTGAGGCCGACAGGGGGGATGAGGGGGTGAGGGGCTCGGGGGGAACCTTACCTGGCTCTGAGAGAGTGTGCTGTCCATCCATACACGACGACTGTGGCTAGAGGAGAGAACAATGGCCTTGAGGCCGACAGGGGGGATGAGGGGGGTGAGGGGTTGGGGGGGAACATTACCTGGCTCTGAGAGAGTGTGCTGTCCGTCCAATACACGACGACTGTGGTAGAGGAAAGAACAATGGCCTTGAGACCGACAGGGGGGATGAGGGGGGTGAGGGGCTCGGGGGGAACCTTACCTGGCTCTGAGAGAGTGTGCTGTCCGTCCAATACACGACGACTGTGGTAGAGGAGAGAACAATGGCCTTGAGGCCGACAGGGGGGATGAGGGGGGTGAGGGGCTCGGGGGGAACCTTACCTGGCTCTGAGAGAGTGTGCTGTCCGTCCAATACACGACGACTGTGGTAGAGGAGAGAACAATGGCCTTGAGGCCGACAGGGGGGATGAGGGGGGTGAGGGGCTCGGGGGGAACCTTACCTGGCTCTGAGAGAGTGTGCTGTCCGTCCAATACACGACGACTGTGGTAGAGGAGAGAACAATGGCCTTGAGGCCGACAGGGGGATGAGGGGGGTGAGGGGCTCGGGGGGGAACCTTACCTGGCTCTGAGAGAGTGTGCTGTCCGTCCATACACGACGACTGTGGTAGAGGAGAGAACAATGGCCTTGAGGCCGACAGGGGGGATGAGGGGGGTGAGGGGCTCGGGGGGAACCTTACCTGGCTCTGAGAGAATGTGCTGTCCGTCCAATACACGACGACTGTGGTAGAGGAGAGAACAATGGCCTTGAGGCCGACAGGGGGGATGAGGGGGGTGAGGGGCTCGGGGGGAACCTTACCTGGCTCTGAGAGTGTGCTGTCCATCCAATACACGACGACTGTGGTAGAGGAGAGAACAATGGCCTTGAGGCCGACAGGGGGGATGAGGGGGGTGAGGGGCTCGGGGGGAACCTTACCTGGCTCTGAGACAGTGTGTGCTGTCCGTCCAATACACGACGACTGTGGTAGAGGAGAGAACAATGCCTTGAGGCCGACAGGGGGGATGAGGGGGGGTAAGGGGCTCGGGGGAACCTTACCTGGCTCTGAGAGAGTGTGCTGTCCGTCAATACACGACGACTGTGGTAGAGGAGAGAACAATGGCCTTGAGGCCGACAGGGGGGATGAGGGGGGTGAGGGGCTCGGGGGGAACCTCATCCCTCGTGCGAACTGACTCGTACTTGGCGGGGCCGTCCCCCATCTCGTTGCAAGCTCGCAGGCTGATCACATACTCCGAGTTGGGCTCTGAAGCACACAGACAAAATGATTAGCTGCAGTAGCCTACTGATCAGAGCACGGTTAACCAAGTAGGGTGACTAAGATTGAGATCAAAGATCTTAATAAATAAATGATGGTCATGCAAAGCGAGACATATTTCTTTTAATGCACAAGATTAAATCTCAACCTAAATAATTACAATAACTCTGAGCAACATTAGATAATGTAATACCTTGAAGTTAAAGGGATCCGAGCATATGAAACTACATTTTTGTCATGACACGACTGAAAAGACGCAAGGTCCAAGATTGTTATTGACATCATACAATAATGATGCATTGGACATTCAAGACATTTTTATTTAGATTAAAATCACTCAATAACGTTAAAAGGTTAAAGAGCTAAAAGAAAATACAACAATAATTATCAATTTATAAGAGTGTGCAATTTAAATAAATTAAAAACATCAGAGCACAAGAACTACGAATGGAAATAAAACAGTGAAATAAATGACAAAGATAATCTATAGAATCAAACAACAATGATAAACTTGTAAGAAACAATGGTGTAACAATAGTGAAATAAGATCGGCCACGATCACAGGAACTAGAGAAGCCTAACCAGCAAAACCTAGGTTTCATGAGTGTAAATAAATTAAATACTGTAGTTTTTATTTGGAGTGTTTTTATGATGTGATTATCAAGTTGAATTTTACCATAGGCTATAATCCAAATTTGGCTTAATATGGAACTTTTCCTGGGTCACGGGTTAATTGTCCCTTAAAAGCTACTTGCATAGAACAACAAAAATTTCAGTTTCCCTAACATCACACCACTTGAGGGAGACAGAGCTTCATTGAAGACTGTTTTAAAGAATTAATTTTAGGCTCCTACTACTTATTGTTTATTTGAGACTTTTTTATAGTGCGCCAATAAAAATGTTACCAACTCACACACATATATATTTTTTAATAAATAAAAATTTAAGGCACTAAAATAAGCAATTCCAATTCTGTCTGTATATATTCCATATACAGTGCTCTCGTTCATCGGAAGTAATGTGGCAGACGGTCAGTTGCATGTCAAAAAATTCCGATGAAGCAGATTACATAGTGAGTCATCATTTTTGCTGTTACAGCGACCAATTATGGTTATATTCACAACTATTGGTAAGATAACACAAGAGGTTTTCTGTCAAGGAAATAAAGATCCCCATACTGTCCCCACCCTACATTCCATAGCAACAGTTTATCTTCATTGGGTCAAAAAGACCCGAAACTGTGGTAGTGTAAACTAACTAGGGGTGTGCGAGTACTCGAGTGGTCGAATAGTTGTGGTCGAATACTAGCACTATTCGGCTCGGCTCGAGGTTATGCCAAACTATTCGAGTGGTCGAGCTGAAAATGATTACAGAAGCAACAATTGCAACAACAAAAAAGAGTTAAGAAGAAAACTCTGTACTAACAATTATTTGATTTATTAATTAATGGAAAAAAGCAGAGAAACACGGCAATTTATAATTGAGCTGTGTGATCGCAAACAGGGTTAGGGAGATAAGACGATGGCAGGTGCGGGGCGGGGTTTGTTTACCACGCAATAGGACCGCGGTAATGACCTTGACTGGTGGAGACAACACACGCACACACGCACACACTCTCACACACCCTCGCCCGGCGAGAAATATGTTCTAAAAATAGAAACCATAAACCAAGAAAGGTCCTATTAGTTTCCTCTTCATTGTGTAATTATCGTTCTGATTTGTGTGCTGTTCAGTGACCCTTAGTAATTTTGGGTTATATTATGCAAAACAACACATTTAAAAATGCATTTGATTTGCATTTCAAGAAATGTTTGATAAAGTGACATTAAAATTTTATTTGACAAATTTATTAGACTAATTTAGTAATTAGCACACATTTAAAACAATTTATTGTTCTTAAATTTTTACCAGTTAGACAAAAAGATGAACAATAACTTGTTTTTGTTTGCGTGCTCTTATCTTGAATAAATTATCCCAAGCGACCCTCCCCCCTCACCCAGCGCCGGACCCTCCCCCCCCTTCACCTTACCCACCCATCCTTGGTTTTTTGTCCACGTTGGACCCTTTTATTGTTCCTTGTTCACTCAATTAGAAGATCTGTCAACCGTGGTATTGGGTTATCCGGGATCCTTCAACCAGTCATTACCCCGGTTAATCGGGAGTTGACTGTGTTTTACTTTTTTCATTTAATTGCCAAAACATGGCCTTTTGGGAAGATAAAAGGTAATTTTTTTTTTTTTTTTTTTTTTTTGCTGTCTGGGCTTGGCTCGGCTCGGCTCGAAACTCGAATATTTCATTACCAGCTCGGCTCGGCTCGGCTCGACCAGAAAAATCACTATTCGCACACCCCTAAAACTAACCCTCTGGATCACTAGACAAGCAGGTATTGTAAACCACTCTTTTGCCATCCAATAGTTTTTGCTCAACTCATGAGCATCGATTCTTTTAATAGCTTTAAGTTTATCCTTGATACTTGATAGACATGCAAAATGTGATAGATTATTGTATTGCGTGTGTAACAAATTGAAAATTGAATGCAATAAAATGTAAAAATTATATTTTGTAAAAAAATGTTTATAAAATCCAGATCATCAGTTCTAATGTCACCAAGTTGGATGAACGAGAGAGTACTGTAATCAGTTTGAAATATTCATAACCTGATTATGGGGATTAGCAAGATTATGATATTCTTTGCATTAAAAATACCAACCTAGTCCACTGATGACATAGTAGCGTGTCTTGCCGTCCAATTCTTGAACATAAGCATCCGGTATCCCTTTGCCCCAGCCGATGGTAAAACCGCGAACCATAACATTCTGGTTGGCCGGTGGGGTCCAAGAAACTGTAATTGAATCTGTGCTCGGTTTCACTGAAACATAAAAATTAATAGGTCAAGAAAAATCTTATCATTACAAGATTGTCATCCTTTCATGAACAAATAAGTTTATCAATATTTTTTTTTAGTAAATACATAAATTATTGATTTATTATTAGATTAATTATTATAGCAATTAATTATTGGTAATGGTAAATAAAGACTAACTTTGAATGTTTCATAAAACCTTTTTTCTTAACAAAGTTAATTTGACTCAAATCAAATGGTAGACCGTGAGTCTCATACCAAGACTCGACATTGATGTGCCGAGGATCTTGGAGTGAGATTCTTACATTTTTATACATAATAATTTATATTTTTGAATATACTGGCTGCTATTTGTGATAAAGGCCTCTCCACTAACTAATGTTAAGTATATTACAACTTTTCTCCTGTACGATCTGTTGCAAAATGTAAAAGAAACATTAATTTGCCTCTGTCTCTCTCTACCACTGGAACCTGACTGGCGATTTGACAAGGAGTATAGTAAAGGTAGGGTGAAAATTCAAAGAACATTATTTGGTTTTAAAACTCATTTAAGAAATTTTAGTCAAAACTGTTATGTTTAAAAATAAAAAAAACCCATTTTTAGCCCTTTTGAAACCTTGTAAAAACTTGTTTCCAAAGCTCAATCACTGGGGTTTTCAAACGCTGTCCTACACCGTCATACCAAATTAAATGTCATAAAAATAGATTTTTTTCCCAAAAGTATATCGTGTAAATAAACACAAGGTCAAAGCAAATATGAATTTAAGCAAATGGTGTTTTAGGTGTTTTTCGCTTCTAGGAACCTTAAAATGAAAAAATTATCATGGTCCCGGGTTTAGGTCTAACCATGACTACTACTGTAAGATGACGGTTACCTCTCATGGAAGCTGGCTCATCTGGTACTGTGCTCTCGTCCAGGTCATTCTCGTAGGTCTCTATCGTGTACCAGTCCGTGGGGGGTCCGGTGCCGTTCACGTTCATTGCAAACAGCCGAACTTGGTACACCTTGAAAAAAAAAAACATTTTATATATCAAACCCAAGAATAGAGCAGAAAAAAAATATTTCAGGAGTGGTATGTCAGGAGCTTTTATCAAACACTGTCGTTTTCAAGAAAGCCCGAGAAAGGCTGTCCCTAATATGAAACCTTAGTATTATATTTTCTATATTTCTAAATTACAGGATATAAAATAGTTGTTTATGCAACAATTGTATTATAAAGGAATCCCAGACGTAAGTGAGATGTAAGTTAGATCACAAGCAGTGTTCTGAATATCTCATAGGTGGCTTACAGGCTGAATACAATTAATGCATACACTACTCTATCTACAACCAATTTAAATTTGGTAAATCATAGTAAAAATAAAGTACGAGTAATAAACATGTAAAAACATACGGTATGGGTTATAATATGCGATCATCTATCAAAAATGTAGCATTTAACATTTCTTCACCTAATCCTCGTTCTCAATCACACTGGATCACAATCTTTTGAAATTACGAACATTTCTCAAAATGTTTTTATGTAGGCACTATACTTTTTAAAAACCACAACCAAAAGAAAGTTGATGGAGAATGGGTATTGTCAACTGCCAGTAAGTATGTTGTCCCCTTCAGGACAGTTAAATCCGCAACACATGGTACATGGCCTTGGTTACTGTGTCTCTTTTGTATCAATTATGGTACAACCGGCGATCGGTTGTTTAAAATTATCATTCGGAATGAAAAACAAGAACATCTAATTTACCCAGCTGATTGAAATCCTAGAGCTAATCCAAGAATCTAGTATAAATAGATTCATTGGAGCTTATAATGTGACCATAACATGTTCAAGAAAACATTTCTTGAACATGTTAATTTCTTGAAAATCGCAATGGAACAATCCGCTGATGTGCCAATTGCGTAATTATAACACGCCTTTCATCAAATGTCAAAGTCTCATAGGTCTATAACCTAAATTTCAATGTGAAATCTGTATCTTTAAGACCTCAATATGCAAAGGCTTTGAATTTAGTTTAACAATGTACCTCTTTACGATTTTATTTGTAGTATCATCCATTAATCTTGATTATTGCAACGGTGTTGGATAAAAAGGTAATTATATAGAAGAACGTACTCAATCTTAAACTTTTTCATATTGAGATATCATCTAGATTATAAATAGAGAAGCAAAGAAAAGAGCAAATAGAGTGTCGGATAGGCGATAACAAGCGGTTATTACCGGTTTATCGCAAACTAAGATAAGCAATCAGATAGCGCGGGCGATGTCTAACCTGTCTGGCCCGGTGCACTGTGCAGTCGGTGACCAGTGACGAGTGATGTCCGATCAAAGTAACCTTCCGCTCCGAGTTTGCGACGAATGCGAATTCACTATCATAAGTGGTATTGAATTTTCTTCATCAAGTAGTAAAGTGCGAAATTTTTTTTACAATCATGGTGCGTTACCAAAAACAAAGGGGTCTTTTTTGGAATGTCCCCGCATTTTTAAACAATTTTCTATTGGGTTCCCACATAATGGAAATGGTTAAGACACCTAACCTAACCTAACCTACCCTAGGCCGTCCCACAGCCATCCCGCGACTGACCCGCCGGGAGAGCCGCGGGGCAGTTAGGTTAGGTTAGGTTAGGTTGGAATGTCCCCGCATTTTTAAACATTTCCTATTGCCTTCAGCATGTCTAAGGAATGTACTGCAGGATAAAATTATAAACTAGAAACATGATGACGACTGAATATGTAAGCCGAGCGCGCAACCTTTTACCAACCTACCGATAAGCAGGTGAAGGACCCAAAGATAATCTTACTGATAACGATCACGATAAAATCCGTGAAGAATCCGTGATTCCATCACGGATTCTTCACATTCTTCAGATTCTTCAGAATAAATACAAGTTAATTAGTCGTTTAAATAATTAGTTTTAATCATAATATAGTATAGTTTATTTACTCAGTGTGCTATGGCCCGGAAGGTTAACACCGCGCTGCGGTGATAGGCGTTGTTAAGTTACTAATATTTTGGTTATACGTCCTTATATATCGTCGAAATACATTTTCCGACGTTTCATTTCCTGTTTTCTATCACGTTCAAGTAGTATTCTCGATGATATCTCAATATGAAAAAGTTTAATATTGAGTACGTTCTTCTATATAATTACCGATAAAAATATTTTAAGATTGTGTATCTATGTTAAATTTTTTTCGATGTAAGGTCAAGCAGTATCTATTGATAATAATTTTTAGATTACAAAATTGAGTCATTTTAATGATGACACTCCCACAAGAAGTTCTCCAAGGAACCATTAAAAAATCTTAAAAGATTCCCACAATGCATGGGTGGACCCAAGGAAGTGACGGCCCCCAGTGTGTGCTAGTCTGCCTTTGACCCAGAGGATTCCCACAATGCATGGGTGGACCCAAGGAAGTGACGGCCCCCAGTGTGTGCTAGTCTGCCTTTGACCCAGAGGATTCCCACAATGCATGGGTGGACCCAAGGAAGTGACGGCCCCCAGTGTGTGCTAGTCTGCCTTTGACCCAGAGGATTCCCACAATGCATGGGTGGACCCAAGGAAGTGACGGCCCCCAGTGTGTGCTAGTCTGCCTTTGACCCAGAGGATTCGCACAATGCATGGGTGGACCCAAGGAAGTGACGGCCCCCAGTGTGTGCTAGTCTGCCTTTGACCCAGAGGATTCCCACAATGCATGGGTGGACCCAAGGAAGTGACGGCCCCCAGTGTGTGCTAGTCTGCCTTTGACCCAGAGGATTCCCACAATGCATGGGTGGACCCAAGGAAGTGACGGCCCCCAGTGTATGCTAGTCTGCCTTTGACCCAGAGGATTCCCACAATGCATGGGTGGACCCAAGGAAGTGACGGCCCCCAGTGTGTGCTAGTCTGCCTTTGACCCAGAGGATTCCCACAATGCATGGGTGGACCCAAGGAAGTGACGGCCCCCAGTGTGTGCTAGTCTGCCTTTGACCCAGAGCAGTTCTTCCCTAAATATAAATTAAAAACAAAACAGTAACAGCCTTTTAAAATTGGTTTGATTTGGTCCTTTCATCTTCAAGAAATTAATATGGAAAACCCACTTGAATCACATGATTTTTAGTTTTGTTTATAGTATATTAAAAATATCGGTTCAGAATTATTTGAAAATTTGAATTTAGATATGAAAAATTTGTTTTACTTTCAATCAAACAGATTTTTTTCACACATCTATAATAATATAATAACATGGATTAAAACTGTAGTGTATAATCGTTTATGACATTGATTCTTTTATGATTTACTGTACAACAAAGGGGTTTCTAAGACTTTACTATGATCCATGTTGTGAAATCTCAAAGCCGATCTTATTACTCAACATAGACATTTTAAATTAATTTTTACCTTTCAACTAAAACTTAATTTTGAATTTGAAAATCAAATCATGATTAACTTAAAAAGGGTAGCCTATGAGAAAAATAACTTTTTTTAACAATACTATAATTAGAGGTTAGACGTAAAATCATTTAAATTTTTTAGGTGTTATCCTATTATACTAATTCAAAGATTACATTTAAAATCATCAAAATTAATGAATCTTACAGCAGGTTTTTTTAACAGACAGCTCCTGTTTTACAATTGGCAGGGTCCGCCCACGACACACTTACAAATTTATGGATCTCTGAGTTATAATTTGAGTATGTTCTAAGGATTACATTATCCTGGCGATATTACAATTACAACACTAGAAATATAAATCTTTTTATATCTAAGTCATTACAAAATTTGAAAAAAGAGCATGGTGGATAGAAGCTTAACAAAGAAAGGACTAAATGTCTGTTACTAAACTTTGAGCTTTACCCAGTTTAATTAGATGTTAAATATTCACTCTTATAAAATACCTAATATTCTTAAAATAAACCATTAAATAACTGACAAATGTTCTAAAAGAATACACAATAATAAAAAAAGTCATAAACCAAAACATAAAATATTCTAGGGATGATCAGGAACTACCGAACAATAGATGTTTATGTCTGGCGGCCCGCGATCTCGCTAACGAGGAAAACGCGACACAAAAACATGGCACATTCTATGAACGCCTGCGCCGGAGACGATCTATTGTTCAGCTTATCTATTGTTCTACATCGGGCAGTAATTTATTCAAGAGGGGTGTTTTTTGCTCCTAGTACCAATTGCCGTAGAAAGCTAAGAGAGGGCTCATTTGATTCGTCTCAAATCTCATTTGAGACCTTGCCCCAGAGAAAGAAGCTGTCAAGTCTGTCAGCAGGCAGCCAAGGGATATCTCCATTTACTGTTTACTAAAACCATGACAAAAACACTTTCTTAGTGACATCGTATTCAGAAAATTATCATTTTCTAAGGTAAATATTAATTTTCATTAATATACTTAGGATTAATGTTACTACAACCATCCTTTTTGTAAAGAATTGTTGGCGGGCGTTTCATTGCCTCGCCCTGTGTGTTTCTCACATGTAAAGAATGTGACAAAGAGTATTTATATTTGTATTTTGTATTTTTTTTCTATCTACACCAGTGGCATTTTTTAACGTTTTGACGGGGAACGGTCCAAACCCCAGTCTTGTTACTATCTAACATCGACCAGTTGTTAGAAAGCATCATTAATTAATAGCCCAATGACAAATGGCAACTGGGTCCGGAATCCGTCCTTTAAAAAGCTACTGTTTTTCCTCAGGATCGAACTGGCAACCTTTGGATCCAAAGGCGAGCACTATAACCCAGCCAGTATGTCTACGTACGGAGCTTTTGTCCAGATTCTGGATGGCGAAGAGTCGCTGGTTGCCGGCAGCAGTTTGGGTGTCCCCTCGGCCCCTCATGTCCTTTTTGCGGTAACGGACTTTGTACCCAGTGATGACTCCGTTCTGGCCGTCCTTCTGTGGCGGCTCCCACCTCACGTACACGGTCTACACAACACACATTTTGATCTTAATATTACAGTTTAACTCGTTTTAGCATACCGTATATTATATAATATTATCTCTTTTATCCAGAATATTGCTTCAGGGTGTCCACAGAAAATGAGTCATTGATTTCCCAAACTCACAAACTTAAATAAAAAAATTATAAGTATATGATATTATTTTTTGTCCTAATATTGTCTGTTCACAGAATTAAACCCTCCAACTGGTCATCATAATTTCCTTTACTGGTAAGGTCTTTTTTGACCGCCGTGCAAACATTTAGTAAAATCAACATAAAACATATAAATTGCTATATAAAATATACAAATTTTACTGAACCCTTGCAGATGGATCGCTATCGTGATCTTACCAGTAACACGCGTAATTGCGTCGCGATCACGACCTTTACCAGTTGGAGGGTTAAATTGTTTTTATTAGTATCATCCGAACTCTTGTTAAATATGTGTATATTGTAAAGGAACCCCTGAACGGACTTTGTGTCTTAGGGGCCCAATTATTTTGAACAGTATTAATTTATTGTAATTTATAGTATATTTGTTGAGGTCAGCTTGGCTAATTTTAAATGTTGTAATCATTGTGAATTTGTAAAATATTGTACTGTATACTATTCAGAAAATAAAGATTTATTTATTTATTTATAACACAACATACACAAAAATAATATTACTGCTCAGGCAAGTTAAATTACAGCAAATACTGAAATATGTATTAACAGATTATAATAGAGTAGGCTAATTATTTCTTCTAAAATATGGCATTCAAATTAGGAAGGAAAAAGGAATCTATCCCCAAAGTGCCTCCTCTACCCCAATTGTGTTGATATTAATTAGGTATTTTATAATGTGATATTACAGCTTGCTTACCCAAGCTACTAAGCCTAAATGACTTGCGACACACTTAACAAAGTCAAAGTTGCATCACTAACTACCAAGTCTAATAAGCCATTAAATTTAGGAAATAATTTGGCATAAAGCCACAATTTATTAAATTTACACTGTTTAACAGCCAGTGCACGGCTAACAAGCACCCAAAAATATAAGAAAAATTTATAATTAAAAATAGTCTGAATACAAATTTATGACAGTAAATTGAATTTTCATAATAAAGCACTAAAAAGTATCCATCATTGTGGCTGATTTCTCTAACTTTCCAAACTTTTTGTCTTTTTCCTGAACTTTCTTGGACAAGAATTTTTCCCCTGACTTTCCATGACTATCTCTGACGAATGTGGACACAATGTGCTTGGTAAACAGTTTTTAATACATTTAAACCAATATATGTGTTTTTTTCTTTTAATATTATATATAAGTGAGGGTTCATCTACTACCAGTTAAAGATGAAGTAGGTAAATATTTATAAAAAAATCTAAACCAATACTGTTATTCGGCAAAGGAACAAAGGAAAACAGCGTAGTTAGTTGTGGGTGTTGGGGGAGGGTGGCAAATTTTTAAACCCGACTCTGGTAACGTACCGTGGAGCTGGCGGCTTCCAGGGTAACGTTCTCGGGAGGTTTGCTGGGAACATCCGAGTATGTCCTAACGGTGATTTCCTCCGAGGCTGTACCAGGTCCATTTTCGTTGTGTGCCACAAGCCATATGTTGTACTCCTGGAACTTCTTCAGATTCTCCAATGTGTAGCTCAACTCTGTGGTGTTGCGGTAGAACTCTTCCGAATCATCAGTCTAAAAGAATCATAGAATAATTGTTTAACCACTCAATGTATTTTACAGGATTTTTAAAGTGCACTAAAAAATTACAACAGGCAATGAGAAAGTTGACAGAAAACGTATTCATTGCATAGTAATTATTTGATAATAACTGCTATTGGGTAAGAATTTTTCATGTGGGGGTTAGTCTTTGGTTACACGTCTACAGTCTGTATCTTTGGAACAAGATAACAGTTGCCAATTACGGTAGAATCCCCCAAACCCAGACTTCGATAACCCGGAATTCTGGATAACGTGAAATGCCTGTCTGATGACTAAGTGCACTGGATATCAAGGCGCTAAACAGCATGCCATCAACCAGAGCACAATGGGGTGCTTTGATTTTTTCCTTAGGTTTTTTTAATTAGGTTTAAGGTTTTAATTATCTATTCAAAGAATAGGCTCTAGAGTGACTCATATTGCAAATGTAATGTCGGACGATTACTCTCGATATAAGTCACAGATCAGTCTCAAATTTCATTCGAATATTGTATGTGCCATTTTGAAGGCCAAGTTCGTTGTTGAAAGTATTTGGTTGGATATTAATAAAATAAACCTAAAAAGTTACGTTTTAATTTTTCTCCATAAAAAATGTATTGGAGGCATTTTTAGCGGTCTGTGTTTTGTCTTCATTTTAGCGACGTCTTTGCGGGTATTAACAATCGAGGCTGGAGCGTTGTGATTGGACAATAGACCGGCTCAGTCCAGTCCAAATAATTTGACTGAGAACTGGAGCAGAGTGACAAGACAAGGAGGAGTATTTGTATGAACAATAGATGTTAAGTCTGACAACAGAAACAATTAAGAAAAAGCTCAATTACACTAGAACTAATTAATAAAAAACGTATATACATACTTAAAATTTCTACATAAGAATTTATTAAAAATTACACAGTGAGTAAATTATTTTTAGTGTTGATATTAATAACTTTAGATATGGCAGGCAAAGCCTTTTAGGAATAGTTTCCGGTTAATTCATCATGCGTGTTGTCTATCAACGTGTATTCATTAAATTTCACTATCTTTACCGTAAGCAACATTAGTCATGGATTACAGAAAAATATTATTTATTTCATTTCTGTAACTTTGATTGTTCCCCTTCTAAAGAGCCTATGTAATAAAACACAGTTCAGAAGAGCTTAGAACTTAACTGTGAATCCACACAAAGCAAGTTGTTTGGCTAACCTAAACCAATTTACTGTAAAATTTGATTCATATAATTAAAATTCATTCAATGGAATATTATTTTTGTTTTTCAAACTAGGCAAGAGAAGTCCTAGGTTGTGTAAAGTAACTAAGTAGGCAAATAGTGGGCAATTTGTCTGAGGACAGATCGTAATAGGCAAATTGTGGGCGTTAAGTGAAGCCTAGGCCTTAGTTAAGTTTCCTTATATTTTGTGTGATAAAGCAAAAGCTATTGACATGTTCACCATAGCTAAATGAAACTTGATGAGGGTCCCTGCCAGTTAACATATTTAAAAGAGAATGTTAAGAGAAGAGAATCAGAGTGTACAAAATAGTGATTAGCCTAGATCTTTGTCAGTAACAGTTTACACATAAAAATTTTTTTTTTAATTTAGACTTAAATCATTTTTAAAGAAATCCATTAAAGCTTTATTGGCCTAGGAAATACTCTGTTACCATGGTTGTAGTCATTTTATTTCCTAAGCCAAAACCCATGATACCTACTTTTAATTTTGAGGTCCCTAGAAGCCCAAAACAAATTAAATTTCAGTTAATTTCCCTATCACCAGGACCACGCTTTTACGGTAGTAGTAAAGACCGAAACCCGAAACCACCGTATTTATTTTTAGATCCCTAAAAACCAAAATCAATGTTTAAGTAAAACTTGTATAAGTGTCAAGATCTAGGTCCTAGGTATTTTTTTCTTAACGCAATAACTCTAGAGTGTAACCTCTGATTTTAACGAAATTTGGTACCGGTACATAGGTGTTGTAGGACATAGTTCATCAGATTAAATTCTATTACCAGCATAATCGGACCATGCGAACCTGAAAACTGAAAAATTACGTGATGCAGAGAATCATGAACATGAAAAGTTATGGTCTGTAACAAAGGCAATTTAGTCACTTTTAATTATTTGTTGTTTGCATTATTTTATATGAATTGTTTCCACGGCTCACGTTAAATTTCTTTTGCTCACAATCACACTATTTATATTTAAAAATAGAAAAATTTTTAATGAGCTTTAAATTTTTTATTAACTGAAAGATTATACCTTTCAACATCATTTTTGGTATATTTTCTAATAAATAATTTAGGCCTGTGAAAAAAGTTTTATGTTCTGTAGTTTGATAGGCCTTTTTTATTATTATCCTTTTCTCACAATAGCTTACCATTTTTTTATATTAAAAGCATAAAAAATATATAGGCCTAATTGATATCTAAACCTACAAAGTGACATGGGGGTAGCATTGTGTACTGTAATAATAAAAATAAATTATATTTTATTTGTTAAATGTGGCAAGGAAACTTGTTTGTTTTCTAAATTCTATTGTTAAATAATTCATATAAACTAACTGTAGTGTGGATAAAAATGTTTAGGAATAATCTCAGTAACTGTGTAAAAAAACCATAAATTCCATTAAACTCAAAGTATTTAAAAACCAAGCATTATATTTATATATTTATCGTATGGCTTTTAGTGGAGGTTTGGTTAGGTTTTCGTTGAAGTAAATGTATACAAGTTTTATGGTATGAATGGTGAATGTTTGAATTGAGAATAAATATTGGAATGGTTTAAAAATGAAATTAAACTTAAATTAAACTAAAAATGAAATTGTTAAGTATGGTCTTAACATGGATTATTAACAATAAATTGACACTACCGGCTACTCTGAGAAAAGTGGTGTTCAAAAATTATAGAGCTAAAAGGGTTTAAAAAATTAATATTTTGGATTTTAAAGGAAACTATAAGCTTGAAATAAATTTTAACTACCACCATCAAAACGAACTCAATAAACTAAATGACACAGTATTTTAAATTATTGCTCTACGTCAATTGGTTATGGAGAAAATGAAATTTTTAATTCAGCAGTAAACACAGTACATTGTAAAGTGACCAAGGCGCAGGGTCAGACTCATGCTTCTCAGCTGGTAACCACCCGACCCTATCAAGACATTGTTGTTTGGAGGCGTATAACACCTTATTTATTTTGTTGGGAGAAAGTATGCTTCAGTTATCTGATACTGTTTTATTTTTAATCTTCTTAACACTTGATAGAGCCAAATGAACAAATGATAGAATTTGTGTTGGAGGAAAACAAACAATGAGTAGGTTTTGGGCCCAGTTGAACCAGTAATGAAATATTAACTCCCGAAAGATTGTATATTGTCATGTGTTTTTATAAGCAAGGATTGACTAGGTGACATTTTTTAATAAAACATCTTTTTAAAGATGGGTTATTATACTGTCTTAGCTAAAATCTATACTATGATGTACAATACAACCTACTTTGATGTTTAAAACTTTCAGACTCCTGGTGTGCCTTCCACCTAGAATGGTAAGGTAAGATTGAACGTGTTTTAAAACATATTCTATGATCAGAAACTGTGTTAATTTAAATTGTCTACAGGAATTTATATTAGTTGTTTTCTTGTGATTGGTTACACAAAAAGCGTAATAGGAATTTTAATTCTTATCAGAATAAAAATGTAGTTGTTTGCAAATTCTAACCACCATAAAAGGTTAATCTATTATTGGAATTAATCAAGATTTTTTTTACTGTACCAACACCAGTGGTATTTTGTTAGAGTACTCAAAAGCTGTTAGGGAGAGCATTTCAAACCCTTCAAAGTAATAATCTTTCGTTTTTTTTCTCAGAAAACATCTAAATTATAAACAACTTGGTTCCAAGGTTTTCAAAACCTGTCTCGCTTTCTTTTTCCAAGAGTTGTTACGTACCTCGATGTAGTAGAGGCTGTACCCCAGCGGCGGCCCACTGGAGGGGTCGTGTGCGGGCGGGTCCCACGTCACGCGGACGGTGGTGGGGGAGAGGGGGTGGGCCGTGACATGCTGCGGCGGCCCCGGAACATGAACCTCCGCCTTGGTCCTCACGGTGACAGGCAGCGAGGTCGCCCCCAAGCTGTCGTTGATCAATGCCCTGACACGAACAACATACGTGCGGTCCGGCTGCAGTCCCTGGATGTTCACCTCCTCCAGTCTAGACCTTGATGTGTTGACCACCCGCTCCCTGTCAAGGCAATCCAAAACATTTATAGATATTGGAATTTAACATATACTAAATGGCTTATATACCTTACTGTCAAGTGATCCAATAGTAGTTGAAACACTACTGCAGTTTCAATCCATCAAAGGGATCTTCATCAGGTGTGCAGGTTGTCAAGGTTTCATTCAAAGTGAACTCGTCAAGTTATAAAAATCACACACGAATACACAAATAAATACACACGATGACACGGACAGATACGAAAAAACAAACAGTTCAGCTTTCACACCAATACCGGCGACGACTGAATGCGCGGCGCGTGCCAAGGGTTGGTCTAGACTGACCCTTTTTCAGACTGACCCTAGACCAACCCTTGGCACGCGCCGCGCATTCCGTCATCGCCGGTACCGGTGTAAAAAATGAACTGTTTGTTTTTTCGTATGTGTCCGTGTCATCGTGTGTATTTATTTATTTGTGTATTTGTGTGTGATTTTTATAACTTGACGAGTTCACTTTGAATGAAACCTTGGCAACCTGCACACCTGATGAAGATCCCTTTAATGGATTGAAACTGCAATAGTGTTTCAACTACTATTGGATCACTTGACAGTAAGGTATATAACCCACTGAGCACAAGATTTCCCCAGGATATCCCAAACGAGTCCCAAATATCCTATTCAGATCCCGGGATATGGAGGATATTCTAGGACATTCTAAGCATATTCCAAAAGGACTTTAAAAGAAATACAAACTTTTTACGTAAATAGGACTAAAATTAAACAAATTCACACAAAACAGGTTTAGATGGATTTGTTTTACTTTTTTTTTGGCTATAAGACACCCGTCAAACAAAATTTCAAAGGATATTCCAGAGATATCCCAAGGATGTGTCAGGCCTGCGTAAACGGCCATATTCCAGGGATATCCCTAGGATATGTGCGTTTTTTTTTTCAATTTAGTTCAAACATTCAAAATAGGGGTTTTGCTAAAAGTCTAAAATCATCAAGTCATTCAACCATTTTTCTTTGAGGCCTCTTTTCGAAAACTTCTGAAAAGAGCTCCTGGGGAAGTCCCTGGAATATGTCCGTAAGCATAGTTTTAATTAAATTCTATAAAATCGTTCACATCCTTAGGATATTCTCAGGATTTCCCAAGTAAATATCTGTTGACACAGTGTAAATTATTGAAATACTAAATAAACTTGTATCATATAGGTCCAGAAAAAATAATTAAACAATCTAATAACATTAGATAATAACATCGTTTACAAGCCAAATAGATTTGTTTGAATTCAAACATTATCGTTGAAAGGATCTACAAAGAACATCCATAGGAAGTGTCAGTGATTAAAGCTATAATGCAAAATAGTGTATAGGTCATTCACTATAAACTAAAGTTTTAATAAATAATTTTCTTTAATGAAAACCTCTGAAAATAACTCGTAGTAAAAAGTATGGGGAATTTTCATAAGCAATGCCATGGCTGCCTCTCTTCATGACAGGAGTTCCAGATGGGTCTCGAAGGATATCTCTTAAAAATATTCAATGTCCTGGGGATATCGTGAAAGGATATCCCAAAATGTATGATTTGCAATATCCCTAGGATATCCTTGGAATGACTTAGAAAATATTGGGGATATTTGGGTTTACGCTGGGATATCTCGATTTACCATTACACACCATAACCATAGATTAAGCATACGTACACAGGATAGGTATCTATTTTACATCAAATACACTTTCAAAAGGTCAAACTACATCAAATAAAATGTAGTGATTTTACTCAAATTAAAATATATCAAGTATAATTAATAATCTTTTTGTGTTAAAATATACAATCCAAATTACATATAACAGTTCATATTCAAAAGGTTTTGCTATTTTATTTCAAAATTTTTAAATATGTGAAAATAGTCAATTTGTAAAGTTACTTCAAATTTAGGCTAACTTTTTTACTTTGACTCGCAAAACTTCCAAGTGCACCAATGAAGGTCAAGTTTCAATACTTAATAGTAAATGAGAACACCTCAGAGCACAGGTCAGTTGGCTCAATAGGTTAGAGCGTCAGGTCATTGAGTGTGAGGTCACAGGTTCAAATCCTGGCATGGGCTTATACTTTTTGCTCCAAATTATTTTCATTTTTGTAATTTGTTCGTTAGCAGAAATGCATTTATTTATAAACTTTGATGAAAATAGTTACAATTTACAAGTTTTAGACCAGTTTTTAACGACATCCCATAGGGATATTTGAATATCCTAAGGATATCCCGAAAGGATATCCCAAAACGCGGGATATGCGCGGACATTCAATATCCCCAGGAGATCCCTGGGATGACTTTTTGAGAATATTGGGGATATTAAGGATTTCCCCGGGATATTCCAATATCCCATAAGGATATGTTTAGGAACTCCTGGGGATATACTTGTGCTGTGTGGGAAACCATTTAGTATTAACTACAAAGTGATTCGGTTGGCTAACATCATGAAAATTTAACATAACTGGAGATCGCCCACTGCTCTAAATTTGACCTAACTTTTTGTTGGTCTGGACCCAATTAGTTTGAAAATATTTTATAACTGAAACATCTGTTATTCCTGATTTGCTGGCATCAGTCAAATGACAGATGTATAATAATTCCATCAATTACCCTTCTTCCATAAGACTCACATTGAAACTCTAAAAGCCTGTAGGGCGTAGCCCTGGAGGCCGATGTGAATTATAATGGGATTCTGCTTATCCACAGGACCTTTTTAACAGACCCGGATTGAAACCCTTTCCTTTATATAAGATTTTAGTTTTAACTTATTATAACAACTTTTAAAATTACAGAAAAGTGTCCAACCGTTGAAAACCTTTCTAACGGTATACATGGATTTCTCCTATAAGCACACAAGCTGAGAAAAAAGTAGGAAAAGAATCATGCTTGCTTATTAATACAACAGCTCTTTGAAAGAATACACAACTTTGTTGTTGAGATACTAATTTTATTTTGTTTAGGATTTACTATTTAAGACATGTATGCTTTAAGGAATTTATTCAACAATTTTGAACCAGCATATTTAGGTCTGAAGAGGTCAACGCATGAAAGCTTATTGTGAGGCATTCCTGATCCTCGGTGCCTATTTTATTCAAATCTCATCATATCTGCGAATGAACTGGCAGTTGCTGCTCACTCAGAATTATCAAACATGTATAATTTGCTCACAAACAATAAATTGATTTTAAATGCTCAGAAAACAAATTTTGTATCATTCAGTACAAAAAACAACAAAAATAAATTCAATACCCACATTTTCATTGAAAATGAATAAATAAATCAAATTGATTGCACAAAGTTTTTAGCACTTCATATCGATAACTGTCTTAGTTGGTGCCAAACTAAGATTAAGTGGATCGCATTGTTTGCAAAATAAATTCTGGAATTTATGCTTTAAAAAGAATTCATTATTTAATTGATTTAGCAACCCTAAAAGTAATTTTTCATTCCCACATTCAATCCTATATAGCATATGGAATCTCAGTTTATGGAGGCACTTCCCAACAAAATTTGAGAAGAATATTAGTTTTACAGAAAAAAAGCCTTAAGGGTAATGTTAAATTTGGATTATAATGAATCTGTGAGACAACATTTTGCTGATTTAAAATATTAACAGTTTTTGGTTTGTATGTGCTAGAATGTAATGCATGTGAATAACAACTATGATAGGTTTAAAATGGACTATGAAAACCACACATACAACACCAGAAACAAAACTGATATTGTTTTACTACAACATAACCTTGAGGTTTTTAAGATAGCCTTCTTACAAAAGGGTAAAATTTTTGAAAAGTATTCCTAAGGAAATAAGAGAAATTGTAGCCTTCAAAAAATTTAAGTCTAACCTCAAAAAATGAAAAGGGTAAAATTTTTGAAAAGTATTCCTAAGGAAATAAGAGAAATTGTAGCCTTCAAAAAATTTAAGTCTAACCTCAAAAAATGTCTATATGAAAGGCCTATTTATTCTTTAGATGAATTTTATTCATTGTCATCTTAGAAAGTATTAGTAATTAAGAAACTTGACATTATTTATTGTACGGATTGTACAAATAAAAAATAAAGATATTTTGAATTTGAATTTGAATATGGTGCTTCTACTGGCTGATTACCATCATCAACCAGTTCCATTTCCAGAAACACTTTTATAAATCAAATTGTTTTGAAAAAATAGCTGTATATGCTTGGTGACAAGTTAGCAACACTCTTTATCAATAGGCACTGTTTATAGCCCTAACTGACCTGAGCAACTGACATTGGCCCACGCCACGGGTGCCAAACTTCACTTTTGGTATTAAAAACAGATGACAGCAAAATATGGTAAAGAAGTATAGGCCTACAGTAGATTTCCAGTAATCCGGCATCCTATGATCCGGCACGCTTGATTATCCGGCACGACTTAGGCCTATAGGCTCTAATAGGCACGAGAACTATTAGGCCTATATCGACAGAAACAAAAATAACAATTGAGCGATCGCGTTTGTTTGGGGTCGAAAATCGCCGCGAAGCAACTCTGTGTCGTACAAAGCATATTCCACAGTCTAATATAGGTTATTGGGAGACAGTCGTGACACTCCGTCACATAGGTTGTCCCCCCGAACCACCCGGGGACTCCAGTTACACAAGGAACAGTGGCTTGGAGCGGTAGTGTGGATTTACTAGCGCTTTTAGTGGTTGGCGTCCGAGTTGACGACACAATCACATGTGATCGCAGCCATCAGCGCAACACGAACACAGCTGACAATAATGCAATTGACTATACAATGCTGATAACAATAAAAATTGTCAAATTAAATCTCAATTGAATGATAACGGCCGAAAATCCGGCACATGACAAGTCCCGGACTAGAGGAAGTTTACAGGTTAGTTAATGTGTAATGTGTTTACAGTGAAACTTTAAAACACAACATTTATGCTTTATTACATCATTGATTTATACTAATTATTTAACTACTAATTATTTTTACTGTATTATTTACTGTATTATTTTACTGTATTATGTATGATTATTTGTTAATTATTATTTTTTATTCATAACCATATTTGTTTTCATTAAATTGTGGTATAATTTTTTTTTATTTTGCATAAGATGGACATGTCAGTATCATAAAAAAAAACCTGCCACTAAAATTAAAACTAACACAATATTATCAAAACAAATTTTCTCACGAAAAATTCATGGTCTCTAAAAAAAAAATAATGATATTAATACAACAATATGTAACCGGTATCCAAAGTGAAAAAAATGATTTTTTCTTTGTATTATCCATTTTAAATTTCTTTACTTTAATTATGTTTTGTTAGTTATTGAACAGTTTCAAAGTACCGTAGTTTAAGTCAAGATTATAATTAATTTTCAGTAATAACATATTGCCTTAAGTTTTGGGCTAAATAACTATTTGTGAAGTTATTATTTAATTTTTATTTTGCATAGGAAAAACAACTTAGTGTATTAAAACAAAGAATAGTTGGGGAATTAATAATAACTATTAAATTTTATACTTTTCAGTCCATTTATTTATTTTTTATTTTATTTTATTTTTTTTTTTTTTGCGACCCCTAGGTAATGATTTTTTACCTGCTCCGACCCAAAATGTCAAAATGTTGGGAATAAAATCTGGCTTGCAGACTTCTAGAACAGAAACATTAAAAGTTATTCTAAAAAACTTTCTTTATCCATTTGTTTGTAAAAAATTATCAAGAGTTAGCCTTTTAATTCATCATAGTGCATTACACTGAGTGTAGATAGCACAAAATTAATGCCACATTGAATCGAATCAAGTCGCATCGCATCAAATCGAATTTTAAAAAAATTTCCTGCATTGCAAACCCCTAGTAACCAACAACATTGTTGTCAAAATCAACAATAAAGATGAACACCCCCAAAGCAGAACACTATCTTTGTGCAAAATCTAAGTGAAATTTTTCTGCAAGCTTAGACATTTTTCTGCAATTTTAAGAGTTGTAATATAAGTTAAAAATAAAATTTATATAAATTATGCTTTAAAGAAAGTCTTATTTATTCATCTTTTTGCCACAACCGACTGAGTAGAAAGTTGATCTTTCTAACGCGATCGACCTTTCTACTGCGTCCGAGCTTCCTGCTGCGATGGACCCTTTTGACGCGGCCGATCTTTCTCCCACACTGATTGTTTTGATGCCGCTGAGCTTTCTGCAATGGTCACAGTCTTTTTGCTACAATTTCTCACCCTCGTCCATTGTTCTGCTTTTGGTAAAAAACTAAATACTTATAATATAGCATCTCTCTTGAGCGTTTCTCTTGAAAGACTGAAAAGTAGAAGTGTAGCTGGTGGCACTCTAACTTGTGGCAGATATTTTGATTTTTAACTAAAGTGCACAGAGCAGCTCTACTAGAATCTACGATTCACAGATATATTTGTGATGAGTTCTTCTTAATGCCGACTCTCACACTCCTCTCCCATGCCTTCAACAAATATAAACGTAACTTACTTCCTTTCTTATTCAACAGATAAATGACAAATCCTTTACCTGGAGGAGCCTTCCTCCCGATAGAAGACGGAGTAGCTGGATATCTGGCCAGGGCTGGAGCCGTGGAGTGGAGGCTTCCAGCGCAGCGTGACGAAGCGCGCGCCCACGATGGCGGCCTCCACGTTCTGCGGAACTGTCTCCAGCCGTGGTGGCTCCGACTCGCCTTCTAGTGCAGACAGACCAGGGGGGATGGACGGGCGCTTGCGAGGTACTTTGGATGTGTTTTTGGCAATGTCACTATCCACTGTGGGTGTAGTGTTTTGTTTTGTTGTAATTTTTGTTAGGGTTTTTAGTTATGATTCCATTTTGTAAGGTTTTAGGGAAATGTTATTGGAAAATTAAGTTGTGTGTAAAAAATAATAAAAGATGTAAATGAATGGTAGGAAGTTATCAGGAAGAAGGGAAAAATTAAAAATAAATTAGTAAAATAAACAATAAAAGTTTATAAATCAAATTGTAAAGAAATTTGTAGGTATGGAAAAATGAAAAGGTAGTAAAAGGTGAAGAAACATTTAAAAAAATGTTGGTAAAAAATTAGAAATTCTCTAAAATGGATACATACATAATAACTTTGGGCCATAATATTTTGTTGTGGGGGCATGAAATGCCCTTATTTGCCTTCTAAGCTTAAGTGTTTAGACCATTCTTGAAACTTTTTCAACATAATATTGTTTACTGTGCGTGTGGTTCAGAGTAGGGTGGTTACGAAGGTCTCTACTGTAAGTAAGATAAAAATTAATTAAAATAAACTAAAACCTCATAAAATTTTATAGAAAAAAATTAAAATTTTAAGAGCGGACTCTTGTATAAAGATTAATTTCAAGTCAATAAAAACCTCGATAAAAATTTAGTTTCATACTAAAACATTTATGAACCATATATGGTTACAAACAAGCCCTGGTAATAATATTTTTTCAAAATATGGAAACATTTGTTTTGTTCAATATTGCTAAAGAACAATTGGGAGATAAAATAATGATTTTCTTAAACTGATGAAAATGATTAAGTTTAATCTAAAAACTGTTACCGGTAGACACTCCCTGAGTCCAAAAATAGGTGAGTTAGAATGACATGAAATATTTTTTTTCTTTCGGAAATTTAAAAATTACTCATTATTTAGTGAACATCATAAAGCCTGGATTTACACACCTGCTTTAACACAACAATAAACAGAAAACTTAAACCACTAAATCCTTCACTGGCTCAAACTAAACAATGTCCACCATAAAATATCACAGTTGAAAGTATTCAACCATGGCTCAATGGTGGCTACTACAGTAATATGTCAGAACTTCTAGTGTAGAAACTTATTCAGAGTTATTTTACAAAAATATTTTAAAACCTGCACAATAGTTTATAATTATGCTTATTTTATGTCACGAAATATAAATACAACAGCCCGGTCGCAGCAGACCTACATACTCAGCGAATTTCCAATGGAATTTGATGTTTTTTTATTTCCCCCATATACACCATGGGAAATTTTCTGCCATGGGGGTGTTGTAAGCAAATAGACGATAATTCCTTCCCATTGCAAGTACATGCTAAATTGTATCAAATTCTGGTATTTTTATTTTCCCCATAAACGCCATGGGGGTGAGTATGTAGGTTTGCCGCCATAAGAGTGTTGTACGCAAATATAAGTTACACTCTACCTAGTAAATGTTGTTGTGATTATGTTTGGAGATAAATCATTCATTCATTTAAATGTACATACAAAATTTTATCAGGTTATGTCAATAAATACGTGAGATAGAGGGATTTGTTGATTCGACATAAGAATAACATGGAGGACACATTTTTTTTCTCCGTAATCTGTTAAAATTCAAAATACCTACAAAATTGTTTGTTTTTTAAGCTGTTTTGAATGGTTTTAGTTAAAATACTGCCCTACACCTCTCTACTAAATTTCAAAAAATCGGAGTTATGAGAATTATCAAGTTAACAGACATATATACAAATTTGAACCAATGTTGTTTTTTACTTCTAGGGATCTCAAAACGTAAAGTATTATGGTCCCAGGCTTAGGTCTTACCATGACTATTAACGTAATAGCATATTCTCTATATAGGGAGATTGGCTAAAAACAACACAAGAGAAAATCTGTGCTTGAGGATTAAGATTGAAGTAAAAAGAGATAGGGCGTATCATCTAAATCAGCATTTTTTAAACTGTAGAATGAGCTTTAAAGAAAGACGAGTTGCAGAAGACGAATTGTACCTGAGTTGGTGACGACCAGATGGGCGGCTGCCTGAATGTTGCCGGCTGGGTTGGAGGCGACACACTGGAAAATGCCTGCATCCAACGACATCAGCCCCAAGATCCGTAGATTGTTGCTGCAAATAGAACAGAGTGTAAATAAAGGGTGACATGAAACTCAATATGTACATAGAAAATTTAATGGAGTAGGTTTGTAAGCCATAGTTTTTTTCTTTTATAGCACTCACGGCTTAGCCTAAGGACCGTCATAAACTTGCCCATGTCAGGGTTTTTTGGAGTTTTTGATCTGAGTTGTTTATGAATTTAGGGTTGTTTCGATTTCATTATTACTTCAGTTTCCAAGTCACTATTAGCTAAAATAAAAGTTATATTAAATTGTTGCCGTCTTTGTGACTTTGTAAAATCCTTGATTTTACGCGTTTCGGCACGTTACTGTGCCATCTTCAGAAATTTACACCAAGACTAAAACATCAGGCCTCACATCCGTGTCTCGTTGCGTGTGCTAAATGTTTTGTGTTTTGTGGTTTGTGGACTTAATTTAAATGTTTGAAAAATTTTATTTATTTTTTAAAACCAATATGACGACCTCTTCAAGAGCGATGTTTTAGTCTAGGTGTAAATTTCTGAAGATGGCACAATAACTTGCCGAAACGCGTAAAATCAAGGATTTTACAAAGTCACAAAGACAGCAACAAGGTAATATAACCTTTTATTTTGTTTCAATTCTCGATACCACCGATTCTTAGGCAATGGCACCGGTATCAAGAATCGATTGCCTAATGTTGATACCGATACTGATACCACTCAGTAGAAAAACACAAATTTTTGTTTGTATTTTCGGACAGTTATTCCATTATTATAAACCTAGCAAAAATCATATTTTATTTGCTTGGGTTGAATTCTAAAGTAAACGTGAAAACGGGATAATCCTAGTAATGAGTAAAGTTTTGTTTAACAGGCGACTGTAAAACACAGACGTCAATGCAATCCTTGCACCGGTAAAAGTAGACCCTTATTTTCTTTGTTATCAGAAGTGTTGAGATATAATACTCTTTAATAATTTTACAGTAATGCTTTTTTTGTAAGCAAGCAAAATTTAAACATTAATTTGTTTAAGTTTAAATCAAACTCAAACTCAAACTCAAAAATTTCTTTATTTCGCAAAACAAGTAAGACAAATAAAAATACACATGATTGCCTAAATTAAACATAACCAAACACGGTACTTAAAACTAAACAAAAACAAAGTATGCGAAATTATTCTCACAAAGGAAATCCTGTGCGCGAGAATGAGTCAAATTACATAATTATTTTGAGCTTTGATTTCTGTCTTACAAAAGAAAAAGGAAAAGAAAAACACTGACAGACGGACGGACAGACTGCCCCCCTCCCCCCTTCCCTTACCACCCTCCCCCCTCAACCTCCCTCCAGAACACGACATCCATTCAGGTACTCTCACACACGCATGCACACACACACACACACACACGCGCACACACGCACACACACACACGTGACCATGCACACTATCAGTTGCTAGTCAATGTCTGTATGTAGAAACCAAAACCCTTTCTATCCCTTCCCTCCCCACATCCTTAAGCCAGTTCAGAATGCGTGTTTTATGTTTGACAGTATTGCCGTCAAAGTTACGTAGGTCGCGCGGTAAGTTACTGTATATTATGTGAGCAACGTAGAAACAATTTGTAGTTGAAAAAGTTTTAATTAGTCTTGGTAAGCGGATTCCTAAGTCAAGCGCATGCCTAGTTCTGTGGTCATGGTTAGGGCGTTCAAACAGCTCATTTGAGTGTTTGGAAATGTAAATTGTTATCGTTCTAACAAACAGTTGTCTCACGTCAAGTACATCCATCTCTGTAAATAGAGCATCCGAAGGGTAACGACGACACCTGCCTAGGGCTGTTTTGATGATAGCTTTTTGTGTGATGAGTAATGGTTGTAAAGTTGTACTGTAGGCACAACCCCAGGCAATGATCCCCCCTTCAAGGAGCGATTGAACATATGCAAAATAGGCAGATCTGATTTCATTCAATTCCAAAACTTCTCTTAGCTGCTTGAAAGCAAATATGAGTTTCCTTAGTTTTTTATTCAAGAAAGTTACATAATCGACCCACGATAGTTTAGAGTCAATCATTACGCCCAGATATTTGTATTTATTTACTCTCTCTATCACGGGACAGTCACAAACGTCATTTTGACAAGTTTCAAATGAATGAATTTTGAGTTCGCTGATGAGTGTGTCCCCTCTTTCCCTTAATGAAATTGGCATAAATTTAGTTTTTGAGATGTTTAGTGACAGGACATTTTGATCGAACCATTTTTTAATTTTGGAAATACCTCTTTCGGCTTTAGCAAAGACCGTATCCCAGTCTTTACCTTGGAAAATAACTAAAGTGTCATCTGCAAACAGGTAAAATTCACCCTCAATGTCGATCTTGACCAGATTATTTATGTAAATTAAAAACAGCAAAGGGCCTAGTGTACTTCCTTGAACCACCCCATAGTCAACCGATTTCAAGTTACTTTTTACACCATTTATCGTAACAAACTGCTTCCTATTTTTTAAATATGACCTGAACCAATTTAAGGCTACACCTGTGATACCAGCTAGCTCCATTTTTTTTAATAATTTTGATCTGTCAACTGAATCAAAAGCTTTCGCGAGATCAAAAAAAACTAAAAGAACATGGTTTCCTTGGCTTATCGAGGAATTTAAATTTCTACATACGTCAAACAATGCATCGGAAATATTTTTAGATTTTCTAAACCCATACTGGTGTGGAGTTAAGATATTAAAATCGTTCAAATAACTGAAAAGTTGATCTTAACTATTTTTTCAAGAATCTTTGAGAACACACTCTGCAGCGATATTGGCCGAAAATTGGAAGAAATAGAAATATCGCCTGCCTTGAAGAGGGGTATCACCTTTGCAATTTTGAATGCGTCAGGAAACTCACCTCTACGGATGCTCAAGTTAATAATATGTAGCAGTGGTTTTCGTAGGATGTCCCAGTTTCCCTTCAGTAAAGCAACTGACACGCAATCATACCCTGGAGCTGAGCCTCCCTTCAGTCTTCCCAAATAGTCATCCAGTTGTTGTTCTGTCACAGTGCGAAGTGTGAGGACAGAGTCAACAGTAAAGTCAGAATCGTTGATGACAGGATGGCCGCCCGAATCAATTTTTGCTGCCAAACTATGACCAACTTGGGTGAAATATTCATTGAGTTCGTCGGCCACCATCAGTCTTAGGTCACTGTCAAGGGTCATGGTAGGTTTGTTTGCTGTGTATTGTGTGAGAGGAAAAATGTCTTTTTTTGACCCCCGACCCGCCAACTCATTCAAAACCCCCCAGAACTTCTTAGGATTATTCTGGAATTCTAAAATTTTAGATCTATAGTGATTTATTTTTGCAACTCTAATTTCGGACCTTAACTCATTTTTTATTCGATAAAAATTTTGTTTGAGTGCATTGTTGAAAGGTTGTTTTTTTTAGTCTCTTACTAAGTTTGTCCCGTTCCCTGATTCTGCGAATTAGTTCATAAGTTATCCACGGCTTTAACTTCATGAAACGCGAACTAGATCTACGAGTCTGCTTAGTTGATTTGTTCACCAAGTCCTGGATGATTGAAATTAGTGATGTGTCGGTACCAAAATTTCAAAGTCGGTACCGGTACCGGTTCTTTTAAAGGATCGGTTCTCGGTTCTCGGTACCGGTACCAAGTACTCATTTTTTTATGAGGTTAATATAATAGGAAATATGAAAAAAATTGTATATTGAAGTGATATTTCAAAAGAAGTGAGGATTTAGGGATTAAATTAAACAACTCATGCAAGTAAAAGAATAAGGATTGAGTGACAATTAAGGAAGGAACAGTGTTGGGGTGTGTATGGGAAATCATCAAAAGTTTATTTGACTAAAAATGATAAAAAATAAAAAAAATGTTTGTTTTGTAATAATTTTTTAATGCACAGTAACATATCTAGGGGTCCACAAGCCAACTTTTACACTCACACTTAGGGTTGGGCCTGGTAAAAAATCATTACCCTTAGGTCTCACTGGTCTCAGACCAAAAACGAGTTGGGCTGAAAAGTATTTTTAATTGTTAATTCTCCAACTACTATCTGTTTTAATTATAAATGTATTTGTTATATTTCATTTTTGAAATATATATAATGGGTTTGAAGTTTTTAATTAAAAAATTATATTAAATTATAACAAGATGCTTTTCACATTATAAAACAGTAGCATTATAGAATGATTTGCTTAACAACAATGCTTTTCTAATTTTGAATGAAAAGTCACACAACTTTAGTTGATGATTTATTTAATTTGTGAGAATTAGACGAATCAAACGAGCCATCTCTTAGCTTTCTATGGCAATTGGTACTAGGAGCAAAAAACACCCCTCATTTTTCTGTTGTTCGACGTCCGGCAGTAATAATTACTGCCGGACGTCGAACAACAGATAAGCTGAACAATAGATCGTCTCCGGGGCGGCCAGCTCACGCAATGTTCCGGGTTTTTGCGTCGCGTTTTCCTTGTTAGCGAGATCGCCGGCCGCGTAAACAACTATTGTTCGGGATAAATGCATTTTGTTTAGATAATTGTTTTTAGTTTTAATTCAGTAAAATAATATTGAAACAAAATAATGAACTATTTTTTCAACCAAAAATCATTGAACCTCGATTATATTTCTATCTATTTGTAAACATTAGACGAAAAATGATCAATAATTTGTAAATAATTCAGGATATAGGCGATAAGGAAACTGTACTCTTATCTTATCAGTCAATTGTTGTGGCGAAACGCGCGTTGGCCCGGCTGCTCCCCCCCTTCATCCATGCGCCCAACAGACAGAACAATAACTTATTGATAAGATAAGAGATTGGAGTTTTTATCAGTCCACCTGGCTGTCTCAAATTACAATCGCATTGTTAATTTCCAAGAAAACTGTGGACGGGCGCGTTTGGTTTCAGTTAATTTTATTGTAAACAGACCGAGGTACCGAGATTTTGACATCGGTTCTCGGTACCGGTACTTTTGCCAAGAACCGGTGGTACCGAGAACCGACTTTAGGTACCGACACATCCCTAATTGAAATAAAAGAATCTGCGCTTTCATTTACATCATTTATGTGGGTAATATTTGGCCAGTCATAGTCTCTGATGTATGAAGTCAATTGTTTTTTGTCAAGATAAACGCCGCGATTAACTGCAACATGTTGAGTTGTGTGGCCGTTGATTTGTAAACAAACACTGTAATGGTCAGTAATTTCTGTCCTCACCACAGCAGTACGTAATGCGGTGGATTATAAATATGTGGTCAATACACGTTTTACTGTTGCCTACCTCCCTGGTTGGAATATTTATGCCACACATAAATCCACATTCGTATAAAACGTCCAAGTATCTTTCAGTTTTGTTGTCGGTATCTAGTATGTTAGCGTTAACGTCACCCATGAAAATGTAGGTTTTCGAGTCTGAAATACTGTCGTAATATTGTCTAAGGCCATTAGTGAGGTTGTCCAAGTCACTGTCGTGAGTTCTGTATACCGCAAGAAGGTTACAACGCTTATCCTGGTAAACAAAGTCCAAACTCAATCCGTGCACGTCGCCCAGCTCCAGTTCATTACACTCACACACACTCACTCTCTCACTCACATACATCAACACACCATCATTTTTGTTCCTTCCCATGGTTGTGAAAAATAATTTATACCCATCTAAATGAAAACCGTCCCCTTCGTCAAGCCAAGTTTCCCCTAAAACTATAAAATCAAATTTTAATGATGCTGAATTTAACTTTATTAGTAATTGATCAAAGTTTTTTCTATAACTACGTATATTCATGTAGAAAAAATTTAAACATTTGTCGTCTTTGAAAAAAAACTGAATCTACTTCATTAAAATAATCAGCAGTTATGCAATTTATTTGTCTATAGTTATCAATGTACAGGTTAATGTCTTCCATAGCGATAAGTGCTATGAAAAAAATAAAGAAAAAAAATACTGCATTGCCCTCTACCCGCCCCATTGCCCCGCAATGACTAACCAAAAATAAGATGACTAAATAAGATGACTATACCATGCCACTTTTCATTATCAACAACAACCACTGACTGTCTCTATTAGCTGTAAGAAAGCAACTCATTGGTTGACACGCAAGATTGTGTGGCTATGTCAACCAATCGGCTTTCGTGTTTCACAGACATTTTTGGTAGAGCTTTGGTTATAAAGCGATGAAATTTATCTTTCAATATCAAAACTACAGTTATCATCTGCAATGTCGTATTCGTTTATTCAGGCCATATCTTTTTCTGACGCAAAACTGAAAGGATTTTTAACTAAAGAAGACGCTAGTGACAAATAGTGTATCAGCATCATCACTTCGCTTCCCAGTTAACTGTTGTTACTGCGCAGCTGCTGTTCTGTTCTTTATAAGTTCCGCTCTGGCACGTATTAAAATACAGGAAATTTGTTTATATCAATTTTGGCCCACTTAAAAAGTTAGTTTTGTCAAGTGGTGAATATGTTTAGGTTAGTTTTAGATGAATCAGTGTTTATGTTTATTTTCAACTTTTAATTTAGTGTAAAGGGTTATTAAAATACTTACATTAGTGGTTGGAGATGGCATCTCAAGTTTGGATGTTTGGACAATAGGCCCCCCTAATAGTTGGAGAATAAATGTATTTTTAACCATTTTGTTGTTTTTATTCCAAAATTACCTCATTTACAAATGTTTGAGCACTTTTAATGTTATTGGTAGCCCAAGTATAAATAATATTATTTAGTAAAAAAAATTTGAATTTCAAATATTATCAGCGAGTGATTTTTTTACTTCCAGGCAAGTTTCAGGTAGGCTTATCATAAGCATCATAGGCTTATCAATTCTCGATTCTTGATACCGATACCATTGATGTATTATAATAATACATCGATGGTATCGGTATCGAGAGCCAATAAATTTTTTTATCAACACGTCCCTAATAAAATTAAATAACAAATATATCCTATGTCTCATTTAGCCAGCCACCAAGTGTCAAGAATAATAAAATAAATTCTGCGGTGTACAGAACCTGAAAAATATATATGTGAAAAACTAAACTCTAAAATAAAATTGTTGATCTCTCTTTATAGAGCTAGATCCAGGGGGGTGATCACAGCTTCACTTGCATAATGCAGGTCGGTCAATTCTTCGGGGAAAACACTCAGTGGGCAATCTGTGACTAAGAACTCCATAGCCTGGTGCTCCGCTCCAGGGCTAGCCTTCTGTCATTTCCATTTGTATTTCCAAGTACATAAATGTAAACATACCCATTTACAACTTGAAGATACTCGTTTTGCTTGATGTGGTCTCCATTTTTCAACCAGCTGACTTTGGCTTCTGGTCTTGAGTAAACAGAACACTCCAGCTCCACATCTTCCTTTTCTCTGGCTACTTTACTGGTTGGCCGTTTCAAAAATTTTGGTGCAACTAAAGAATAATAATAATCAACTGTTAAAGAGTATACTTATCAACATTAATATACAGCCTACAAATGCTTATTTGTAAATTGAATAAATAACTTGCAAAAGATGCCCTCAAATTTGGCCGCCTCAAGTCTGCCCCCCCCCCCCCCCCAGATTTCTAATAGGGAAAATCAAGTAAAACAGCAACAGGGCAATTTATTGATCCAGTCATCGATTCAATAGACATCGCGAACAAATGTATTGGTATTTTTATAGATCTTCGTCAAGCTTCTGACAGTGAGTTTTGATATATAAAATGTATTCTACCTTTAGTTATGATATAGTTATTGTATACAGTTACCAATATACAATTACCAATCACTACTTTGAATGTATAAAACCAAATCATATTTTATTGCAAGACATCCTTACTGGAGTAAAACTGTGTCATCAGTGATTCCAAGTGGCTTTTATTCATCATCAGAGATTGAAAGTTACCTTGAATGTAACCAAATCGTTAGTGATTGCAAATAACCTTAAATGTCTAAAAACATATTATCACTGATCAGTGATTGAATGTGTCCTTGAATATGCCCAGCCTGTCGTCAGTAATTTCAAGACCACTTTAATGTGTAAAATCTTTACAATTATCGAAGATTGCAAGTACCATGTAATGTATAAAACCAAATCATCAGCGAATGTATGATATTAATGTTTAAAAACAAATCACCAGTGACTGCAAGACAACTTGAGTGTTTTTCGTCTTTTAACCAAATCATCAACGATTGCAAGTCAATTTGAATGAGCACATCCAAATTGTTAGTGATTACAAGTTACAAGACAGCTAGAGTGTTTTTGTTTTCCAACCAAACCATCAGTGATTACTTCAATGAGCACAACCAAATTGTTAATGATTGCAAGATACATAGAGTTTTTTGTCTTTTAACCAAATCATCAGTGATTGCAAGTAAACTTGAATGGGCAACAAGGGCGGATCCAGGATTTTCCAACGGCGGGGGGGCGAGGAGCGACCTCGATAACAAAGGCCGAAGTCACCTCAAAATGAATAATGAAATGACCCAAAATTGATGATGATACCTGAACAATGCGTGGCACTGTGTTTTCATCTGCATCTTTCAGCACACAGTTTAATAAAAATATTATACTATAAGTTAATTAGCAAGATTCATTAGTATGTAATTGATCTGCAACCATTCAAAGTCTTTATTTCTTCATGGTGTCCATAAAATTAAATTTCCCGTATATTTCCCCCATTTCCCGCCGATAATTCATGTTTTTCCTGCCGTTTTATACCGCCATTTTGTCATATATAGTTAAAAAGTGATCACAATCAATTATAAAATTATTGCAGTTAATATCCCGGTCAGACTTGTTAATCAACGCTGACTAGTTGTTGAGAATGTACAATGCCTGTTTGGTAGAAGGGGTGTTTCCGGCTCCCTGGAAAACAGCCAGGCTTGTACTGATCAGCAAGGGCAAAGGTGATCCCGAGCTGCCGTCGTCCCACAGGCCTCTCTGCATGTTGGACACGGCTGGGAAGCTGTTCGAGAAGCTGATCCGTTCCCGCCTGACTTCTGCCGTGGAAGCTGCCGGGGACTTATGCCCCCGTCAGTACGGCTTCAGAAAGGAACGGTCAACGATCGACGCTGTCACCGAAGTTCAGAGAGCTGTGGAGAGAGCCGAGAGCCACAACCATTTCTCCCGCCGAGTAGTGCTTCTTGTTACGCTTGATGTCAAGAATGCCTTCAACTCGGCGAGGTGGGTCGATATGTTGGATGCGCTTCGCAACACCTTTCGTATTCCTGCATATCTGTTGCGGCTCGTCGAGGATTATCTACGCTCTCGAAGCCTGATTTATGACACGAGGGACGGAACGCGGACGATGGAAGTCACTTCTGGTGCCGCACAAGGTTCAATACTCGGCCCGGATCTCTGGAACGTTGCCTATGACAGCCTCCTGAGGTCCGAGATGCCTGAGGAAACCACTTTGGTTGGGTACGCCGATGACGTCGCAGCTCTCATTGCTGCACGCAACGTTGAGCTGGCCCAACTGAAGTTGAACAGAGTTATGCGGGTGGTCAACAACTGGATGTCCGATCACGGTCTCTCACTTGCTCTCAGTAAGACGGAGATCGTGATTCTTACGAAGAAGAGGATCGACACCGTCGTCCCGTTTCGAGTGGGAAGGGAGGTGGTCACATCAACTCGTGCCGCCAAATACCTCGGGGTTATGGTGGACACCAAGTTAAGCTGGAGGGATCAGATCTTCCGTACGGCGGACAAGGCCGCTAAGGTAGTGACTTACCTTAGTAGGCTGATGGCCAATGTCGGGGGTCCCCGATCCAGCAGAAGACGTCTGTTGATGTCCGCGGTCCAGTCCGTGCTTCTTTACGGGGCAGAGGTGTGGGCAGGCGCTCTAGATAAGGAGTGCTACAGGTTGCGACTCGCCCGGGTTCAGCGTCAAGCTGCGCTCTGGGTGTGTTCCGCCTACCGGACAGTGTCCGAGCCTGCCGTCCTGGTGGTCGCCGGAGTCATCCCTGTCAAGCTCTTGGCAGGGGAGAGGAAAGCGATTTATCAGAGACAAGGCGAGATCGGCAAGGACACGGCAAGAACAGAAGAGCGCTCCCGAACCTTCCAGCAGTGGCAACACAGCTGGGAGCACGACACTCGAGGACGATGGACTGCGCGACTTATCAAGCAGGTCCAACCATGGGTGGAACGGCGTCATGGGGAGGTGGACTACTACCTGACCCAATTTTTGACAGGTCACGGCTATTTTCGGTCGTACCTGAACCGTATGGGAAAGACCGGTTCACCGGACTGCATTTATTGCCCGGGTGTTCCCGACGATGCGGAACACACATTCTTCCGCTGTCCCCGTTGGGAAGGGCCCCGCCTGGAGGCCACACAAATCTTTGGTGCATTTTCGGTGGACTCGGTCTGCCAAAAGATTTTGGAGGATGAGGGCAACTGGGATTGTTTGTCACAGTTCGTCCGGGGCATCCTCCTGGAAAAGAAAACCGATCTGGACCGCGAAGTGGCCCAGATCCCTTGATCGAGCGGCTGGATAAGGAGCGAGCCCCACGGGCGTAAGCCAAATTTAGGCCTAGCCTGACGTAATGTGACAAACAATTCCAGGTTAGATTCCTAAAGAGTAGAGGAGGTTTTTTAGTGGGTAAACTCGTTTTTAGGGGAGCCCCACACTACAGGCTGGCCACCTGTGTGCGTAATGCATTTTTCCGCCTCTCCCTCAAAAAAAAAAAAAAAAAAAAAAAAAAAATATCCCGGTCAGAGGACACGATCACCAAAGACGGGCGGACATGATCATCCCGGTCAGCGGATATGATTGCCTAAGATCGGCGGACAGTTAAAAAGTCTGAACGTACTAATTCTTTGAAACAATAATGTCTACCCATAACTTTCACTAACAAATAAAAAATATGTTTTAATTATATCCTATTAAAAAAATGACAGTAATTTCCGGCCACGGAAAATCCTGGAAATCGGAAAGAATTAATTCACATTGTTCTCCTAAAACAGGTCAAGTGTGTATTTGTATTAATTAAATTGGAAGATAGAGCTGGAAAGAATGTGCAAAATTGTTGCTAGTTTGTTCAAAAACAAGAACAAAGTCTGGCCTTCAAGACAGCGCCAGAAAAAGTCCATCATAGCATGGCAAATGTGTCATGTTGATGCCATACTGCCAACGCCGGGCACCTGTCATACGTAGCTTCTTTCAGGCACATTTGCCGTCGCGGCACTTATTTTGTTTCCAAGATGGACACCATTCAGTTTGGTTAAGTCAGCTTTAGATATTATCGAAGAGTAGGCCTATTATTGGAAGAATCCAAGACGATGAGGAACCATTATTATTTTATTTCTCTTGCATGAGCTCCCCAACCTCGTTCCAGCATTGTGCCTTCAGTTGCCTTTTGCTATAACCACTCTAATTTACGTCTTACAGAGAAGAAAAATTTTCAATTGAATAAATAATTTTTATATGTCACAAATTTATTAATCCAAAGGTCTTCCAGTTGTTCTGCCAATAGTCGCGAGGTAAATATGTCCTGCTGACACTAGCGCTTCATATGACAGGGTCCCGGCGTCCAGTGCTACCAGCTAATTTTTTAATACTATCTACCGCCCCTTCCCTCTGGATCCGCCACTGCTGAGCAAAACCAAATCACCAGTGATTGCAAGTCACCTTGAATGTGCAAAGTGGCCGTGGCGTCCACAGAATCCTCTCGGTTCTCCGCTCTGCACTGGTAGTTCCCAGCATCACTCTCCTGAACGTCCCTCATCTGTAGACTCCCAGTGCCCTTAATGATGCAGTTGGTATCCAGATCCCTGGAAACAACATATGGATTAGCTCTTAGAGGAAGTTAACAAACTCATTCACTAAAGTAGTTGTTTGCTTTTTATTTCGCTGGACTGTCAACATGCACAAGCACAGGTGAACAAGAATTCTCTTTTAGACTTGCAGATATGTGGAAAGATTGTGATTTGCTCATTTTGTGTTTATTGCCCCTGAACTGGTGTGATAAATAAAGTGGTGTTATGTTACCTTAATCGTATCCAGTTCTTTCAGAGTTGTGTGTCTACAACCAGGTTTCAACGCTTGTTTGCGCCATGATCACGTAGATAGTCTGGAGAAGTCAAGCTGTCATTAAAATATTCGGTCCGATGGACGTCGTTAAGAGTTTTAAAAGTTTCACAGATACACAAACACACACACGTAGACAAAAATGCATATCGGCACCGGGTTCGCACGGATGGTCAGCGGGCGGTCGTCAACTTGCGCGTACGTTAGGCCTATTCGTGTCGTCGCGGTAGCCGGCTCGAGGACACTGTAGACGACGGCGGCGAAGGTGACTTGACCTCTGTACCCCTAATGGACTCGTCCTGAGGGGGTTATCAGCTGTCATTGATAGACTCGTCTGTCGAACTTGGGATGTTTCAATAATTCTATTAAAAATGATGTGTGAACTATAATTCAATTTTTCGTTCAATACCAAACTGTCATCTTGTTTATGGGCCTTATAAATGTGGAATTCTTCTAAGGTGTCAAGGGTAGGGCCTTTTTTGCAAACTTTAATTATTTCTGTATTATTTTCGATTTTTCCGACACCATGGCTTTCGTCAATTATGTGTTGAGCGAAGCTTGATTTTTGGGGGTTTATCCGAGGATTTGGTTTATGTTCCTTTATTCTTTTTGAGAAAGAGCGGCCAGTTTGTCCTATGTAATATTTATCGCAGTCATTACATTTAATCTTATAAACACCAGTTTTTTCAAGCGGATTTTTTTGGATTTTTGGTTTTGGTTTCAATAGGCGTTCAATCTTATTTGAGGTTTTTGGAGCAGGTACGATATTAAACTGTTTCATTTCTTTTTGTAGTAAGTTATGGAGTCTATGCCCGTATTCGACTGGAACATATTTTGGCGGCGTTTCATTGGGTGAACAGTTATCTTTGGTAACTTTATTTGAATGTTTTATCACAAGTTTATCTATCATTCGGGTTTCATATCCGTTGGAACGGGCGATATGTTTTATGGTGTTCAACTCCTTGTTAAAATCCTCTGGTGTTAATGGTATTTTAATTAACCTATTTACCATGCTATTGTAAGCAGCTAATTTATGACTGAATGGATGATATGATGTTATGTGAATAGTTTGGTCCGTAGTTGTTGGTTTCCTGTAAACATTATATTTAAATCTGTTGTTGATTTTTTCAATGGTGATATCAAGGAAATTAATCTTATTGTCAGATTCAGTTTCTAAAGTAAAGTGTAGTTTTGGGGCGATGTTGTTCAAGTACCTATTGAGCAGTTGTAATTGGCGGGTATTCCCGTCAAATAGAACCAAGGTGTCATCGACGTAACGGAAGTAAAATAATATTTTGGCATGTTTTGGGTTGTTATCTGAGAGAATCTGTGTGTTTTCAATGTGGTTCAGGTAAATTTCGGACAATATACCTGATAATGGGGACCCCATCGCTAATCCATCAGGTTGTAGATAAAATTTATTATTGAATTCAAAATAGTTTTGTTCCAGAGTTGTTTTCAACAAATATAATAGTTCTTTTCTTGCTTCTGCTGTAATACTTTGTTTCTTTTTAAGGTGATTATCGATGATACTTAAGGTTTCTTGGATTGGAACATTAGTGTAAAGGTTGACGACATCAAATGAAGCTAACGTGTGGTGGTTTCTCACATCTATGTTTTTTGTTTTTTCAATTAGTTCTAAGCTATTTTTCAAACTGTGATTATCTGTAAATTCGTAGTAAAATCTTAGTATTTGATCAAGTTTTTTCGCAATTTTATATGTTGGTGCTGATGTGAAGTTGACTAGGGGTCGTACAGGCATTTCTGGCTTGTGGATTTTGGGGAGCCCTCTTAAAGAAGGGGCTGATGGATTCATCATTTTTGAAAATCTGATTTCATCAGGGTTCAGAAGGTTCTTACTTGAACTAATTGCCTTATTGATGATACTGCTAAATTTTAAAGTGGGATCTTTATCTATATTTACAATATTGTTTGATTCGATAAAGGAGTTGACTTTATTTATATAATCATCTTGGTATAAAACAACAATTGAATTTCCTTTATCGGCTTTGGTGAGGATTGCATTGTTGTGGGATAGTTTTTCTCGTATACTATTCAGTGCCTGTTGTTCATTGTTAGTTGTCCTCACATTTTTAAAAACTGTTTTACTCTGAAGTTTTTTTATTTTGTTATTTACAATAGCACGTATAGTGTTGCGATCATCTGGATTTGGGATGTTTTTTATTGCGGACTCTGCAGCAATTAGTTCATTAAAAATTCCCTGTTTGTTATTTTTTGAAAAATTGTATTTTAGGCCTTTGTTTAAGAGATCAGTTTCACGTTTGTCAAAATTGATTTCTGTGTTGTTGACCAATCTAGGATAGAAATCAAAATCAAATATTAATATTTCTTCACGGGGTTTTTGTTCATTCATTAGCCTAGTGATTTTTTGTTCTTGTTGTTTTTTCTTTTTGAAAACTTTCTTACCAATGCGGGATTCAATAAGTTGTAAATGTTTTTCGAATTGTAGTGGATGGAGGGTGTTGGCAAGCTCTAAATGTTTTTTGTACAGTAGTGTATTAAGCATGCTCTTCTTTTTGTACTGAAATTTAATTTCGTTTTTTATCCAGGAAATTTCGGCTGTTTGTTTGGCTTTTTTGGCAGCAAATGAATGGTTCTTGATTTTTACTTGAACATAGTTAGGAATGATTTTATGATTGATGCATGCTTTATTGAACTTGATGTTACAGGTTGTGTATGCAAGTTTTAGCTTGACATTCTCGAGTTGACTGGCAATGGTAGCCTCACTGGCATGAAATAATTTGCTCATTTTGTGTTTATTGCCCCTGAACTGGTGTGATAAATAAAGTGGTGTTATGTTACCTTAATCGTATCCAGTTCTTTCAGAGTTGTGTGTCTACAACCAGGTTTCAACGCTTGTTTGCGCCATGATCACGTAGATAGTCTGGAGAAGTCAAGCTGTCATTAAAATATTCGGTCCGATGGACGTCGTTAAGAGTTTTAAAAGTTTCACAGATACACAAACACACACACGTAGACAAAAATGCATATCGGCACCGGGTTCGCACGGATGGTCAGCGGGCGGTCGTCAACTTGCGCGTACGTTAGGCCTATTCGTGTCGTCGCGGTAGCCGGCTCGAGGACACTGTAGACGACGGCGGCGAAGGTGACTTGACCTCTGTACCCCTAATGGACTCGTCCTGAGGGGGTTATCAGCTGTCATTGATAGACTCGTCTGTCGAACTTGGGATGTTTCAATAATTCTATTAAAAATGATGTGTGAACTATAATTCAATTTTTCGTTCAATACCAAACTGTCATCTTGTTTATGGGCCTTATAAATGTGGAATTCTTCTAAGGTGTCAAGGGTAGGGCCTTTTTTGCAAACTTTAATTATTTCTGTATTATTTTCGATTTTTCCGACACCATGGCTTTCGTCAATTATGTGTTGAGCGAAGCTTGATTTTTGGGGGTTTATCCGAGGATTTGGTTTATGTTCCTTTATTCTTTTTGAGAAAGAGCGGCCAGTTTGTCCTATGTAATATTTATCGCAGTCATTACATTTAATCTTATAAACACCAGTTTTTTCAAGCGGATTTTTTTGGATTTTTGGTTTTGGTTTCAATAGGCGTTCAATCTTATTTGAGGTTTTTGGAGCAGGTACGATATTAAACTGTTTCATTTCTTTTTGTAGTAAGTTATGGAGTCTATGCCCGTATTCGACTGGAACATATTTTGGCGGCGTTTCATTGGGTGAACAGTTATCTTTGGTAACTTTATTTGAATGTTTTATCACAAGTTTATCTATCATTCGGGTTTCATATCCGTTGGAACGGGCGATATGTTTTATGGTGTTCAACTCCTTGTTAAAATCCTCTGGTGTTAATGGTATTTTAATTAACCTATTTACCATGCTATTGTAAGCAGCTAATTTATGACTGAATGGATGATATGATGTTATGTGAATAGTTTGGTCCGTAGTTGTTGGTTTCCTGTAAACATTATATTTAAATCTGTTGTTGATTTTTTCAATGGTGATATCAAGGAAATTAATCTTATTGTCAGATTCAGTTTCTAAAGTAAAGTGTAGTTTTGGGGCGATGTTGTTCAAGTACCTATTGAGCAGTTGTAATTGGCGGGTATTCCCGTCAAATAGAACCAAGGTGTCATCGACGTAACGGAAGTAAAATAATATTTTGGCATGTTTTGGGTTGTTATCTGAGAGAATCTGTGTGTTTTCAATGTGGTTCAGGTAAATTTCGGACAATATACCTGATAATGGGGACCCCATCGCTAATCCATCAGGTTGTAGATAAAATTTATTATTGAATTCAAAATAGTTTTGTTCCAGAGTTGTTTTCAACAAATATAATAGTTCTTTTCTTGCTTCTGCTGTAATACTTTGTTTCTTTTTAAGGTGATTATCGATGATACTTAAGGTTTCTTGGATTGGAACATTAGTGTAAAGGTTGACGACATCAAATGAAGCTAACGTGTGGTGGTTTCTCACATCTATGTTTTTTGTTTTTTCAATTAGTTCTAAGCTATTTTTCAAACTGTGATTATCTGTAAATTCGTAGTAAAATCTTAGTATTTGATCAAGTTTTTTCGCAATTTTATATGTTGGTGCTGATGTGAAGTTGACTAGGGGTCGTACAGGCATTTCTGGCTTGTGGATTTTGGGGAGCCCTCTTAAAGAAGGGGCTGATGGATTCATCATTTTTGAAAATCTGATTTCATCAGGGTTCAGAAGGTTCTTACTTGAACTAATTGCCTTATTGATGATACTGCTAAATTTTAAAGTGGGATCTTTATCTATATTTACAATATTGTTTGATTCGATAAAGGAGTTGACTTTATTTATATAATCATCTTGGTATAAAACAACAATTGAATTTGAATTGAACGGGGATCATCCGTTACGTCGATGACACCTTGGTTCTATTTGACGGGAATACCCGCCAATTACAACTGCTCAATAGGTACTTGAACAACATCGCCCCAAAACTACACTTTACTTTAGAAACTGAATCTGACAATAAGATTAATTTCCTTGATATCACCATTGAAAAAATCAACAACAGATTTAAATATAATGTTTACAGGAAACCAACAACTACGGACCAAACTATTCACATAACATCATATCATCCATTCAGTCATAAATTAGCTGCTTACAATAGCATGGTAAATAGGTTAATTAAAATACCATTAACACCAGAGGATTTTAACAAGGAGTTGAACACCATAAAACATATCGCCCGTTCCAACGGATATGAAACCCGAATGATAGATAAACTTGTGATAAAACATTCAAATAAAGTTACCAAAGATAACTGTTCACCCAATGAAACGCCGCCAAAATATGTTCCAGTCGAATACGGGCATAGACTCCATAACTTACTACAAAAAGAAATGAAACAGTTTAATATCGTACCTGCTCCAAAAACCTCAAATAAGATTGAACGCCTATTGAAACCAAAACCAAAAATCCAAAAAAATCCGCTTGAAAAAACTGGTGTTTATAAGATTAAATGTAATGACTGCGATAAATATTACATAGGACAAACTGGCCGCTCTTTCTCAAAAAGAATAAAGGAACATAAACCAAATCCTCGGATAAACCCCCAAAAATCAAGCTTCGCTCAACACATAATTGACGAAAGCCATGGTGTCGGAAAAATCGAAAATAATACAGAAATAATTAAAGTTTGCAAAAAAGGCCCTACCCTTGACACCTTAGAAGAATTCCACATTTATAAGGCCCATAAACAAGATGACAGTTTGGTATTGAACGAAAAATTGAATTATAGTTCACACATCATTTTTAATAGAATTATTGAAACATCCCAAGTTCGACAGACGAGTCTATCAATGACAGCTGATAACCCCCTCAGGACGAGTCCATTAGGGGTACAGAGGTCAAGTCACCTTCGCCGCCGTCGTCTACAGTGTCCTCGAGCCGGCTACCGCGACGACACGAATAGGCCTAACGTACGCGCAAGTTGACGACCGCCCGCTGACCATCCGTGCGAACCCGGTGCCGATATGCATTTTTGTCTACGTGTGTGTGTTTGTGTATCTGTGAAACTTTTAAAACTCTTAACGACGTCCATCGGACCGAATATTTTAATGACAGCTTGACTTCTCCAGACTATCTACGTGATCATGGCGCAAACAAGCGTTGAAACCTGGTTGTAGACACACAACTCTGAAAGAACTGGATACGATTAAGGTAACATAACACCACTTTATTTATCACACCAGTTCAGGGGCAATAAACACAAAATGAGCAAATTATTTCATGCCAGTGAGGCTACCATTGCCAGTCAACTCGAGAATGTCAAGCTAAAACTTGCATACACAACCTGTAACATCAAGTTCAATAAAGCATGCATCAATCATAAAATCATTCCTAACTATGTTCAAGTAAAAATCAAGAACCATTCATTTGCTGCCAAAAAAGCCAAACAAACAGCCGAAATTTCCTGGATAAAAAACGAAATTAAATTTCAGTACAAAAAGAAGAGCATGCTTAATACACTACTGTACAAAAAACATTTAGAGCTTGCCAACACCCTCCATCCACTACAATTCGAAAAACATTTACAACTTATTGAATCCCGCATTGGTAAGAAAGTTTTCAAAAAGAAAAAACAACAAGAACAAAAAATCACTAGGCTAATGAATGAACAAAAACCCCGTGAAGAAATATTAATATTTGATTTTGATTTCTATCCTAGATTGGTCAACAACACAGAAATCAATTTTGACAAACGTGAAACTGATCTCTTAAACAAAGGCCTAAAATACAATTTTTCAAAAAATAACAAACAGGGAATTTTTAATGAACTAATTGCTGCAGAGTCCGCAATAAAAAACATCCCAAATCCAGATGATCGCAACACTATACGTGCTATTGTAAATAACAAAATAAAAAAACTTCAGAGTAAAACAGTTTTTAAAAATGTGAGGACAACTAACAATGAACAACAGGCACTGAATAGTATACGAGAAAAACTATCCCACAACAATGCAATCCTCACCAAAGCCGATAAAGGAAATTCAATTGTTGTTTTATACCAAGATGATTATATAAATAAAGTCAACTCCTTTATCGAATCAAACAATATTGTAAATATAGATAAAGATCCCACTTTAAAATTTAGCAGTATCATCAATAAGGCAATTAGTTCAAGTAAGAACCTTCTGAACCCTGATGAAATCAGATTTTCAAAAATGATGAATCCATCAGCCCCTTCTTTAAGAGGGCTCCCCAAAATCCACAAGCCAGAAATGCCTGTACGACCCCTAGTCAACTTCACATCAGCACCAACATATAAAATTGCGAAAAAACTTGATCAAATACTAAGATTTTACTACGAATTTACAGATAATCACAGTTTGAAAAATAGCTTAGAACTAATTGAAAAAACAAAAAACATAGATGTGAGAAACCACCACACGTTAGCTTCATTTGATGTCGTCAACCTTTACACTAATGTTCCAATCCAAGAAACCTTAAGTATCATCGATAATCACCTTAAAAAGAAACAAAGTATTACAGCAGAAGCAAGAAAAGAACTATTATATTTGTTGAAAACAACTCTGGAACAAAACTATTTTGAATTCAATAATAAATTTTATCTACAACCTGATGGATTAGCGATGGGGTCCCCATTATCAGGTATATTGTCCGAAATTTACCTGAACCACATTGAAAACACACAGATTCTCTCAGATAACAACCCAAAACATGCCAAAATATTATTTTACTTCCGTTACGTCGATGACACCTTGGTTCTATTTGACGGGAATACCCGCCAATTACAACTGCTCAATAGGTACTTGAACAACATCGCCCCAAAACTACACTTTACTTTAGAAACTGAATCTGACAATAAGATTAATTTCCTTGATATCACCATTGAAAAAATCAACAACAGATTTAAATATAATGTTTACAGGAAACCAACAACTACGGACCAAACTATTCACATAACATCATATCATCCATTCAGTCATAAATTAGCTGCTTACAATAGCATGGTAAATAGGTTAATTAAAATACCATTAACACCAGAGGATTTTAACAAGGAGTTGAACACCATAAAACATATCGCCCGTTCCAACGGATATGAAACCCGAATGATAGATAAACTTGTGATAAAACATTCAAATAAAGTTACCAAAGATAACTGTTCACCCAATGAAACGCCGCCAAAATATGTTCCAGTCGAATACGGGCATAGACTCCATAACTTACTACAAAAAGAAATGAAACAGTTTAATATCGTACCTGCTCCAAAAACCTCAAATAAGATTGAACGCCTATTGAAACCAAAACCAAAAATCCAAAAAAATCCGCTTGAAAAAACTGGTGTTTATAAGATTAAATGTAATGACTGCGATAAATATTACATAGGACAAACTGGCCGCTCTTTCTCAAAAAGAATAAAGGAACATAAACCAAATCCTCGGATAAACCCCCAAAAATCAAGCTTCGCTCAACACATAATTGACGAAAGCCATGGTGTCGGAAAAATCGAAAATAATACAGAAATAATTAAAGTTTGCAAAAAAGGCCCTACCCTTGACACCTTAGAAGAATTCCACATTTATAAGGCCCATAAACAAGATGACAGTTTGGTATTGAACGAAAAATTGAATTATAGTTCACACATCATTTTTAATAGAATTATTGAAACATCCCAAGTTCGACAGACGAGTCTATCAATGACAGCTGATAACCCCCTCAGGACGAGTCCATTAGGGGTACAGAGGTCAAGTCACCTTCGCCGCCGTCGTCTACAGTGTCCTCGAGCCGGCTACCGCGACGACACGAATAGGCCTAACGTACGCGCAAGTTGACGACCGCCCGCTGACCATCCGTGCGAACCCGGTGCCGATATGCATTTTTGTCTACGTGTGTGTGTTTGTGTATCTGTGAAACTTTTAAAACTCTTAACGACGTCCATCGGACCGAATATTTTAATGACAGCTTGACTTCTCCAGACTATCTACGTGATCATGGCGCAAACAAGCGTTGAAACCTGGTTGTAGACACACAACTCTGAAAGAACTGGATACGATTAAGGTAACATAACACCACTTTATTTATCACACCAGTTCAGGGGCAATAAACACAAAATGAGCAAATTATTTCATGCCAGTGAGGCTACCATTGCCAGTCAACTCGAGAATGTCAAGCTAAAACTTGCATACACAACCTGTAACATCAAGTTCAATAAAGCATGCATCAATCATAAAATCATTCCTAACTATGTTCAAGTAAAAATCAAGAACCATTCATTTGCTGCCAAAAAAGCCAAACAAACAGCCGAAATTTCCTGGATAAAAAACGAAATTAAATTTCAGTACAAAAAGAAGAGCATGCTTAATACACTACTGTACAAAAAACATTTAGAGCTTGCCAACACCCTCCATCCACTACAATTCGAAAAACATTTACAACTTATTGAATCCCGCATTGGTAAGAAAGTTTTCAAAAAGAAAAAACAACAAGAACAAAAAATCACTAGGCTAATGAATGAACAAAAACCCCGTGAAGAAATATTAATATTTGATTTTGATTTCTATCCTAGATTGGTCAACAACACAGAAATCAATTTTGACAAACGTGAAACTGATCTCTTAAACAAAGGCCTAAAATACAATTTTTCAAAAAATAACAAACAGGGAATTTTTAATGAACTAATTGCTGCAGAGTCCGCAATAAAAAACATCCCAAATCCAGATGATCGCAACACTATACGTGCTATTGTAAATAACAAAATAAAAAAACTTCAGAGTAAAACAGTTTTTAAAAATGTGAGGACAACTAACAATGAACAACAGGCACTGAATAGTATACGAGAAAAACTATCCCACAACAATGCAATCCTCACCAAAGCCGATAAAGGAAATTCAATTGTTGTTTTATACCAAGATGATTATATAAATAAAGTCAACTCCTTTATCGAATCAAACAATATTGTAAATATAGATAAAGATCCCACTTTAAAATTTAGCAGTATCATCAATAAGGCAATTAGTTCAAGTAAGAACCTTCTGAACCCTGATGAAATCAGATTTTCAAAAATGATGAATCCATCAGCCCCTTCTTTAAGAGGGCTCCCCAAAATCCACAAGCCAGAAATGCCTGTACGACCCCTAGTCAACTTCACATCAGCACCAACATATAAAATTGCGAAAAAACTTGATCAAATACTAAGATTTTACTACGAATTTACAGATAATCACAGTTTGAAAAATAGCTTAGAACTAATTGAAAAAACAAAAAACATAGATGTGAGAAACCACCACACGTTAGCTTCATTTGATGTCGTCAACCTTTACACTAATGTTCCAATCCAAGAAACCTTAAGTATCATCGATAATCACCTTAAAAAGAAACAAAGTATTACAGCAGAAGCAAGAAAAGAACTATTATATTTGTTGAAAACAACTCTGGAACAAAACTATTTTGAATTCAATAATAAATTTTATCTACAACCTGATGGATTAGCGATGGGGTCCCCATTATCAGGTATATTGTCCGAAATTTACCTGAACCACATTGAAAACACACAGATTCTCTCAGATAACAACCCAAAACATGCCAAAATATTATTTTACTTCCGTTACGTCGATGACACCTTGGTTCTATTTGACGGGAATACCCGCCAATTACAACTGCTCAATAGGTACTTGAACAACATCGCCCCAAAACTACACTTTACTTTAGAAACTGAATCTGACAATAAGATTAATTTCCTTGATATCACCATTGAAAAAATCAACAACAGATTTAAATATAATGTTTACAGGAAACCAACAACTACGGACCAAACTATTCACATAACATCATATCATCCATTCAGTCATAAATTAGCTGCTTACAATAGCATGGTAAATAGGTTAATTAAAATACCATTAACACCAGAGGATTTTAACAAGGAGTTGAACACCATAAAACATATCGCCCGTTCCAACGGATATGAAACCCGAATGATAGATAAACTTGTGATAAAACATTCAAATAAAGTTACCAAAGATAACTGTTCACCCAATGAAACGCCGCCAAAATATGTTCCAGTCGAATACGGGCATAGACTCCATAACTTACTACAAAAAGAAATGAAACAGTTTAATATCGTACCTGCTCCAAAAACCTCAAATAAGATTGAACGCCTATTGAAACCAAAACCAAAAATCCAAAAAAATCCGCTTGAAAAAACTGGTGTTTATAAGATTAAATGTAATGACTGCGATAAATATTACATAGGACAAACTGGCCGCTCTTTCTCAAAAAGAATAAAGGAACATAAACCAAATCCTCGGATAAACCCCCAAAAATCAAGCTTCGCTCAACACATAATTGACGAAAGCCATGGTGTCGGAAAAATCGAAAATAATACAGAAATAATTAAAGTTTGCAAAAAAGGCCCTACCCTTGACACCTTAGAAGAATTCCACATTTATAAGGCCCATAAACAAGATGACAGTTTGGTATTGAACGAAAAATTGAATTATAGTTCACACATCATTTTTAATAGAATTATTGAAACATCCCAAGTTCGACAGACGAGTCTATCAATGACAGCTGATAACCCCCTCAGGACGAGTCCATTAGGGGTACAGAGGTCAAGTCACCTTCGCCGCCGTCGTCTACAGTGTCCTCGAGCCGGCTACCGCGACGACACGAATAGGCCTAACGTACGCGCAAGTTGACGACCGCCCGCTGACCATCCGTGCGAACCCGGTGCCGATATGCATTTTTGTCTACGTGTGTGTGTTTGTGTATCTGTGAAACTTTTAAAACTCTTAACGACGTCCATCGGACCGAATATTTTAATGACAGCTTGACTTCTCCAGACTATCTACGTGATCATGGCGCAAACAAGCGTTGAAACCTGGTTGTAGACACACAACTCTGAAAGAACTGGATACGATTAAGGTAACATAACACCACTTTATTTAAAGATTGTGAGTTTGATGGGAGAGATCTGAAATTTGGATCACAAATGATACATGTACAAAGGTTTAAATTTAGGTTTTAAGCCATCTTAGATTTTCAATGAAAATCATACAATCAAATTAGTCCTGCAATATTCATTCACACACGATGTTACAGTATAATGCTAAAAAATAGACAAACATTAAGGTCTAAATTTTAATTGAAAAACACCAATCTATTTTTTTTAGTTTTCTTTTTTTTAACGTTAAGGTACAGTATATGAGAAAATTTTTAAAAGCCTAAGTAAAGGTGCAAGACTGAGATTTTGGAAGCAGATGATACTTTAGATTTTAGAGACTTTATTTGAAACACCGACACACTCTGTGGTGCGTATTTTAAGGTGGTTCTGTTTCAATGTAATTGGTCTTGACTGTTTTGAAGCAATAAAATAAAATAAGAGAGTACTGTATCAATACAAATTGAATTCATGTACATACTGGAAATCGATGGCAACGCCGTCTTTGAGCCAGACGATCCAGGGCCGGGGGTTGCCGTTGGCGGCGCACTCAAGCGTGACGGTGCTGCCCTCGGAGACGACGGTGGAGCGCGGAGTCGCGATGAACGATGGAGCCATCAGACTGGCGGCCGACTCCAGGTCCTGGTCAATCTGCAGCAGAGCCTTCTCGCTCAGCCGGTGCTGGTTGTTGCCAGTCACGTTGCAGCGGTAACTGCCCCGATCCGACACCTGCACCGACTCTATCTCCAGGGACCCTGCACATCAAGGTACCTAATTAGTTTCTTATACTCATAACAACAGATTTTTAGCAATAGTAGGTTTTCACTACAAATTCATAGATCAATTCTATGACTAATTCGTTTTGTATTTCCCATGTTTTTTACTGTAATATATTTAATAATTTTCACCATTTGAAATAAGTTGACTCCAATTCTTGACTTGCATTTACAAACTGCAGGAAAACAGTTTATAGACAATATTTCAAAGTCATACTAATTGTTGAAGAGAATCTCACTTCACTAAACAAGTCACTAAAAACATTTTAGTGACGTCAGTGATCGTTTTAGCCACAGACCAAGCGCCGCACATATGCGGCGGACTATCGCGTAGACCGCGCCTAAACTGTCTGACCATTAAAATAGACCGCACTGAAGAAATTTCGTATTTAGTATCATGGAACCATCGCCACATATATGCGGCGGCAGTTTATTTTAATGAGCCCAGCCGCCGCAGATATGCGGCGGCGGGCTGTGGTTACGATTTTTTTTTAACATTGTGGTAGCGAACGTGTTAACTGTTACTTAGTGACATGGTGAGCTTATCGTGACATCGGGGCGGATGGTACCCGATAGTGATGAGTGTTATTTCATTAACTGTTACTAAGTGACATGGAGAGCTTATCGTGACATCGGGGCGGATGGTACCCGATAGTGGTGAGTGTTATTTCATTAACTGTTACTTAGTGACATGGAGAGCTCAACGTGACATCGGGGCGGATGGTACCCGATAGTGATGAGTGTTATTTCATTAACTGTTACATAGTGACATGGAGAGCTCAACGTGACATCGGGGCGGATGGTACCCGATAGTGATGAGTGTTATTTCATTAACTGTTACTTAGTAAAATGGAGAGCTCAACGTGACATCGGGGCGGATGGTACCCGATAGTGATGAGTGTTATTTCATTAACTGTTACTTAGAGACATGGAGAGCTCAACGTGACATCATGGCGGATGGTACCCAATAGTGATGAGTGTTATTTCATTAACTGTTACTTAGTGACATGGAGAGCTCAACGTGACATCGGGGCGGATGGTACCCGATAGTGATGAGTGTTATTTCATTAACTGTTACTTAGTGACATGGAGAGCTCAACGTGACATCGGGGCGGATGGTACCAGATAGTGATGAGTGTTATTTCATTAACTGTTACTTAGTGACATGGAGAGCTCAACGTGACATCGGGGCGGATGGTACCCGATAGTGATGAGTGTTATTTCATTAACTGTTACTAAGTGACATGGAGAGCTTATCGTGACATCGGGGCGGATGGTACCCGATAGTGGTGAGTGTTATTTCATTAACTGTTACTTAGTGACATGGAGAGCTCAACGTGACATCGGGGCGGATGGTACCCGATAGTGATGAGTGTTATTTCATTAACTGTTACATAGTGACATGGAGAGCTCAACGTGACATCGGGGCGGATGGTACCCGATAGTGATGAGTGTTATTTCATTAACTGTTACTTAGTAACATGGAGAGCTCAACGTGACATCGGGGCGGATGGTACCCGATAGTGATGAGTGTTATTTCATTAACTGTTACTTAGAGACATGGAGAGCTCAACGTGACATCATGGCGGATGGTACCCAATAGTGATGAGTGTTATTTCATTAACTGTTACTTAGTGACATGGAGAGCTCAACGTGACATCGGGGCGGATGGTACCCGATAGTGATGAGTGTTATTTCATTAACTGTTACTTAGTGACATGGAGAGCTCAACGTGACATCGGGGCGGATGGTACCAGATAGTGATGAGTGTTATTTCATTAACTGTTACTTAGTGACATGGAGAGCTCAACGTGACATCGGGGCGGATGGTACCCAATAGTGATGAGTGTTATTTCATTAACTGTTACTTAGTAACATGGAGAGCTTATCGTGACATCGGGGCAGATGGTACCCGATAGTGATGAGTGTTATTTCATTAACTGTTACTTAGTGACATGGAGAGCTCAACGTGACATCGGGGCGGATGGTACCCAATAGTGATGAGTGTTATTTCATTAACTGTTACTTAGAGACATGGAGAGCTCAACGTGACATCGGGGCGGATGGTACCCAATAGTGATGAGTGTTATTTCATTAACTGTTACTTAGAGACATGGAGAGCTCAACGTGACATCGGGGCGGATGGTACCCGATAGTGATGAGTGTTATTTCATTAACTGTTACTTAGTGACATGGAGAGCTCAACGTGACATGGGGGCGGATGGTACCCGATAGTGATGAGTGTTATTTCATTAACTGTTACATAGTGACATGGAGAGCTCAACGTGACATCGGGGCGGATGGTACCCAATAGTGATGAGTGTTATTTCATTAACTGTTACTTAGTAACATGGAGAGCTTATCGTGACATCGGGGCGGATGGTACCCGATAGTGATGAGTGTTATTTCATTAACTGTTACTTAGTGACAAGGAGAGCTCATCGTGACATCGGGGCGGATGGTACTTGATAGTGATGAGTGTTATTTCATTAACTGTTACTTAGTGACATGGAGAGCTCAACGTGACATCGGGGCTCATGGTACCCGATAGTGATAAGTGTTATTTCATTAACTGTTACTAAGTGACAATTAAATAAGAATAACTGTTATAACATTTAAAATATTTGCCAATTTACAGTTACTGGCTAAAATGTTACCAATTCAGACAGCTTAGGAACAAGAATGATTTTTATTTTGACAGTAGGAATGGAACCATTTTCATTTAGTTTGGAACAAAATAACTGACTGTCCTCAAGATAACGCCTATGAACAAGAACAATAATCAACTAGACAGTTATATACAAACGAATAATTGTGTGGCTAATGGCAATGTCTGATAAACTTTAGGAACCGCCATGATTCCTTCAGATTGGGCCTGCGTCTGCTCAAAATTGTCAAAATTACATCCTTGGAGTAACAACATAGTTGGCGACAACAAAATGGCCGCTAGCGGCCTAACAAAGCATTTTTGGACATATGTTCATATGATATTTTTTGTTTATTACGATCCAAGGAATTGCCACACAGAGTTTTAGAAGAGAGTTTCCAAACACCTTGTATATTACCAGACAATACCACAATTTTACCTTAATTCTATGTTGGTCATGGTGACGACGCGATGCAATGTCTAAAACGGCAACCAAAAGATTGAAGCAGATTAAGTCAGATCATAAACTAAACGGGAAATAGTCACGACACCCAGCCATGGCCAGTAAGTATTTACTACCATGGCCAGCCAGGTTAAGTATTTACTATTCAACTGAGTAGTTGTCAGTGTCAATTCTGAAACCTCTTGTTTAGAGAGCTAGCATTAAAGATACAAGTAAATGTAATTCTAAGATTTTTAAAAATAAGTTCTATGCCTGGCTCTTGCAAAACCCTTTTTGTAACATAAATGAATTTTTTAGAATCAATTTTGACTTTTAACAACTCAATTATTTTGTATTGTGTATTTGTATTATATTTATTCTGTATTAGGCCTTTATTGCATTTATATTATTGTACAACTATGTACCATTATTGTACACTTTTGGTAGGGATTAGGGATCTGAGGTGCACCGAAAATTCGGTACAGATACGGATAATTGTGATAATAGTTTACTGGATAGTTGTGATAATTGTGAACTGTTATTTTTCATCCTAAAAAGGTACTAGACGATTTACTGTCATCGGTTTGGTACGGTTAAACGCATCGGTATAAATCCAGTTCAGTGTTCTAACACTGATAACAAATGTTAAAAATATTAAGGTATCTACTATTTATAAACGACTTTATAAAAACAAAATAAATTAATATTTATTCGTTATCTTTTAATTTAATGGATTACTGCTTAAAAAGAATGGTTCGTCCTCATCGCTCAGAATCAAGATTACAACAGATGATATAGTGGTAATAGCGGTCACCGAGTACAAGGAAAGGAATACTGCACATAACAATTTGCGGTCCAACGTAAATTTTGATAATCACGTTCCTCAGTGAAACGTCTTTGTTATAAGGTGGAATGGTCTCGTGGCAACAGAGCTCATAGCGGCATAACGGCAACTTAACAATTACATTAGCCTTCATTCAGTAACAACTAACTACAACAACAGTGATGTGATTACCCGCCACCAGGAACGCTCGAGTCAGTAAGGGCAGTTGTTTAACTAGAACTGTACAAAAGATTAGATTGCGTAGCAATGCCATTTGTCAATATTATTTACTCGGTTCACATAATTTAAAAACGTAAACAAACAATGACCAAACAGTTTGTAGTAACTAAAGTTTGACAAATCAGTTTTAATTACATAAAAAACTATAACAACGGGTTTTAAAGTTGTGCAGCAGTTTATAATTTGCAGCGATTGTCGACTGCCGATTGAACATATCTGTCCTAAACTAAAATGAAACCAATCCGAGCATAACCGGTCTTCCCGAGTTGGCCGAATGCAGACAGCATTCGGCGATAAATGGTATACGATCGCTTTGCGCAAAGAGTAAGACCGTCTAAAAGCTGTCTTTTTACATAAATTATATAGATTAGATAAAACTAGTAACTTTCAAAAATTTTCAATTTGTTAACAACATCAAATTGGCTTTTAAAATGCAATGTTACGAAATAACTATATTTTACATCTTTATAAGTTTTATATGTTTCTTTTGGAGGTTTATATGTTGTGTACAGACGTACTCTAGTGGCATTTATTTTCTCGTTGTACTTGTTGGTTTTTCTTGTTGGATTGTTTTTGTTTCAATCATTACGCTTACTCTGTCTCATCCAGGCCTACTTAATTGCATCTTCGTATGATAGTTTCCCTGGAAGTTATATGGAATGAATTTAGGATGTGATTTTTTTTTTAACGAATTTGAAGCATAATAGTTTAGATGCAAATAAAGATTGTAATCATGAGTGTTATTAACACTGGCGATACCGCTCCAATGACGACATCTGCCACCTCTAGAAAAGGCCTACTGAGGTTACGTAGGCCAGTCTACTAATTAAATAATTTGAGTTCTGTTTTAAATTTCTTTTGAATTAGTTTGTTCTTTTATATGTTTGAATATATGTACCCAAATATATTAGTATGTATATTAAGGTAATGAACTGAAAAAGACGGATACAGCATGTATGTTCTCCCTTTTGAAAATCTCTTTATGTTTGTAAGTTTTCATCAGCTAAAAATAAATCTATGTTTTCAATTATTTTTGTGATGCTGCTACTTACTTCATGTTCATTTTTACTACTTAGCATTAAACTGATATCATCAGCATACATGGACAAGTGTGAAGTACAAGGACTTAGACTTAGTAATTAGCATAGAGTACCAATTTTGTACCGAGAACCAGTACACAAATTGTACCGTATTGACCTGAAAATTCTTGTAAAACAGTAGGGATATATAGATTTAAGTTCTGACTGTGACTATTGCTATAAAAATGACATTGCTGATACATTCAAAATTGTCAAATGGCAAATAAAGATTTGTTTAGTTATTTATTTATTACGTGGCTATTACGGTGTCATTTATACAGAGTGCCTTCGTTGACAGAACACCAGTATTATTATCCATTCAATGTAGTTTCATCGCTAGAGACCGCTTGTCCATTGTCCAATCATCATATCGTTGCTATTAGGCATAAACCGTCTGAGCGAGCAAATCATCATTGCTACACAAAGTAAGACATACAGTATTGATTGCACAAGTATGAGACCCTTCATTGTTAAATACATTGAATAATTTATTGTTGAAACACACGTATAATTCAGGAGTTTGTTTAACCCGTTTGATAAACTGCCAGTTAATCCGACCATTAGCCGGTGGTTCGGTCCTGAGGTGGCCGGATTTGAGACCTTCTATTATACGTTTTTACATAGGCCTATGATTATTTGTTTTGATAGTAGGGCCTATAATATATTTCAGTAATTATTTTAAATCTTGTGATCCTCCCACAAAATTTTAAGGTATCATCGGATCAGTATCGAATGCAGAATCAAGAATTAAGATCCAAATTTAAGAATTGGAACCGGGATCAGAATAGAGAAATTCTGGAAACGGCCCACCACTAAACTTAACAGTTAGCGAAAAATAAAGTTTTAGTTTATCATTAGTACCTGAGGGGAGGACGGTCATACGGGTCTCGTCCAGCACGAGGGGACGGGAGTCCTTGAGCCAGGAGACGTGTGGTGCGGCATGCAGGCCGACCCCCTCCACCAGGCAGCTGAACAAAGCAGTCTGGCCGGAGAACAGCCGAAGGTCCATGGGCTGCCGCTCGAACGGCGGCAAACCTGCACAACGAATAAATATTTCATACAGCTTTCATAGCAAGCTACCAAGATCTTAAAATAATATTGTAAAATTGTGTAAATAGAAAAACTTTTTTATTTTTTTATTTTTTAAGTTTATATTTTCAATGCTAGTTCATTTTTTGGTCTTGGTCTCCTCTACACAAACTGCTAATCAAAACATTTTTTAAATAGCGCTATAACCTGAAAAAGATATATACATGACTGTTTCTATTCACCTCACAATTTCTGGTGAATAAAAACACTTGGCTAAATATATGGCTCAATTACCACTAAATAAATAAATGTTGCTTTTCTCCAGTCAACAGGGTGAATAGGAACATTTTAATTTAATTTTAATTTAATTTAATTTTTTAATTAAAAAATTAATTAATAGGAATTTAATTTTTTTCCTAAAAGTTGTCCAAATATATGCAAAAGCTCCCAAAATTATTGTTATTGTAACTTAAATGCCATGATTATAAATATATAGAAATATAGAAAAAAAATAGGAAACAAATATAGAAAATATAATTTCTTTCGGGCATTATTAGCAATTTCATGTAACTGGAAAACTATACAAACGTAGAATATTTTCTGAAATTTCGAATCGAATTGAGTATTATAATAACTATTCAATTTGATCTAAAATTTTTTGAAGTTCAAATAATCGCACACCCCTACAACCAACACATTAACTGTAAGACATATTAGTTACAAATAAATTAAATTTTATCATTAAGGTGATGGAAACTTAATCTTTAACACAGGATCTAGATAGGATTTTTAACACAATAAATAAGGATTTTTGACACAAGACAAAACAATTTTTACGTTGGTATATTTTAAAATAAGCCTGATGGTCAACTAACACTAAACTACCAAGCAGTTTTTTATAATCCTGTGCCTGGGTACTGTTGGTGTTTTATTTATTATCGTCTTGACAAGGCTGGTCCTAGCCGTACATTTTAGGGGGGTCACGGTTAAAAAATGTTATCAAGTTTCTTTATTCAACCAAAGCCAAGTCCTAAGCTAAAAACTCAGATAGATCCATATTTAATCACTTCAGAGTTTTACACTCCAGGGTAAAATTAGTAGAAACAAATAGTAAATTAATTGTTTCCATAGGGGATCCCAGTTTAATCTAATTTTGTGCGTAGTGCGTGGACCCTTCTTTATTTTAACTTCTCGTGATTGGTCAGTTTTTACCGGTGGGAAAATATTTGAATATGATTCACCCCGCCAGTGTAGTTTATAGTGAAGGTATATTCGGGTGAAGATGTTACAATACAAATATAGAAGCTGTGAAGGCGATTATAGTGTTCAATTATCGAGTGAAGATGTTATAATAGAGTTTTATGCCGCAATGCCGTTTATAGGGTACAACGAGGTTAACTATATATAGAGTGCTACACAGATAATGAAAATTGTCCACTGTTGATTGAATGATTGGTGCCATTTTACCCACGATTCCCGCCGTTTCCTTGGTAACCAGTGTTTTGTTTACACAAAAAGTATTAAAAGTATAAGTTTTTGAAGCTGGTTGCGACAAACCAGAATAGCTAAAGTTGGTTACCAAGGAAACGCACGTAAAGTGTAGGATGCTAGCCAAAGAAACGGCAGGAATCGTGGGTAAAATGGCACCAGTCACGGACAACATACAGATTATTAAGTTATTTTATGTATGTTGACCAAAAGTCAAATGTGGTGGTGTCAATTGTTTTGTCAATAGCGTGAACACTTCTTTTTAACATGCAACCTGGAGTTATAGTCAAATTAATGAGACGTCGTCAATTGTTTCGTCAACTAGCGTGAAACTTTTTTTAACATAGAACCTGGAGTTAAAGTTGATGTTAAATGTTGCGGTGGAAATTGTTTCGTCAACAAATGTGAACCCTTGTTCAACATGCAATCTGGAGTTAAAGTCAATGTACAGTAAAATTAATGTGGCGTCGTCAATTGTTTCATCAACTAGCGTGAACCCTTTTTTAACATGCAACCTAGAGTTATAGTCAAATGTGGTGGCGTCAATTGTTAACTCAACTAGAGCGTGAATCCTTCTAACCTGGAGTTATAGTCAACTGATGGTTATACGATCCCGACCTGAGAGAAGCCTATGTATTTACGTCAGTCCAGTTGCCACGCTTAGATTAAATTGGTCTTAAGATTTGGAATTAAACTTAAGTTCCGCTTGATATTTTTTCCGTACTATAAATTATCAGTTGAAGAAAAAAATTATTTGCTAAAGAGCTTATTACAATCCATAAATATTCAAGATTTTGGGGGGCCCCCCCTCTGGGACCGCCCTTGCGTCTTGATGGATGATACTAACGGGCAAGAGTGACGGTGGCCATGCGGCTGACGATGGAACCAACGCTGTCGACCGTCGCCACACACTGGTACTGTTCTGACTCCCCTCCCATCACAGCCTCTATCTGCAGTGAATTGTTGGCCATCTGCTTCCTACCAACATAACAAATGTCATTCAACAATCTTTTTTTAATGTTCACAAAAAATATTCTACTAACCTAATCCATTTGTTGGGCTTTGTATGTCAAAATTTTTATTCATTTCAATATTTAATACACATGGAACACACCAAAAAGTTGATACAGTTATTAGTTAAACAAAAATCATTTTAAAATTCTCCATGTATAAAATTCAATTTATTAATATTTTACGTCAATTATACATGGTTAAAATTTCTTTTTTAATGGACCTTCTTTGATGACAATATATTATAATATTTTCAAATGCAAATATTTTGTATACACATTAGATAAAATACTGAGAAGAATTTGATTTTAAGAATAAGAAATCTTTATTGTCATTCAACACATTTGATATATAATAGACAAAGTCTAAATTGTTAACATAATTAATCTAAAAAATAAAATAAAGAAATTACAGCTTTTAACTAACCTAGATGTTGACAAATTCAACACTTAAAAACTCTTCAACTGAATAAAACCCATGGCCAAGGAGCTACTTCAACAATCTCTGCTTAAATATTGGGATGCTTTCCTAAAGGCGGGTTCACACCGCACATCCATCCATCCGTTGGATGGACATCCAGCCCTGGACATCCAACCACGTGCGACTTCACACCAAAACGTCCATCCGATATACGGATGGATGGTTATTTTTGCCTCTACACTGTACAATAAGGCCTTTATCTATTACTATTTTACACGTTTATACTATGTCGATAGGTTTAGATTTTCTACTTTAGTTACATATTGGTCAAAGTCCTTACATAAGAGAGATTATAGCACAATTGATTGCATTTTTTTTATTAATGTGACTTTTTAATGAAAGAAAAACATTTGTAGGCTACTTCAAAAAAGTTTTCATTTGTTTAAGTTTTATAAAATGAAGTTTATACATTGTCATAGTTTTGGTAATTTTGTTTCAAAAAGTAATTATTCAATGAAATTCGAATGAAATTGAAATGGCGTGGGAAATAATAAAATAATTAATTAGTTAGCCTATTTATCAGGCCATGGAACTTAAATATAATCTCAAAATTTATTATTAGATTTTAAATTAGCACTTGATTGTAGGCCTAGTAGCTAGGGCACACATTAACAAGTTGTAGAATTGTTTACACATTTATTAATAAAGAATTTAAATCAAAACTTGACTATATTAATAATGTTACCCATTAACAAGGTATTGAACTTACTATCTTTTCCCAAAGACGCGCGACGGCGGCGTTGTCTGTTGCCGAGTGGAGTGACGCGCATGCGCAGATGAAAACGTCCACGTGGATGCCAGGCAAAAATCGCTCGGTGAGCGATTCCGAAACATCCATCCAGTGGACGTATGTCGCATCCAGCGGATGGATGGACGTCGGTGTGTGTTGCCCCATTGCTTAAGCCGACGCGCGATCTTTTTAGAACGTTTGGTGTGAACCCGCCTTAACGGAATTCAGGCAACTTATTAAATAATTGTGTTTGAAGGAGTTTGTAGCTTTTGATGGACTTCGTTAATCTAACTGATGGAATGTTGAAACTATCACAGTTTCTAGTACTATAATCGTGTGCATCAGAACGCTTAGAAAAACTAGACTCATTCTCTTCAACACACATTATGTTGTAAAAAATAAAAGTACCTGGCAAGGTCAAGATTTTATGTTTTATAAAAAATGGCTTGCAAGTACCTCTGCTTGGGATATTAAACATTATTCTAATGGCCTTTTTCTGCCAAATGAAAACTTTACTGGCTCCCACACTATTTCCCCATAAAATATTTCCATAGAGGAGGTGTGAATGGAAAAAAACTGTGATAGGCAGTCGCCAGCATACTCCTAGAAACACAATTTTTCAGTCTTCTTGATAAAAACAAACACGGGAAAATCTTTGAAATTAAATGTTGAGTGTGAGGCTCCCAAGTAAGCTTCTTATCTAGGTAAATTCCCAAAAGTTTTATTGATAAAGAGAAATTTTTATTTTCTAAATTTTTTTGGGAGAAACAAAATTGTTCAGCTTTTTCTTTATTAGCTGCAACTTATAGCTATTAACTTTATTAGCCTGAAATCAACCTGAGGCGTTTGATATTGCAACATAAATCCCTTTTTCAGCCTCAATAAGGCTATTACTAGAAATGAAAAAAGGTATATCATCTGCGTGATTGACACGATATATTGCTAGGTAAATCGTTTATCATTAACAGGAAAAAATGGGACCTAAAACTGAGCCCTGGGATACTCCAGCTAAGACTTCAAAAAACCTGGATGAATCACTGTCAATAACTACCTGTTGAAATCTTCCACACAGGTATGTTTGAAAGAAGTTAAATTGATTATTTCTTACACCATAAAAAGCTAATTTTTCCAATAGAATTTCATGTGCCAAAAGCCTTTTTAAGATCATCAAGCCTACGCTGAGATATTTATTATTTTCAAAAGTTTCCAACACTTACGAAATCAAAGAACCCACTGCTTTAACTGTAGACGAACCTGTTTAGAGCCATATTGAGCCTCACATAAGACATCATTGATATTAAGATGATCGTACAACTGGTGCTGGTTACATGTTAAAATTGTGAAATGGTGAAATTGATAAAATGGTTGAAATTGTGGCTCGGATCCCATATTAAAACTGTAGGTCCCTAGATACCATTGGCTGTTGGGCTATTAATTAACAGTCCTGTCTAAGGAGAATGTCGGCCTTAGTCAGTAACAAGGCTACAAGAACGCGCCACAATCATCCTACACCCATCTCTCATTCATATTCAGGTTAAAATACCCACTATGTGAGGTCCCTGTCTCAAATTAGTGATTTAGTGTTTCAAATATTTTAGATAAAATCGGCTGGACTATCGAAACTGGTCTGTAATTTCTAGCAACATTTCTGTCACCTTTTTTGCTCAACCATTTGCCATGGCATTTTGAGGTATCTCATCCCAACCTGCACATTTTTTACTTTTGAAAGAGTTTATTATCCCTGCCACTTCAACATTAACTGAAAACCAATTTGGAAGTTCTGTAAACGTATTATGAAAAATTAATTTTAAGTGTTGTGTTGAATTTGCTTTTAAAATTGCAGATGTATCATCTGTATAAAATACAGGATTTGGGGATATATTTAAAGTTGAGTCATTAATATATATAAGAAATAGCAAAGGACCTAATATTAAACCTTGTGGTACACCAAATTTAATTTTCTGCCATGGTGAGACATGTTTGATACTATTCTTAATTACTATTGTTCTATGATAACGACTATCCAAATATGATCTTACCCAAGACACCTCTTGGGTTCACTTAAATTATAATACTTAAGCTTTTTACATAATATGTCATGCTTGACATAATCAAATGCCTTGTATAGATCACATAACACTCCCATAGTGCTCTGTGATCCATCTAAAGCATTAGCAACCTGTTCAATCAAATAAGCTACAGCAGAGATTGTACTACGTCCTGGTCGAAAACCAAATGGTTCCTGGACGGATAAATTATTTTTTTTCAAAGATATTTATTATCTGATTAAAAGCAATTCCCTCAAAGATTTTTGAAAAAGATGGCAAAATTGATACAGGACGATAACTGTCTAAAACTTCTTTACCCTTTTTTTTTGCAATAGTTTGATTTCTGCATATTTGAAACTTTTGGAAATTACTTGAGGGTGAAATGTCACACAATAATACCAACACGTATAATGCTAATCAAGAAGTTATTTGTAAATTCCCCACTATGAAATGATTGATTTATAATTTTACTGAGCGGTCTATGAATTGAATTGACAGTAATTTTCATTAAATTTTGAGGTATCTCATCCCAACCTGCACATTTTTACTTTTGAAAGAGTTTATTATCCCTGCCACTTCAGCAGATTAAATCAATGAAAAAGAAATTCTGGATTATGTCATTATTTCTGTCTTGGTTATTTCTATCTCCTATATATTGACGGATTAGCAGGGATAACCTCAATATTATAACGAACTTTTGGAGGGCCGATGCACGACCTAACCACCTCTACATATCGAAGTTTTGACTACAAAACCTCAATATATCAAAGTTATAAACAGAATAACAAGTTGAATCATTGAGCTCATACATTTTCTTTCATGTTACAACCTGTCGCTCTACAGACGTTGCCTTTTGCCGTGCCTTGTGTTCGCAGCGCTTTTCTTGTTTCCCTCAATTGCAGTTAACTTACTGAGTTTTTGTTGTTCCATTCATTACCTTAAGTGTTCGTTAGGTGGCCATTAGCATTTAATTAAATGCATTTTACATTATTCTTGTGAGTAATAATTTTAAAACCCCATATTTACTGCATGTATATAAGAGTAAAAACGTCTTCTAGTCCCAACTGATGTTTATTAGCCTAAATAAATTTTGTGTTTGCAGCACTGTTTAGTTTTTATGTCACCATTTATAGTCTTTGTCCTGATCAGCTCGTGATAAAATTTTCATAGAAGGGCTAATAAACATTAATCAACTTATAATGTTGCAGTGGACTGTTATATTCTTTTGTGCAATTTGTTGGTTATGTAATCACAGTACACACATATTTATTCCTCAATTTCTAGGCCTACTGGAAATAAGTACGGTAATGGTATTAAAAGGTGTTCATGAACCTCAGTATATGGAAGTTTGTAAAAGATAACCTTGATATAACGAACCTCAGTATATCGAAGACCTTGATATTACGAATTTTTATATCCCTTCATGTTCGATATATCGAGGTTCCACTGTATGTATTTTACATGAAATGTGAACAGAATATATTTTCATACAGTGGTATGTATTATTCAGTTTACCTGTATGGATCGCCGATGTATGTGAGGTCTTGTCTATCAGCTGTACGCCACTTGATGGTGGGTTGAAGCTGAGGGTCTGACGATCTGGCAGCACAATCCAACACCACCGATCTCCCTGCCATGGTGACCACATCTTGCGGCTCCACCACAAACTCCAACTCTACGACTGTAACAACAGACACTCATATCAGGTACATCGACTCGTGGGTTGAAGCTGAGGGTCTGACGATCTGGCAGCACAATCCAACACCACCGATCTCCCTGCCATGGTGACCACATCTTGCGGCTCCACCACAAACTCCAACTCTACGACTGTAACAACAGACACTCATATCAGGTACATCGACTCGTGGGTTGAAGCTGAGGGTCTGACGATCTGGCAGCACAATCCAACACCACCGATCTCCCTGCCATGGTGACCACATCTTGCGGCTCCACCACAAACTCCAACTCTACGACTGTAACAACAGACACTCATATCAGGTACATCGACTCGTGGGTTGAAGCTGAGGGTCTGACGATCTGGCAGCACAATCCAACACCACCGATCTCCCTGCCATAGTGACCACATCTTGTGGCTCCACCACAAACTCCAACTCTACGACTGTAACAACAGACACTCATATCAGGTACATCGACTCGTGGGTTGAAGCTGAGGGTCTAACGATCTGGCAGCACAATCCAACACCACCGATCTCCCTGCCATGGTGACCACATCTTGCGGCTCCACCACAAACTCCAACTCTACGACTGTAACAACAGACACTCATATCAGGTACATCGACTCGTGAGTTGAAGCTGAGGGTCTGACGATCTGGCAGCACAATCCAACACCACCGATCTCCCTGTCATGGTGACCACATCTTGCGGCTCCACCACAAACTCCAACTCTACGACTGTAACAACAGACACTCATATCAGGTACATCGACTCGTGGGTTGAAGCTGAGGGTCTAACAATCTGGCAGCACAATCCAACACCACCGATCTCCCTGCCATGGTGACCACATCTTGCGGCTCCACCACAAACTCTAACTCTACGACTGTAACAACAGACACTCATATCAGGTACATTGACTCATCACAGTGGGCATTTTCAACCCTTCGGTAAGGTTTGCCTTAAGGATTTTCTCATATTATTTAAGTCAAACTAGAAACAAACTAAAGTTGTTTGGTGAAACTTTGAAAATGTTTCTATTCACTACAAATTTGTGTCTGGGGGACATCTTATCCGGGATGGCCACTCAAAATTAATTTTTAAATTTACTTCATTTTCCGGGTTTTTGGCAGGTATTTTTTATTTGTTTGTGGTTGTTCCCTAACTCAATAATCTAGATGAATGAATTTTTTTACCATATATAAACAATGAAAAGTGTTTATTGGGTATAAATATTGTACAACAACATCATAGGCCTATTCTATACGGACAGTAATACCGCCATGTTTGGTAATATTTTCAACTCACTCGTTGTCATTGTTGTAGCTGGTGGATAAGGAGACTCCGGCCACATCTACCTCTAACGACATTTTACTCAAGCCTCTCGAAGGACGGGATACTGAAGGAAGAGAAAGGGTGAGATATTGGGCAACAGACGGCTTATTGACTACTCAGAGGGCCAACTCCAGTACTCCTGTGACAACTGATTGGCATGCTTATATTGGATTGCTGATGTGCTCTGCCCTCTAAATGGCCAACCAACCTGATTATGGGCCAGGAATAATCCCAGTGGAAAAGAACTTACCCCGGGATATTCCTATGACCTTTTTAAATTCCTAAAACGTTAGAATTGGTGATTTTTTAATTCATATTTTTTATTTTTACCAGTTTTTGCAAGTTTAACCAAATTAAAATTAGTAATATTAAAATATCATAATCATCTATTATCAGTCTACAGCAATGCATTCCACTATTCCACCGATAACGCACTTGCTCATGTGGGAGCACTCCCTATCAGTCGCTGTGCAGTGTGCAGCATGTTTAGTGAAGATTGTTCGATTTGGATTCAAAAATTACTTGAGAAGACAAACGCCTTTGCCACCAGCTCTTTATGATAATTATAAAGAGACCCAACAGAACGGCAATACAAGGAGAGGTGCTAACCCCTCAAAAAGCGTACTATCCCCCGAGCACATAATCACAAAACCAGTGACTTGTTTAAAAATAATGAAAAAAAAGTTTTAGAGATAAGGAAATATACAAATTTATTTACAATAATCTGATCACCTCAATATTTTAACTACATTGTACTTCTTAAAGCATCAATTTCTCTATCACCCCTCCTCCCCACATAACATAAACATAAAAATCCATGGTGAAAGGGACAGTAGTATTACAAATATGCCCTGTATACCAAATACAATATATTTTCAAGTAGAATTTAATTGAAGAATTTTTTCGCAATCGGTTCCAATTTTTTTTTTAGTTTTCATCTAAAAAAAATTACAAACTTGATGTCATTTTAAATGTTACCATAATGTTTTCATTTGACATGATAGAAAATTAATTAAAAAATTATCCACTCAAATAACGAATACAAAAACGTATATTATCACCATTTTTAAACCATGTTTAACTTTTTTTGAGGCTTATTATAAAATATAGCCACGTCAAATGAACCGCCATGCCATTATGGTGAACATATTCAACTTTCATGCGAATCCAATGCAATATTATTGAGATAATGTGTTTTAAAGACACCTATAATTAATATGGGACTAAAAATCAAGATGGCGGAGGTACTGCAGACTCTTAACGCAAAAACAAAACAACATATGTTTGCAACATGTTGCAAAAACAGACAACATATGAAAGTTTTACATGTAATAAAAAATTTATACAGGGTGTCCCGGAACTCTCTGGAATGATTTTGTATATTTGTTCCTTGCATCGAGACAAGAAAAAAACATACAAATATGGGTCTAAGATCCATCGTTAAGCCGCTAGCCGCCATTTTTTTTTCATATAATAATTTATATTTCCGTAAAGGATAGTTGTATTCAGTTCATATTTGGGATGAATCTTTATCATGCCAACGTATATTTTCGGGAAAAAATTTAATTTTTTCCATTGTGTATATTTTCAAAATGGAGGCCATTTTAAATGTTCAAACTGAAATATCTCAAAATCGGCAAATTTCATAAAAATTTTACAAGACATAAAAAAAGTTGCCAAATTCAATTATCTAACTAACGGTACCGGTACCAAGTTTGTAAAGATCTGATAACAAATAACGGAGTTATTGCAATTTTATGTTAAAATGGCCTTAATTTACATTAATTATAACGCAAAATCAATGATTTTTTTAGAAAATTCGCAATAACTCCATTATTTGTTATTAAATCTTTACAAACTTGGTACCATTAGTTAGATAATTGAAATTGGCTACTTTATTGTGTCTTGTAAAATTTTTATGAAATTTACCGATTTTGAAATAATTAAAAGTTTGATCATGGCTTAACGATGGATTTTAAACCTCTATTTGTGTGATGTTTTTGTCTTGTCTCAATGCAAGGAACAAATATACAAAACGGTTCCAGAGAGTTCCGGGACACCCTTTATAGTAAGAAATAAATATAACTAATAACAACATAACCAAAAACATGCCTAACACTGATTAATTTTCAACCAGAACTAAAATACTGATCAAAATAAAAAGAATATAATCAACAGAATAATTGTAAAACCACCCCTTCATTCCCTAGCATGTTGTCAACCTCCCACCCAAAGTCCCTGCGGTTTCTCCAACACAGATTCCCTGCGATTCCCTGCCCTTCAACCGTCAGCTATAGTTGCGCTCGAATAAGGATAAACTGGAGCGGAAGAAGTTACGCGCAAGCTCTTAAACCCAATTTTTAACTGTTGACTACGTTAACCAGCGCTTAGAGATATACCCGAACTACCTAGGCACGAGCTCTCAAACCATTCCTAAAAGAAACAGTTGCATTGTTGTTCTACTAGATATATCCACATTTGTTAATAGTGTATAGGATCCTTGTCTAATTTGATAGAAATTTCCAAAATAACTGTTGTTATGAAATTTTATAAGGCCCAAATACAATGACACAAAATTATATTGGGTTTATGACCATATCATGTTGTGATACAGATTTCATCTGTTTTGAAAACACTCATAAATCAACAAACTGGGGTGATTGCACTAGTAATTTCACAGCTTTGAAAGAGGCCTATTTAGTGTTACTTCATCAATTATTCTTATCAACTTTCAAAATGATATCTTATTAAGCAACATATCAGTTAATTTATGAATTTAAGAGTCCAGAGTTTACAAATCCAACTGAAATTTGTATGGCTTTAAAATTATAAACTTTGAACACTGTACAAAGCTCTAAAATTTGGCAAAAATTTTATTATGTTTTAATCCAAATGAACGTTTGGTCCAGTGATAATAGTATATAAACGTAAAATCTTTCTAAGCACATAACATCAATACTTTAAAAAGTAGCTGGATAGTGAGCAGGTATTTGGACATAGCTTTACCCGTCCCAGACAGCTTATTGTGTAAACAGAAAAAAATTCATTTTGATAAAAAGTTTAAACAAATCATGACTATAATGGTTAAATGGACAGTTGTCCTACACAATATTTTTGTTGAAAATATTCGTTTATATACGGTATTTTTTTATTTTTATTTTGGATCCACCCACCTGTAGTCCAGAGCTCACTGCTAGTCGTGATGAGGACAATTGTCATCACGTGGGAGACAATTGTCGGAGGCCAGTCAAGTTGATCGTGAAGCTGTTTACACAGGGCCAACTATTGCCATGGCAGTTGACTGCGAAACAGGGCGTGCATCAACTGCGCGAAACGCTCCATAGGACGATCAGAGACCTGCATTAACTGCGCGAAGTCGGGGGTCTATTTCAGTATCATATTTTAAGACAACATAGGGTTTTAATACATGGTGTATTTGCAAATTAGATAATTTTACATTAGATTAAAAATAAACAACTGAAATATGTTTATTACTTTTTTTGTTGACTTATTTCCTGTTGAAAAGCCTAGTAGGCCGCTTGTCAATACCAACTGCCTTCTTCTTGAGGATAAATCTTTTGATGGGAAATCTGTTCACCTGATGAAACGGAGTAGTTTCATGGTTATGCTCATTTCCTTACGGGTGGATACATTTTTGTATTTTAATTTAAATCTAGTTCCCATACGGACGATATATTATCATACTCTGACAATTTTTAAAACTCTTTGGAACCTGTATCCGGGGGCCTTAACTATTAAATTTTATACTCTTTCGCTGATAAATTTCTCCGTGAAAAATATAGATCTAAAATCATTCCACTATTTTACAAAACAAATAACTAAATATTTACAAATCACAACTTTCAAAAAACATATAGGATATTTAAGAACAATCCAAGGCAACGTGGGCGATGTTTTCCCTTTAAAAACTACACCGTAACGAACCGAAATAACCAATAAAATAACATGGGGAGTGGAGTTAAGAAAATCACTTAAATATTTACGAATACTAATACCAAATCAAGAGTTTGACCACACTTTGTGGGACATTGGGATGAACCTGTAAACTAGGAGATTTGCCGCCAACTACTGTATACCTGGCTCGGGCTTCGCGCAGTTGATGCACATTTTTGGGGGACCCTTTTCGGTTTTCGCGAAGTTGATGCAAATCGAAGGAATTTTTCGCGCAGTTGATGTGCGACCGAAACATGGCCGAGTGATCGTCGTCTGTCGTGTCCCGCGAGGACCTAAAACTAATGTTTAATGATCTGTGTCGGGAATTTATCAGTGAGTCTTGCAATGTGCTAGAAGAGGAGTTAAATAAGAAGAGGGAGTGGACAAGGAGGTGGCTTTTAAAAAGAGACAGTCACGGTGCGTCATCTCTATTGATAAGGGAACTGCGGATGGAAGATCCGTTGGAATATAAAGCATGTTTAAGGATGAGTCCAGAGAGTTTTGATGAACTTTTACAGATGGTTGAAAGTAAAATATCCAAAGAGGATTTAATAAGAAAAGCATTGTCACCCAAGCTAAAATTGAAAGTGACGCTTTCATTCCTTGCTACATAAACAAAACAACACACCTGTATGTCCCAACTGACGCAAGGGAACTAGGGAACTGGCAAAAACCAAGACAGCGCTACTGGCCTATCCGTTCACACGGCGCCAATTGTCGCGACAACTGAAATTCTCAGTGGTGGGGGGTCTCGCTGGGCCCAGCTCGTTGGCATCAGTCTACTCCCGGAGACAACTGAGTTTCGGGGCAATTGGGAGGGCAGTTGGCAAGGCAATTGGCCTGAAGTGTTTACACGAAGGCAATAATTTCATGCCAATCAGTTGTCTTTTGACAATTGTCTCACCTACTGGCATCGTGTAAACCCGGCTATAAAGCCGGGTTTACACGATGCCAGTAGGCGAGACAATTGTCTTTGGACAACTGATTGGCATGAAATTATTGCCTTCGTGTAAACACTTCAGGCCAATTGCCTTGCCAACTGCCCTCCCAATTGCCCCGAAATTCAGTTGTCTCCGGGAGTAGACTGATGCCAACGAGCTGGGCCCAGCGAGACCCCCCACCACTCGGAATTTCAGTTGTCGCGACAATTGGCGCCGTGTGAACGGATAGGCCAGTAGCGCTGTCTTGTTTTATGCCAGTTCACTAGTTCCCTTGTGTCAGTTGAGACATACAGGTGTGTTGTTTTTGTTACCACTGCCGTGGCAATAGTTGGCCCTGTGTAAACAGCTTCACGTTGAACTTGACTGGCCTCCGACAATTGTCTCCCACGTGATGACAATTGTCCAAAGACAATTGTCTCACCTACTGGCAACGTGTAAACCCGGCTTAACATACATATACACATATGCTACATATACTGTACTGGATATTATCAGCCTACCCAAAAAAGGCACTAAATTGTAACATTGTATTCAATAAATAATCATTAAATATTGTTTTCCATATATAAATGATCAATTGTTAACAAATGTTGATAAAAATACTATATATTATGTCATAATTTGTATAAAAAGTATTTAAAATAAAAAATGTAAACTATACTTTGAAAATAACGAATGGTTTTAATTTAAAGACTTTTTACACATCACAGAGGGAAAAACATTGTAAAAGTAACCTCGACTGAGTGTTATGTCGAGTTTTCACACAAAAACGGCGCGAAACAAAGCTGTGATACTTAATCAAACAGTGCAGCCAACTAGAACAAAATGAATTTCTTATCCACTAATAAAAAAATCTCTAGTATATTAATTGAATATTTTATTAAATTTTATGAAATAAATGTTGATCTAGAATATAAAACTAGTTAGTATACATCATGTTTGAATAATCGGCGGATATATCCAACTATAGTCTGGGAAGGGTTATGTAAAACTTGTTAAAATAATACTTTTCAACCTTAAAAGACTGCAGACCCATGGAGAACCACCTTAGACTTTTATTCCCATAAGACTAAAGTTATGTTTGAAATATCCATGGTGCCTTTAATTTGGTCAAAAAAAGATTCATCTTTACATCATTTTAAAAGGAATTTTAATATCTAGGGCCCTGTGAAAAATCACAATTAGAGCGATTTATGACATTAAATTACTTAAAAAACACGTCCATCTTTGAACAAAAAATGTTAAGAATACTTTGTTGTTCATTAATAAAATAATCATTAGTAAAAAAACTTTTGGTTTCATAGAGCATTAGATATTAAAATTACCTTTAAATGACATTTAACAATGAATCTTTTTCATTAGTCTTATGGGAATTAAAATCAAAGATGGCGGGTACTGCAGACTCTTAAAAAATTTGCTAAGCAACAATATTTTGTTGCTTGCCACTTTTCAAGAGAGATATACATCACTATTAGGTACCAAAAGGGTTAACAGCCAGAATTGATTGTAGGATACACCCAAATTATTTAACTGATAGTAACTTACTACGCAAATTTGGAAACATAGGCTACTTTTAAATTTTATTACATCAAAATTTTCTATCACTTCCTGGGAGTTTAAACAGTAATGGTGGATAAAATCCTCAAAAGAAATGTTTTCAATTAGGTGATTACTTTATAACATAGCTCAATTAATTGAACCATTATAGAACTGTCTCAAGAACAATCAAATCAAATTTATTTGTGTACTAACTAATTCTTGTTTTTGCCCTCATGAAGGTTATTTGTGGTGTACGAAAACCGGTAGAATACCTTAGAAGTGAGAGTAATGTTTCCTAAGTAGGGTACTCAAGGGTATTGATTGGCTAGAGTTACTAAGAGGGGAATGTAATGACGGGCTTTTACTGACCCTTTTGATAGCGACAGAAAAAGTACAATGGTCGACAACATTTATTTGTAGAAGGGTAGGCCCTATTTAGGCATATACGCTGATTCTCTTTTAAATGTTTTTCGATAAAACTGCTATTACTTTAAAATATAAAAAAACTATCATGAAAAATGTTTTAACATAGGTTCTCAAAACTTCATAGCCCTGTTATAAAACAGAACCCTGAATTGAAGACTATTGATAAATAATAATTCGTAATAGCCCACTTATGGTAATTCATAATTTCATTTATCCCATGATAGCCTAGGCCTACATGTCTTTTTTTAAGAGGTTGGTAGCCTATATTTCTTACTTTGCCCCGTTCACATAGTATATTGATCTGTTCATGGACAGTATTAGACAAAGTAAGATTATGTGCCGCTACAATACATGTGAATGGTACTGATAAAAACTTGATGGCCGATCGTACTTTCAAACCCACACCCACAGGACCACGAATACCTTACGGTAAACGCTCAGTATACCTCACCAATAATGAATCACTAATTAATTACTGTTTGCACTTTAACGTAAGTTCAATTATCCAAGTTCCAAATAAATTTTTTTATTATTTCAGTTAATTCGTTTTTTGGCTATATTTAATCTCTTGTTGTTTTATCTGTGCACATTCATCCAATCAACGTAAATTTTCCACAATAATTACAATAACTCTGCCACCAACTAGTCTACGCACAGGCTACCCGCCCATGTAGACTCTTTCCTTTTATATTTTTAAAGTGCATTACAAAATAGTTTTGTTTTATAAGTCGATTGTTATTTAGTTTTTTCTTATAGTTATAGATATAAAAATAAATAGAATTAGCATTTTTTTTTTTTTTTTTTTTTTTTTGTATTTGCACTCTGTGATTATGTATATGCAATTGTATTGGAAATAAAGTAAATTTCATTTCATTTCACCAAGAGTGGTTGTATACCTTGGGCAAGACAGTTGTATGTGTGCATATGACCGTTTTTCCATCTGTCATAATATCAAACTGTCCCCCCACCACATATTACCAGTTAGTAGTAGTTTAAGTATTTTTAAGAGCCAGCTTGAAAGATTTTTGATGGGAAAATCTGCGTATGAGATGAATAAATTATGAAAAATATAGGAATCCATTCCAATTTACAGCAGCTTTGGCAAGCAGAATTTGTAATTCTGTCCTGAGGTAGGTACTCTACTGGGTCAACCGACTGTAAGAATTACCATAAAAAGTCTACTTACCTATTGAAATTTTTTTAAGTATGCAGGTCTGCTATAACGAGGGGTTTTGAAATTTTAAAAAGTTTTTAACTTCTTTGAGGAATTATAAGGTTTGAAATCACAATCATTTGCACGTTGCTTAGGCTTGTCATTTTGCATAAAGCCCATAGTTTTTTAATTATAAATTTGTGGCTACTTTAATTTACTTTGTGGTGGTAGGCCTGCAGCCTGGTCAGAATTGGTTCTCCAACTTCAACTGAAGTAGCAAGTAGGTGTTTACAATTACTTCGTTTGGGGTACCGGTAATCAAAAAGTCTGTGGTAGTATTTAGGCCAATTCAGTTATTCAAGTCGCTGTAGTAGTTACTTTAATTTAGTATGAAAAAAGGGTGGCTGCTACTTCCAAGTAAATGTTTTGATTTTGTGGAGTCTGGTAATAAGGAGATTATGTTTTCTCTTTCAGTCTCCATTATGGCTATGTTTTTAGTACAAAATATATTGTGAGCACATGTGGAAAATTGTTTATTTTTGTAACCGTGATAGTGTTGATTTTTAAAACAGTTCTTTTTAGTGAACTACGCTATTACTGTAGTAGCCAAGGTAAAACTTAAGACCAGGACCATGTTACTTTTTCAATTTGAGGTCCCCAGAAACCAAAAACATGATTCATTCATTTTCATATATATATATGTATATCTCTCAGTCTTTGTTTACGGGAGCGGCAGCTCAGTGTTAGAGCTCTGGCCTCACGAGCCAGCGGTCCCCGGTTCGATCCCGGGCGACGACATTACATGCACAAACATGAGCGGTCACGTCTAGCTAACCTATGTGACTTAATGCAGTGACGGCACCTTGCTGTCTTTAGATCACCTCACAGGCCTATTGGCCATGAGGACGGGCAGTAGACGTTAAAAAAAAAGAGTGTATTAGCTGAGTGTAAGCGTAGTTATCTGTGTTTATGTATGACTTTATTCGTTAACGTTGTGAATTTGAGTTTGTCTAGCTTGACAAGTATTGATTGTGCTTGAATAGAGATATGAATTTACATGTTTTTAGTAAATACATTTTTTACATTTTTTATTCAGGTATTTTTGTCCTAAAACCGCCCCATAAACAATACGCAGTCAATTAATTTTACCTCTATATGTATATCCTAATACAGAGGTAACAAAATAATAATAAAGAGAAAGTTTTGTTTGAATATATGATTTTAGGGGATCCTAAAAATACTTGAGGTTTAGTTAGTTTTAATTACTAAAAAAACAGTCGCAATTTTCACACATGTTCACATGTTATCACTGTCGCATCAGCGAGTAAGTTGTGCTCAAGTGTGAGAAATTGTGGGAAAATCGGATAATCCCTCAAGTGTGGGGAAAAAAAGTTTCGTAGGGGCGGCCAAATTTAATAGCATTAACTATATACAATAACGTAAATATACTTCTCATCCAATGCATTTTGTTTGATACAGAAATTTGGAAGATTCGTGCACGCCGCACCAGAGGCATTGCAATCATATAATTATTCATTTACAGTACTTCAAAAACACTTTATCACAACATAAGTTAAACATAACCATCAGTTATAAAATGTTTCATCCATGTTAAAAATAGTGGTAATACTTATTTACCTATCATTTGTTACTTGTAACAAGGCCTACTTCATGTACGCCGCGGAAGATGGCGCCACCTATTAAACGTGGTTTAGGCGTGGTTTCAAACACACCTAGCTATGATATGAGAAGTCTATTCACGTTAGTGTACATAGTCAACGCTAATAGTAGACTCTCAAGGTATTTGGGAGACAGTTATGACACTTGGTCACTTCACGTGTCCCCAAAAACCACCAGACATAATAGTAAAGATTATACCGGTCGCTTGGAGCACTATGATGGTTCACTATTAGCTCACGTTGTGATTGGCATCCGAGTTACTCTGCAGCCAATCACACAAGGCGCTAGTAAATCATCACTAGCGCTCCAAGCCACCAGTATAATTGTTACTGATATGTATGGTGGCCCAATGTGGGGGACACCCTAATACATGTAGTTTCAGAAGTGTCGGAACTGTTGAACACCGCCCTCAGCCTCACAGCTGATAAGCGTAAATGCTCGCTCGTCTCAGACTCATAGCGCAGCGACATCGGTGCCAAAGACGGCAGTGAAACATTCAGTTCTAACATAAATTAACTTGAGAAAATAACTATCAACAATTATTTGGTTATTAAAAATAATCCCCTGGTATTTCGTTAGTTTTGAATAATATTTATTTCGGTTTAGTTATTTATTTCAATTTTCCATTTTTTGCCGCCCCCCGGGAAAGTGCTGCCCTAGTTCGCCTAATGGGTGCGCCGGCCCTGGCAGTAGGCCTAATCAAAATGTAAGTTGAACCTAACCTAGGGCTGTTTCAGTCACGCCGTTTAGTAACACCTTAAAAATGCGAGTTGACTTAATGCATGGGAGTGTAATGATACTGTCTACAGGAGTGACATTGTTTTCTAGCATTTTATTAGATTATCCAAAACACTGTTGCAATTTCGTGGTTAAATAGTGACGGCTTTTTGTCAGCCATTTAAAACGAGCCTATGTATGTTACCTGCCCTAATTGTAGCCTAGCTCTAAGACCAGGAGATCATGGCAGGGGCCGGGGTGTGGCCGAGGGCGTGACAGTGGAAGAGGCAGTGGCCAGTGGCTTACGCCCTGCTAAAGCTGTCCACAAGGACTGCAATGCTCTAAACATTGCCATGCAACAAGTGTTTTATCTAAGTAAGTTATAGCAGAACGCTGTGCAATATAATACCATATATACTAAATAGTATATTTTATTAACAAAAAAAGTATACTTGTTATTTTTATATGCAATTTAATTTCTCTAAAATCCTTTTAATGTCTAACTACACAACTCCGTTGCATTTATTTTAAGTATGCTAAAAGAATTGTAAGCTTAAAGAAATGATCTAATTATATAAAAGCGAGCATAGGCTATGTGTCAAGGCCAGTGTTTTTATTAATTTACTGTCATAACACACCCGTCGCAGCAGACCTGCCTACTCAGCGAATTTCCAATGGAATGTCAGATTTTTTACTTTCCCCATAAAAACACCATAGGACTCAGTACGTGATTTTGCTGCAAAGAGGTGTTGTTAGAAAATGTAAAAGTTAATCAATAATTGGTGAAAGTATACACAAAGTTGTATAATAATCTCGCTCTTAATTTTTCCCATAAACCCCATGGGGGTATTGTTGGTTTGCCGCCATAAGGGTTTTGTAAGCAACTATAAGTTAAACCCCATCTAGGTAATGTACATACCAACTTTGATTATGTTAATAAATAAGCAAGATAAAGGGTTTTGTTGATTTCTCATAAGAATAACTTGGGAAACACATTTTTGGATTTTCTCCGTAACCAACACTAAGATAAAAATTTAAAATACCAAATTTTTTGCATTTTCTAGCTCTTCTGAATGGTTTTAGTTAAAATTGAGGAATTAAAAAAATTTAGGTGAAAAATGCCAAAAACTCATTTTTGACCCTCTTAAAACCCTATAAACCCCCGTTAACATAATCCGATCATTGTGGTTTGCGAACTCATGAAAATGGACCTGATTTTACACCTCCATACAAAATTTCATCGAAATCAGACATTTGTGTCAAAAGTTATCAGTACTACGGACACTTATATTTGAAATTGAACGAATGGTGTTTTTGGCTTTTGGGGACCTCAATAAAAAAGTAACATGATACCAGGCTTAGGTTTTACCATGGCTACTAAAGTAATAGCATATTCAAGGTAAAACACCCAAATGCCGTGATCCTTCCAAATACTGTGATTCACGTAGTTTTTTACCAATAATAAGAAAACCGGCAGTCAAAGACATCCATTTTAACATTTATAACTAAATTCAATGTTTTAAGATTAATTTTGAACGTCTTTGTCTACACTCGAATCAGGCAGTCTCAACAAACCATACTTTAGAAGTTGGCATGTTCTGGGACAGGTGTTTGACTTAAGATCGTTAACGTAATCAAACTACCATAGAGGAACAAACTTTAATTTTAATATTTTCTCTACTACACATGAATTTGATATTTATAATGGATAATCATATGATAAATTTAAAGTTTATTGGTGTTTTTATAGTTGCTGAAAACATATTAAAAAGGCATCACGGACTTCAGCAGTGGAACAATAGTTTTCAAAAAGTTCATGATTAAATCACGGGCTTTCCTTAATCAGTGAAACCACAGATTTTGGAAACGACATATTGACTTTGTATTTGGGCTGAACAATGTTTATTTTTCTATCAGAGACATATTTTTAAGTTTGACAAACTTATATTTTAAACATTCCAAAATCATCTGCTGAAGTCCGTTTTTAGGTAAGTTTAAATCAGTTCTATCTGGTTGGTAAAGCATATTTATATCGCCATTAGGGTCATCCTCTAAGGATGAGATGTTGGCAACATGATGACTTGTGAAATCAGCAGACAGCTGTCGTTCTTTCTATCTTGAGTCGTATTTTAAGGTTAAGAAATGACTTTTCATTACTTATCACTTAATATTACAATGTTTTTCAGTAATTTTATGGATGTCATTAACATTTATTACCTCTGAAATTTAAAGTCACGGATTTTAGCAGCACAATCACGGACATTGGTCAGGCGAATCACGAAGTTATTTCAGAGTGGCAAAACAATGAAATGGCATTATTTAGGGCGATAGTACAATTAATTTCATATAATGTTACAAACAAAGCCCATAGATTTGTTCAGAATTTAATATCAAAAATATTAGTCGTATGATATAAGTATTTTAAGCATTATTTATATTTTCCTGTACAGAAAAAGAGATGGGCTTCCCTTAAGGACACGGCATTCAGGCAGTTTACCTCAAGGAAATTCGCTAAAACTTAACATTTAGGTGTTTTTAGTAAGTTCCATAGGTCTATGTTTGCTGTATCCTATGTTTGAATTATTCATAAACTTTTTAAGTCCATATTAAGATTAACACGTTCATTGCGCGGGGCGGGAATTTACGCCCCGTGCGGCTGGCCCCACGTGCACGGGGCGGGATTTGTCCGCCCCCCCCCATGCCAACAACCTTGCTTCAGTGTGAGCCCAGCGTCGTTTGGGGAACGTTGTGACCGATTCCCGCGTTTTGTACTTGGTTTACTGTAACTTTTTTCGCGCTTCGCTTCCGGTTCGGCCATTCCATTCTTTCTCAGTGCGTTGCTTAAGTAACTACTGTGTTGTGCGGAGTGTTGACGTAGTTTGTGTACAATGGAGCTACTCAATAAGAGTGAATTGTTTGAAAACGTGTTTTCTGAGAATGAGGAGGATTCAGAATCAAGCTCTGGGAGTATGACTGTGGGCGTGTGTTAGGGATTGGACAAGGACCGGCACCAGGACCTAAGGATGTGAATTCCCGCCCCTGACGTGACGTCACCAATTTCAGTCAAAATCGACACTGAGACATCTAGATTCAACATTTTGGACATCCTGACTTCATTTCTTAATAAGAAATCACATTATAATTTTTTAGCATTTTAGGGTCATAATACTCATAATTTCTAGAAATGAACGTGTTAAACAGGCCCATCAGTTGTTACTTCAATGCTAAAATAGATTTGACATGGCCTGTTATGGTTTAATAAGATACATTGTTTCAGTATTTTACTTAATTTTGTTACTTGATTTTACAATTTACTTGATTGTTGCAATCAATGTTCTCAAGTACCTAGCACTACACATAGGCATAAGCATAAATTTTTTGAGTACCATAGGCTTTCCATTTTTTAAAAGAAACCATTGCATCTGGGCTAAAAAATTTGTCAGGCTCTGCCCTCTTTAGTAACTAACATTTTCCATCCTAGTTTTCGTACTGGTTTGAAGAATTATCTTTTGCTTCACTGTCATTATAATTTGGATAGCTTCTTTGAGCATTCTTAAATTTGTAAGAAACTATGTACTATAGAAGAATATCTAGGTTTGATTTCAATACAGACTTAGCCTAAATTTTAGTTACGATGTCTAGGAAGATGGTTATTTTAATTGTGCACCCGAATCAACTTTTTCTCTTTAATATAGACAAATACTTACACATAAGACGTGATCGTATTGTGAAAACCTTCAATTAACTTAATTCTTTGAGCCTATCCGATGGCCCATTTTTAAAAACAAAAATGACTTTCGTTTATCTACCAAACATGTCAATCACTAGCACAACTAGTACTGAACATGTAAAAAAATACATTTCTATGGGTAAAATATTAATAAAATCATATTTATTGCACAAATTTTACGTTTGTAAACAAGAACACATTCCATGTGATTTTAATTAATTTCCACAATTTATTCTAAAATCATGTGCTACCCATGATACTAAGTCTACTACCCATATAAAATCATACTAGTTACCCAGTAAAATTCGTAAAAAGAAAAGTAACACTGACGATCTCCAATATGATAGGCTATAAGATGTTTTAAACAGAAAGCCTAAGTTTTAGGACTAATTGCTAATTAAAAAGCTATATTTTTAAATGTTACTTTGACGTTTGTTTAGCCTAATAAAATTACTAGGAGTACGCTTGTTCCACACGTATGAGGGTGAACGGAGACATAAGCCAGATAATCCTAGTTCCACGCTATTATCAAATTAATAAAAATGAACACATCTATCAAAAACACATATTAACTTCATAGAAAAAGTTTTTATTTTTCAGCATTCAAGATATTTGATTACCATTAGGTAATACTTATTACAAATTTTATTACTGTATTTTAGTAAATTTTCTTTTTATTAATGTTTGTTAATACAAAATACATCTTACTAGTATTCATAACCTATTTTGAAACAATACATAAACAACAATTTACAAGTATTATATTTAGTGCACTTATAGTACAACAGTCAGAAAATAGTTTCCATAACACATGCTTACTCCATGTCTGAAAACAAACAACTCAAGCACTGTTTAACATAGCCTCAAGCACCGTTATATAGGCTACAGCCCACAATGCATTTCTTATGGGAAATTAAATTACATCTCATTACTTTATTAACAGAATAACTTCAGAAACGAACTTGACGTAACAAATTATGCCTAAAATCTACTGTGAAAGTTTGAAGTCGATCTGAGGCTTCTTTCAAACGTAATCGTCGGTCAATGAAATTGGGATTTGTCGCAACACTGAGGGACCAACAGTCATGTATGAGGATTTCACTCATGGGCCATTCCATGTCAAATCAACAAGGCTCTCAACCCGACCCCTGGGATTTTGATGAACTTTGGTGATCTGTTAGACCTAGCAATTGTGAGCATAAAACAATTTTTGTAATTTTTTATCTCTTGTAGTTTTTTATTTATCAATTTTTCAAATGGCCGAAAACGGCATTTTTGACTTGCGGACAAACTTTCAATCTACCATAACATGAGTTCTATTGCACATAGAGAAGTCAGAGTGGGCTATTTTGTAGCTAATCAAAAGGGCTTTAATTTGATATGCATTATGACAATATTTTAAAAACATAAAATTTCAAAAAAGTTTTTCAAAAATTTGAAATGAAATTGAATTTGAAATTGGATTTGAAAAAACTGTACTTTTAAAAATCTGGAAAAAATATATATTTAACAATAGACTTTTATCTACACATGGTGCAAGTTTGATCATGGGATGGTAATGGGATCATATTTTATTTAATTTATCAAGTATTCAAGGGAGGCGTGATTTAGCTCTATACTGCAGTTGAATAGGAATCTCTCAGTCTATGGTTATTTATTACGATTGTTAAAAGGGACTGATAGAAAAAAAAGAAAAAAACATCAGTAGTGTATTCAACTAATTTTACATGTTTTTATTACATACACATCTGTAATCATATGATAGTAGCTTACCTACATATGATTTTGCAGAAAGGAAGAATTATAACTGTTTTTTGATAAAAACACATAATACGTGTATACCGGTAAGTCATTAAAAGTCTTAATTATGATTTATAATTATTTTTCATTGCTCAGCCTGGTGCACCCTTACTGGGGTACAGTGGGTCAAAGTGTAATGGTTTGGAAAAATATGTTTTTCCCATAAAAATATTAAACCCACAGGTGAGAAAAAATTTGAATAGTACTACAAAATGTTAAGCCAAAGAAATAGCTATTTGGTAAAAATGTTAATGAATAACTTCTTAGATTTTTAAAAATATTATATTAACCAAAAAAATGACCCACTGTACCCCGGTCTCCCCGGTGCATAGGTATCTCTCAGTCTACCTGCTGTCTATGTGTTATTTATAACGATATTTATTGTTAGGTACTGATAGGAATAAAAATCCAAAATATCAGTAGTGTATTAAATACACATTAATCAATAATCATATATGATGGTAGCTTACCTACATATGATTGGCAGAAAGGAAGAAGTATAACTGTTTTTTGATAAAATACATAATACGTCATAATAATAAGCCATAAAAACTTTAAACGTAATTTATAAATCATGTAATCCTAGCCCTATTAATAATTGTATTTGATTAAATTTTTGAGAAAAACATTTATAGAGAAACCTTCAAAATTTACTTACTGCTTTTATGATAGCTCAGTGGCGCAAAATAAAAATAGAAAAAACTATCAATTTATGCCATCATGGAGAGGACTTTGGGCTAGTGCAGAATGCCATTTTTCTGCCACTTCCCATTTAAAAGGACCCAGAGATAATAATAACAATCTTCATTGTATAAATAATCTTTATCCATTTACGATGATGTAAATGGTACGGTGAAGAGATTGACAGGCATAAAGAATATCTGGGCAAATTCTTAATTTGCTAGAATTTTATAATTTTGTAAAGGATAACATCCATGAAATACAATTTGAATACAAAGAGTAACACTACATATGATCACCTCACTTCATATGATCACATCAAACAAGAAATAAAATTAAAAAACAGATTTGACAATAGCTGCAACATTGATGGAACACAGAAATTGCATGGTTTCATACCACTGACCAAAAAAAAAAAAAAAAAAAAAAAAAAAAAAAAAAAAAAAAAAAAATAAGACTTTTTGTACTCTACCTCAAATGATAGTCAAGTTTAATTTTTTTAAGAGAAAAAATATTTTTCCAAACCATTACAATTTGACCCCACTGTACCCCAGTAAGGGTGCACCAGGCTGAGCAATGAAAATAATCATAAATCATGTTTAAGACTTTTTATAACTTACCAGTATACACGTATTTTGTGTTTTTATAAAAAAACAGTTATAATTCTTCCTTTCTGCAAATCATATACGTAGGTAAGCTACTATCATATGATTACAGAATGTGTATGTAATAAAAACATGTAAAATTAGTTGAATACACTATTGAAGTTTTTATTTTTTATTTCTATCAGTACCTTTTAACAATCGTAATAAATAACCCATAGACTGAGAGATTCCTATTCAACTGCAGTATAGGCCTAGAGCTAAATCACGCCTCGCTTACATACTTGATAAATTAATTAAAATATGATCTCATTGGCATCCCATGATCAAACTTGCATCATGTGTAGATAAAAGTCTGATGTTAAATATATATTTTTTCCAGATTTTAAAAGTACAGTTTTTAAAATCCGCCATTTGAATTTTTGAAAAACTTTTTGAAAATTTTATGTTTTTAAAACATGGTCATCATGCATATCAAATTAAAGCCCTTTTGATTAGCTACAAATAAGCCCACTCTGACTTCTCTATGTGCAATAGAACTCAAGTTATGGCAGATTAAAAGTTTGTCCGCAAGTCAAAAAAATGCCGTTTTCGACCATTTTGAAAAATCGATAAATAAAAAACTACAAGAGATAAAAAATTACAAAAAAATGTTTTATGCTTATAATTACTAGGACTAACAGCATACAAAATTTCATCAAAATGTGGGAGGGTCAGGTTGAAAATTCTGTTTTTCAGTTGATTTGACATGGAATGACCCTCCTCTTCGATCTGTTCATCCAATTAATAAAAAAAAACTAGTTGAATACTGTACAGTTATTTTAATTTAGAAAGAACAGTTGGCAACAGAGATCCATGTTCCCAGTTTGCGTTACACTTAGGCCTATATTTAATAGGCTTAATGTAAGGCCAAACCTTTGATGACGTGATATGGTTGATCTGATATGGAATAAACATCCCACAGTAACTTAAATGCTAGAGCCTACCTACAATGATCATCATTCTTCATCAAAGGAGACTACAGTAGGCCTATTAAAAGTGTACCAGATGTCTATGACAACATGACATGGTGGGTACAGGCATAAGGGGAATGAATCCAGTATTGAAAAACTGTGAGACATTGACTACTACTGAGCACAACGTGTGCTAGTGGGCTTGCTAACATACGATACACCTTTTACAGGCTGCTGCCACCACTGCAATTTTGGGTAGTGAATTTTGGGGTAGGTTTTTGTACTTTAATTTTCAGACCCAGGTAAGTTTGTGATAGTCTATACTCTGCTGCATCTAACAATAAGGACCCAAATGTTATAATATCCTAATATTAACTGTTTTATAGAAGGCCTGATGGCTAACAAGTGTGGTGAAGAACTAGGCAAGCTTCACTACCAGTTGTCAGTACTACTGTAAACTACAATCGACAAATAAACTAAATGATTATTAAAAAGGCTATTGATTGGTACATTATATTACGGGCCTAAATTGTTATAAAAGGTTAAGTTATGAACTTACTTGTACTTCCGTAAACAGTGAGAGTTGATAAACAAAATGTCGTGCATAAACAAACTCCCAAATACACCTTGAAAGAAAGCACCATTTTTAATTCTATGAACACATTTTAAATAAACAAAATGTTATTTATCCATCGAGCAAAACTTATTCCAATACTAAAAATCTAACTGTAAAAATATTATTTCTCATATCATCGTGGAATGACACTTTCCAAACACAAACAATAAGTAAGTCTCTCATTGACAGCCGCCGCCATCTCCTCCTCCATTTTTAGATTAACACATTAATCAGTGTTGCCATCTTGCAAACGTAACTAATTCATTTCCAACCCAATATTACCATACTGTATGAGTATTATAAATATTTATATTTCTTTTTGTGATGAACACTATAGAAAAGATTGTTGGAAACTATGTACGGACTCTAGGTACGGACCATAAAATGTCAATCCTTTGACTCAAGGTCTGTAAAGGAAGAAGCATAACTTCTTCCCAGGTCAGCCGAATAGCTTTTTTTTGTGTTCTGGATATGAAGCGTCTAACTAAAAACGGAAGTCGAGTTACGTTATAACATTGAATATACATCTAAATAGAATAGCCAAGCAATGCTTTAATTTGAAGCCAAGCTTTTGAGAGCGCGACTAGCGAACCTGTTGGATTTTCAGCCAATCTCTGAGTTTTTTCCAATGCAGTGCTGCTTCCGTGGTCGTCCCTGGAACTAACGGCGCGCCGTGGCATCGTCTGCTTCCCGGCCGAGATATTTTGGTTTGGCAATGCTCCTCTCCTCACCCCACCTCACCGCTAACGATGCAGCCTGTCGGCGCGGCGCGGCGCAGCGAGCGGGAGCGGACTGGCACGAGTGCCACAACGGACCGGCTACGTAATAATGGTGTCTGTCTGCATGATGCGAAAAGGCCTCATGTTTCTCATTCACTTAGTTGCTGATCATTATTATTGTGCTATTAAACACAACCATCTTGATTTTACATAAAAAAATTGCAACTATTAGTTGATTTTAAAAATTGAAAATTTTTATTAACTATTTATGTTTGTATTCTCTGGTCCTTATGAGTAAATGAATATATTTTTTGCTTATTAATTTTGATGTAAACTGTATGTATATTTATAAGATGATTATAGCTTATCGTCTTAAAATCTAAATTACAAAGAATGATCTGTAAATAATTATTATTTTGCTTTATCTCCATAACAGGCAAGAGTAGCCTATATTAACATACTGTTTGACATTTCATTATTATTTGTCCTTTTTATCGATAGTTTGTCTGTCTCTCTCATGTTGCGCCAGCATTGTTGCGTCATTGTTGTGGCCCGTAAATTTGTATTATTAATTTAAGTACCTTTTTCAAAATCGTAAATTATCCTTCTAAAATGTTATCCTAATGCACTCATAAAGCAGTGTAGTGTTTGCTTTTTTTCTCTTACTACAGTATGTTATATTAAATATTATAGGGTCTATTTTTCTGAATACTTGTTTATTTTCCTTGTGACGTCCAATTAACTTATTCTTTTTATAAATATATGTGGAAATATATATGGGTGACCAATAGTGCAAATGCAAGTTTGTTGACTCTTCCTGACAAAACTTTGAATAACAAAGTTCTTCTTCACTTACCCAGATAGCACAAAAACGTTATTTTCACGTGAAAATAACGCTTCATTTTGAACATTTTCACGTTAAAAAAGGAGGAAATCAAGTTATTTTCGCAAATGACATAAAAATTGCACTGAATTTCGCGTCAAAAACCCGTGAAAATAAAACGTGAAATTCAAATTTTAATTTCACCAAAATTTCACTCTATCGCAAATTTCACTGAATTTTCACCCTTTTTTACTCGATTTTCACATGAATTTCGCATTATTTTTACAATTTTTTTTTTGCTAATTTCACGTGAAAAAGACGTGAAATTCACGTTTTCAAATTACCAACATTTTACCTTTTCACTTAATTTTCACATTTTTTAGGCTACTTGCGAAATTCACATCACTTAAAAAATTGTCTGCTCTGTTTTACGTTACATTCACAAAATATTTTACATTTTCAAATATAAGATATAAGAAAATCAAGTAATTTACATTAAAAAAAACCTGAATTTTATTTGAATTTTATTTTTACCTGAATTTTATGAACCTAATTTTATTTTTTTAAACACTTTACTAACTTTTTTTTTAAAAAAGTACTATATCTTGCCAATTTGTTTTTGTTTTAAAAAATAAAATTATGACTGGCTTAAATGGATTTATGGATAATGGAAACTTTTAATTGCAAGAAATATAAACATTGCTTTAAGTTCTACCATATTTTGGTAAAGCATATTTTGGTAAAGCAAAATATGGCCAAAGCAATATTATTTGGTCTCTGGTCTACTAACCATTTTGTATGATTTTTTATTTTTTTTGTGTGTATCTAAATTTTTGTTATTTCAGTTACAATGGAACACATCTCTAAACCTGTAAATTTCATAGAATTTTACAAGACACAAACAGTTAAGAAATTTTATCCATATAAATTTGTACAGATTTGAAAACAAATAACGTAGTTATTGCCATTTTACTGCAGAAAACATTGATTTTGAATTATACTTCCTGAAAATTAAGGTGATTTTATTAGAAAAAAATCGCAATAATTTGTTGTCAGATTCTAAAAATTTTCAATTAGTTTCAGAAATAAAAATTACTGGGTGTAATAAAGAAAATGGTGGCTAGTGCTATATATGTTCACATGAACTTTTTAGTTCATTTAGTTAGATCAAAGGAATCTTGTTGCTTAGAGAAGGCAAGTTGGCTGCAAGTATACTGTCCATTACGTCTATTTTCCTAAATTAAGGAGAAAAGTACTTCTATAGACAAGGTTTGTTTGCAATAAGTGCAACAGGCAAGTACGTGCAGCCATCAACTTGCCTTCTCTACTTTCCCCGTCTCTAAGGAAAATTTCCTTTACGCCAGGTGAAATTTCATTACTAAAATAGTATTCAATAAAAACAAAAGAGTTTTTAACTCTTGGCAAAAAATTTATTTCTAAATAACAGTAAAATAATCAACTTAAAAATATAATGCTATTAAATATTTATTTTTTTGTGAAAATCTTTGATTATTATAAATTTTTTATATATAAAAAATAAATAAATAACCAATGGAAATTGACGGAGTACTCAGGTCTGCTGCGACGCGTTTTTTTTTAATCAAACTAAATTCAAGGATACACTGGCATTTTCAAGTCTCAAGGAATTTTCAAGGCCAATTCAAATTAAAGGCGTTTTCAAGGTTTTTTTCAAGGTTGTAGACACCCTGTTCCCAAGTTATCAAGAATTCTAGGTTTTCTAAACCTAGAATGATAAACCTTGAATGATAAATATCATTCAATAAAATGAATGTTCAAAAATATTCTGAAAAAAAAACGAGTGATCTAAAAAAACCTCAACTTACTCGAGTGCAATTAAGGAAAAGATGAAAAATATTCAACACATCACACTTTAATTTTATTTAAACTTTGAATAGGTAATATTTCCACATATTTGGTTATATATAAGGTTGAATTGTTCATTGTAAGAATAAAAACAATTTTACAAAAATGAATAAGATAATACAAACAAAAAACACCAGCTTAATAATGTTGAAAATATGACACTAACACCGATTGAAACACAAATTTGCAATTCGAAGATTTACACATCATCAGCTTCTTCTTGTTCTTTTATCCTGGAAAAAAAACAAGTATGATATAAATAGGCCAACGAAAAAAAATCACAAATTAAATATAGGCTAATTCACAAGTTCCGTTCTTGACCATTTTGATGCTATGGAGCTATATAGCCTACCATATCATTTATCGTGTTTTCCCATAAAATACTAATTATCGATACATTGTGACTTGCTTTTCATCCAAAAATTGCCATGGAACGATATATCGGCTCGCCGATGTCAATAAGGCAGACTTAATCGGGAATATCGGTTGTCTTGATTGTTATTTTAAAACACCGATGATTTACTTAGATTCTGTATATGATTGAGATCCAAAATATCGCTCTCTAGCACTTTTTGTCGACAATTTATTATTTATAAATTTTTATCTCATGCTCTTTCCTCCACCTGCTTGGAAAAAGTTTCACTTTCAGGAAGTTATATATGGATAATAACCCAGGACTTTTCAAAAGTTGGGTGGTATTTTTCTAGCACTAAAATTTTAGAAAAGGTCCTTATATGAAAACGATATTCAATTTAGTATCAACACAAAGAAAAAAACATTCTTTCCCCATATTAATATTTTTCAAGAACATTATTTGAAGCCTAAATTGCAAAGCTTGATAGCAATTTGACTTGGTTATTTAATTAAAAGGTGGGTTTGTGGATCTAACTATGTCTTTACTAAGGCCAATGTACTATTGACATACCGGTAGCTATATGCTTAGGTATAAGAATCAAGACGTCATCAGTAAGCTGTTCCCTTAAAATGTGAAGTGATAAATTAAAACTTTCGACAAAATTGTTCAGCTGGGGCAATCATGATATAAAAAATAGTTTACAATAAATTAAGAAATACTGTTAACCCTCAAGCAGCCGCTTCACCAGTAAAACGGCAGAGAGTGCATGCGGAGTTTTACTCTGCAACAGTAAATTGCACAAATTAAATCCATTTTACGTGTTTTATGACGAAATATTGTATTTAAATGTTGACTAACTTCATCAGGAACCACATTTCATCATTAGAACCATTAATTGTTTAACTTAATAGGTTTAATATTTCAACCAAACATTGTAAGTAATTTTATAATATAAAATAGTTAAAATCGCTGTGTTACATGAGAGGGATTATGAGGAATTTTTCTTTGCATTAATCTAAAAATATAAAAGAGAAAACCCTCAATTACTCACCCACTGACTCACTCATCACTAATTCTCCAACTTCCCGACTAGAGAGTGCTGAAATTTGGTATACTCATTCTTTAGGCTTAAAATAGGAAAGTCTAATTATTGTCATATTAATATTTACAATGGGCAACGCCCTAGATCTCCTCAAAGTTATCATGTTATTCTTATGGAAGCAACATTTTTGTATTGTAACATATGATTACTAATTTTTGGCGATCATTAATTTAATAAACAGCCCTTCTCATTTATATTATTGAGGGAAGATTGGCAATAAAAAACCAGACGATATTATAGACTTGCGGCGAGTGAGCGTAGCAAACGAACTAAGCCTGATGGGGAGTGAGCGCAGCGAACGACCTTACCTGAACGGCAACAAATTTCTCAAGTTGGCACTGCGAAGTATGCCGGGTAAGCTAGTATAATTAAAAATCAATGCAGACAAAATGTATTTGATAATAATTATAAATCAAATATACATAAACCATACTTATACACACATACTATAACCTATAACAAAGAAAGTTTCATGGGGAAATAAGCTCCGCACTGAGCATACTCGCGAGATAGGGCGCACACAGAGAAAATCTCCTCCCCCTCTCTTCCCCCTCCAAACCCATGCTGGGCCTCAAAGAACAGTCCCTTGCTTTCAAAGTACCCAAAAATCTAGTTCTTCACGTGGGTCTCGTAAAATTTGCAAAAATAGGAATTAAAATTCATTTTGTATAGCCCCAGAATAATAATTAGGAATGACGGATATTTCTAGGCCTGTAGCTAGAACTGTAGCTTAACATGGCTTCAGGATTATTCTTTTTTTTAACCGGAAGGACTTTGGAGATTTACACCCCGTAAACTTTTTCGGAAAAATTTTATTATCAATTATTAACTATTATCAACCTTAAAACACAGGGCCAACAAGAGGTGACACCTTCTGGTTTTCCACGTCACATACAGTTTATAAGTGATTCTGGGGAAAATATGGGGGTTGCGAATTTGGAAAATAATCAGTTTGTTAAACATTGGTACAACAATACGGCCTATAGGGCAAACCATTAATCCGATTAACATACTTTAGGCCCAACAGTTATTTGTTATGAATTATGCTTACAAAGGACTACATTATATTTTTATTTTTACTAACTACCTGCATTATTAATAAATTAGCCTATTTGTCTCTTTCAACAAGAATAAAATATAGGCCTACCCCCATATATAAGTACCCTTCTTAACAACCTCAAAACTAAAAAGTAACTTGGTGCCGGGCTTAGGTCTTACCACGACTACTACAATAGCATAGGCCTATTCCCTATAGGAAAATTCACTAAATAAAACTTAAACAATCGTTTTTACAACGAAATACAACTCCAAAATCCTCCTGTATAGAAAATTAGTGTGAAATGAAAAGAGAATGAAACTTTGCTTTACTGACCTTTTGCCACAAGAGAACTTCATGATATGTCTCAGCTAATTCTTTGCTTCTGAGCATCCTTTGTTGGTCTCTTTAAAGGTAGGCTCCCTGCCGCTGAAAAAATAAGTAAAGCTGTAGGCTAATTCATATAAGAACCAATAAATCATTATTGTAGTTTTCATTGTGTGTTGTTTATTCTGAATCACGTTCACTTATATTGCTAAAAGGTTAAAATACCTGATAAAGCCAGTGATCCTCTTACTCCAAGACTGGACTACGCGTTTCAATTTTAAATTACATCATCTTCTGGTCACACAAAAACTTGGTTTCAACACATCGTTATGATGGTCACGTCACAGTTTAAAAGATACACATAACACTAACACAGACAACTAACACGGACGAATAAAAACTGTAGGCCTACTCTTATTAAAACGTGAGCGCTCATGACGGGTGCCGAGTCTCGACTGCCAGTAAGCTATCAGGCGGGTTTACATGGGATGGGAATAAACTAGTTCTGCCTGTTTTCTAATTTGCGTTCTCGGTCGGCCTACTTCTTGTAACTGTGTAACGCCATTTTTCAAATTGAATTCATCTACCACATTGACAATATAGCCCAACCAAGAAAGAGCATATCTTTACAGTGTTGTTTTACACCGTTTGACAACAAATTTTATAATTTTCCAAAAGACAAAATGATTAGAAAAGGCTCCAACAAAAACTTAATAAACAACGGCATGTAAATTCCTTCCATATGTAGGCCTATCTTTCACAAGAATTGCAAAATAAAATGTATTTGGTCTACTACACAGAAGTCAGAGATATTGGCATTAAATCAGGAAAGTCAGGGGAATCCATATAGGCTAAATAGGATCGTTTTATAAAATAGTATAGGCCTAAAAGTGTTCGACTAAACGTTATCCTTCAAATTCTTGTTTTTCTCGTTACAAAATTAACAATCTTTACAGTACGGTACCGTACCAAGGCTTTCAAAATTTTTTCTCGCAAATGATCATAGATTATCTGTTTGTATTTAATTTGTCACATAGAATTTTTTCATGATCTCATGTCCAGTCTCATTCTTTAATCAATTCAACCGCATCACATAGCCTATCTAATCGTTTGTACATTCGTAATCATTATTGTTATCAATTCAGGTAGCCTACAGTTTCATATATCTTAGCGCCTACACAACTGTCGAATAAAAGTATGTATCGATATTTCGATTGAATGGGATAAAAAATTACTGTGAAATACAAAATTTAGCTTAACAACATTTATTCTATTCTAAAAAAACTACCGTACAGGGGTGCAGAAAATGTATTGACTCCTAAAATTTCCCTTAATCCTACTGTTACGGATCACAGATTTCCCCCAAGATTCATCAGCATTCATATAGGCTACTACAGACACATAAATTAATCCCTCTAGCTTACACGATATAAAGCTCTTTGAGAACAAACCAGAATATATTAACCTCAAGCTCCTAGTTAAACTAGCTCAAAATCCTTGCAATGTAAATAAACCCAAAATGGAATTAAAATTTTATTTAGGACTATTACTTGAAGCTTTTGGCAGCTTCCATCCTATTTGCGAACCAGGAGGCCTAACCTCACCAAACAAGTAGGAATCAAACCACATCAAATAACCGTATTAAAACCAATCAGCATGACTTTTGTTTAAATCGGCCTACCACTTTGTGTGCTACTTTATCCCAAGACAACCACCGCACTAGTAAGCAATATTTATTGTCGTGAAGTATTACAATCATGCACTGGACATTGTCATCATCCAACTAGGCTATAGGATTAGAATTAATCCACTATTGAATGGGCTGGAAAACTACAATTTTTAGTAATGGTCTTAAGCCGCTGGATTTGTTGTTAATCTAGGTGAGGCAGGATGTACTATGTACCGGTGTGTAGCCTATATGAAACTTAAGTTCCGTAAGTTTAGGCCCTACTATCCTACACACAACATTACCGTATTCTAAAGTAAATAGTGTTATATAGTAATAGGCTAGTGTTCAATAAGAGGTAATACAAGCTATAAAATAATGTATAAGACTTTCACAATAGAAAGTAAGGACTATCAATGGACTATCAACTCACCTTGAAGTTTGTTGCATCTTGGATCAGGCTCTGCCATAGCACAGCTATTGAACGTTTCCTTCCAGGCAGAAATTTACAACAAATATTTTTTACTGCTTGAGTCACCACAACATATTTTATTAATTAGCCTGAAAGCTAAGCTGTTACAGGTTTGCTCCAAAACTCAATCTAAAGCCTAAGCTAAAGCTAAGCCTATGCCTTGATTAACTTATAAAAGAGTAATTAGTGATTGAAGTTCATTTCAATAATATATCTGAAGTAAATAAATTGTAATGTGGGATTATATAAAGACAAAAGTAATTCAAGGGGGTTAAAAGTAAAATTATAACTTATGTCTTGTATGCTGCTGTACAATAATAATATGTTCAATTATTAAATTACTAAATGAGGTTAGTTCTAATATGGCGGCGATCAAGTACAAATGTAAACAAACCAGCGCCAGCGCTCTCTAGCGTGACGAACATGAACTAATTTCACGAACAGGCACAAATTCGTCATAAGCTTGGTTCGTCTATTTGTATCCTTAGTCAATGGTTATAATCAAGGAGGTTATATTCTAATACTGGAGGTGACACAGGGTCTGTAAAGGAAGAAGCATAACTTCTTCCCAGGTCAGCTGAATAGCTTTTTTGTGTTCCGGATATGAAGCGTCTAAACTAAAACGGAAGTCAAGTTACGTTAAAATATTTACCAATACACCGCTGATTGAAAAAGTGAATGAAGCAGTCTTGCCACGGATACCATATTTATCGTAATGACACCATATTATACTCTATTTTACATTTGGATTATTAATTAATAACAAACCATTAGGTAATGACCAAATTAAAAATTATCAATCAAGGTAAATATAAAATCATAAAATATACCCTAGTTTGCTTTGAAATAAGTTATTTTTGTAATAGTTGATACAAAAAATGTCCTGCACAAACGAGAACGATTGTTGTTTCCTGCAGCGTTGGGAACACTTGCAGGCAACAAAAAGTAATATGTTCAATGTTGATTTTTAAACACATTTTTAACCAACAAAACCTCTGTTGCGACATCCACGGATGTCGCAGAAAGTGACACCATTGCTCTTATGGGATGTAGCTCACCTGGCCCTGGCCTACAGTCACCTTAGTTATATGCTAGCGTGGATGGACCGCCCAGAGGTGACTCGCCCCTGGACACGGTGCTAACCAATTTTAACAGGCGGGACTATGAAGCTAGTGTTAGCTTAGGCTCTATAGCAGATCATAAGCATGTGTTTCTCTCTCTTGGAAATTGGAGGGTAAACCCAGAAGAAAATTCAACTGGGCCAAAGTAGATCTGTTACAGAGATTTTAGTGCGGCAAAAATGGCTCGCTTCATCGAACTGCTGGTTCTAAAAGAGGCGGGGCCGGTTGACTTGCCAACAGGGGATATCAACCAGTTATTTTTAGACTTTTTTCAATGATTTTAAATGTAAATTTTTGATCTCTGTTTTCCAGTAGTGTCTAAGAAGGTTTACTCTGGTTCTAATGGATCCATGGGCAATGTAAGAAGGTTAATAAGTGGTACACACCAGAACTTAAAAGAATGAGATCAATGATTCAGCTACTGTGGGATATGTCAAAATCTAGGCCCCATCTCATCCCCGAGCTGCGTCCCCGTACCGTGTCTAGCGTTGAGAGAGGCGGGATTGGAGCAATTCCATTTGCAGTTACCGCTACAAGCGGGGAGCGAAACTCCGGTGTTTCAAGGGCATTGGAGTCAATTCCAATTCCGTCTACTCCCCATAAGAGCAATGTTAACGGGAAATGCAATAACCCCTTTATTTGTGATCAAAGAGGTTTATGGTTTATAAGGGACGTTCATAAATTATGTTATCTGAAAATAGGGGGGGGGGGTCCAGATTGAAAATAACGGTAGGGTGATGTGCAAGGGGGGTCTTTGATATGACCTCATTTTAAAAATGATGTTTTATATCAAATTTTGACAGTAAAACAATGATAAATTTGTACACAATTCAACTATTATAAAATAATTATCTAAAAAAATACAATAGATTCTTTTTTGGCGTTGTTTTATAGTTTATTTTAGTTTATTTTTCAATTGAGAAAGTCCTATTAAGGGCACGCCTTCTTGGCCATAGACCAAGGGGGAAGTGCACTGGACCCATGAGACTAACTAACAGATGTTACACAGACACCAATAATTTAATCTGTCCACTTGCCACCTTTAATGAGAGTTACATTTATGGACTGGGCAGTCGGACGGACATAAAATACTAATAATGATAATGCCTTAACACATGGTTTGAACAAGCCAACAATTCACATGAATATGACTGGGACTGAATTTACTCTAACAATTGAACCAATTAAAATTAAAATTTGAAATAGAGTGCCACCCTAACCATTATTAATTAACTAACTAGTCACCATACCTTGACGAGTGCATACCCCTGCTTCCGTTTTCTACTCCTGGCACCTCACCTCGAAGCTGCAGCTCCGCAGGTTCCCAACAGACAAGGCTGCATCTCCGACACTTCTTACCTGGTCCTATCCACGCATGCGCGAAGTAATCAGCTGATTTCCCTGTTTGATGGTTTGGGGGAGTGGCGCTGCAGAGAGACTTTGGGACAACTTCACACATAAAATTAAAAGTATATAGGAGTGCAATGTCACAAACAACCCAATCTTCTCTGCCTTACCCCTTTCCAACCTAGGCCCATCATGGCAACTTGCGCCCATAGGCACAGGCCTACCAGCATATTGGAAAAATACGACCCTGACTCTATGTACTTGCAAAACAACTGTGTCCCATAAAAATAAATATGACTCACAAAAAATCCAAAGTTTTTAATATTACAGACAGCAGGATGACAAATGTGGTTAAATAAGAAGGATCAGTATTAAAACATTTTATTCTTTGATAAAACTTTTAAAATCATGGGTTTGGTGAGTAACAGCTGTAGGAAGACTCCATAATCAGAGGAAGTGATGAAGGAGCTTCCTTGACTTCAGGCGAGTCACAACCCATCCATGGAAGCCACGAAACCCACGAGTACTCACAAAGTGAGGGGTCACTCATCAGGTACCTGGCTTGCCCAGACTGGTTCAGAACCTGCAATAATTAACAAACCAGCTAAATACTGGTACTTCCGCCGCAGACAACCTGGGTATTTATAACTTCACAATTAAATGTTGTGAGTATTTCACAACATAAGAAACATTTATGTTTCAACATTTATGAAACATTTATATTTCAACATTTATCAAACATATCCATGTGTTTCATAATTCATACATGGATATGTTTCAATTGACTCTGTAATAATTTTGGGGAAGATATATTTAGACACTCATACACTCCCCTGTTAAAATAAATAGTGGTTTAAACAAATTTAATGTATTCTTTGTGTTGCTGGTTATTCTCATTACCGGTTTTGTAATACTTCTGCTGGAGTAAAAACAGTTTTCAAATAAATGTCACTGATGAAAAGGAATTTCAATATTTTATACTGTGCTATTTTGTAAAAACTTTACAGAGTCAAATGGGAGCCATATGAAATTATGGTTATCATTATGAAACCTCAATGACATAATTTGATGTGCATGCTCTCTGGAACTTTGGCTACCTTAGCAGAGTACTCAAGAGCTGACTTGGTGAGTGCTTCTTGCATTTCCTTAGACTCCAGTAGGGCAGCCAATCTTGATTTTTGTAATGCCCCTGCTTCATTCGTTTTTGCAGAAATTGTATCAAAAAATAGTGTTGAAGGATATCCCTCTAGATTTTTTTCAGCCAAAGCCAATTCCACATCTTGAGCACCCTGGAAAATGTAAAATGACACAACTAGTCTATTAAATACCATATGGACACATATTTATTTGACATCAAGTTACACCATTTGCAGTATAATTTTTTTAAGGAATATGGATCGAAAATATATAACTGAAACAAGAAAATATCAATAGAAAACACTCGTTAAAATATCATAATCATATCATGCTCAAAACAGTTTATGTATCACACCAAATGATTAAAGTCCTATAGGATAGTAAATGCACGCTGACATTAAAAAAAACATAAATACATTCATACCTTATTCAAGAATTACATAAAAAGGATCATAATGTTTTAAGCAAATTCCCGAAGGTGGATAGTAAACTGAAGAAAAAGTCATTATTGTTGAAATTAATCAAATATCGACATGTCCTAAATAATTATCAGGAAATAAGAAAAGATGTAAATGCCTCTGTAGGAAAAACACAATATTTAAAAAAAGTCTGTTTAATTTACCATAAAACAAAAGCTTTGGTTTGCTTATACACGAGATCTTAATTGATTACAACGATAAAGTCAAGATGACCGATATTATTTAAAACCCATAGGGTGGCAATAAAAGTTAACATTTTGGGCTGCTAAAAACTGTCAGAAGGCCCATTCCCCTACACACTTATCTTCCCAAACAAGACCCAACCCCCTGAGTAATGTTACTGGCTTAATCGCAACAGTGTAATCAAACAAAAGTAATGAGAAACACAAACAATAACAAAAGATTGCAGCCAATTGTATACTAAAGAGAATAAAAACCTTTCCTCTTTCTCTGCATTTCCATATGTTGTCAAAAATTCATAAAGTTTAAATAAATTAATATTTGATTCCTTTATTTGTTACAGATAAATGTTATCTGTACCAAAAACTTAGACTTTTCTACTTCAACAATAAACCAGTCTTTGGCCAGTCACAGAGTAAACAGGTCGGACCTGACTCATCACCCACCCTATTAATAAGTTAGGTTAAAAATAACAAAATAACTTACCTTAATTAATTACTGTAACTACATAATATAATCTTAGTATGTTGGTGGCATCATACCGATTATTTAATTCAAAACACACAGATTTGTAACAAAACTGTATGCATATATATTACTTTTAAGCATTCTATTTTAAACAGCTGTTAAATGCGAGGAGGTATAGTTGAGGAGGTATAGTTGGTTGTTCTTGTAAACTTAATAGAATGATTACCACAACACTATAAAAAAAGTAAATTAAAACTATTGAGCAAGGCTTAGTCTATACCCGGTACTAATTATATAATTGAGATAATAATTTATTTGTCAACAAACTTTATTATAAAAATGGAAGTTCTTAGGGATAATAATGGTTATAGGAAATCGCAATGACGTTGTTAAATTGCATTGAATAAAAAATTGCTTTACACCTATCTATCTATAAAACTAATATATGTCTGATTGTTTATTCGAGTTTTTTTTTTTTCGTATGTACTGAATGAGCACAAAAAATACTGAACCAATTGGCCTAAATTAACTTTAAATTTGTCTTTCCCACAATATTTTTAGTAACAATTTTTAATTTATTTTGAAATAAGAAAGAAATTTTTAATTCTTGAAGTTAATTTTCAGCCTTTTGACCAGGTTATTAGATTTCATCCAACATTCATTGTTTAATGAAGATTGATTGATTTTGATGTTATTATTATTACCCAACAACATATTTCAATCTTTCAGATTTTTTATCATTTGCCAGATTTTAGGATTTTTAAGTGTTATTCTTTAAGCGTTTTATCTTGGCAACATTCAATAATGTAATTGGCCCTATATTAAATACTAAAGCGTAATTCTTTGCTATATTTTGAGATTGCATCATCAAGCAAAGGGTTCGTTGGTTAATTTATACATTAAACTGGCATAGTTAAATATCATACAACCATTTACGCTCAAAATCACTTATAATGAGTTTATAACACACTGAGGTCGTGATGAAACGTCTAGTTAAATTAAATAGAATGTGTCAGAAAACAGAGAAAACCCAAAAACGTTTCGGTTTGATTTCTACAATGTGGTACATAAAAGTTTAAAATAGGATAGTATACAATCATATCACGCGTAAATAAAAAATACATTTTAAACTGTTAGTTTATAAATTTAAATTACGTGGTACCCATTTTTCATTTAATTTAATGATAATAACACCAAATGTCCCAATGCCAGTCTCTCCAATTATTTTTTTACATATTGAAATAAATACTGTATTTTTTAAAAATTGTTATTAATCCATCCGGGACGAATTATTGCTGTATTGATTTAAGGGACTGTATTGAGTACATTATACTGCCGATGAAATTTATTCGTTATGGATAAGCAACTGGTATAGCTTGGATAAAGGAATGATTTTTGGGGGGAAAGGGTCTAAATAGCTTATTGAGGTACTTTCTTTATAGGTATTTGAAATATCAGATGAGTGTTTTATTTGAATAGTTGAAGAAGTGTCCAACTTCCCTAGGACAACGGATTTTCCGTCCGTGCACCTGTTCACAGAACAATACTGAAGAGCTGAGTTGGCATTAGCAGATGTCTCCACTATTAATTTCAGATAATCGCGAAGGCTTTGTTGCCATGTACATTTCAAAAACTTGATTGGATAACAACAAAATATCTTCTAAACAAATTTATACAATTAGTTACTTTAATATAAGTAATTTATACATTATATACTCTGTAAATAATAATATACATGATATAAGCTTAATCCGAAAATTCGCTAACCGAATCAGGATTCGGTCCCAATAAGTTTGGATCAGTGGGACTCTCTGTATGTATTGTTGTAATGACCCGGTACGTATGTATTGGGTCATCGCACTTGTTAAGCTTATACAATTACATTCAAAATAATTCTAGTTCCAATTTTTTCAGGCATTTTATATTAGTATAGTTTAGGCTTTATGTTTTGTTTTACATTATGGTCAATTGACATACTTAATTTAACTATATTTTCAAATGAAACCCAATTAATTTCTTAGTAAAACAAAAAATGTTCTGGAATTTTTCTGTTTATAAAATAGTAGAAAAATCGGTATTTTCCAGTGTGTATACCAATAACACACTAATAATATACCGAAACGTGTTCAGGATAAGCAAGTTTTCAGATTAGCTGGCCTCTACTGTACTGTATTCATCTCTAGATTAAACTCTGTTGTATCTTAGGCCGAAACGAACATTGTTATTTTATAGGCAGTTGCCTACCCACTAAGCTACCTCAGCTTAGAATGTTATTTAGTATTAAAATATTAATAGCCCCAAAATTTGGGTTGAGAAAAATCACACATCACATTTTTTAAATGGAAATTTTTTTCATGAAACTATATAGTATGGAATTAAAAATTAAGTCTCACATTTTGGAAATAAAAATATTTGAAATTACCACCAAACACCCTCTCACTTTCTCACTTTCTACATTTGTGCCTTTAAAGTTTTTACTTATTTTATACATACAACTTTCTTCTGTTAGATTGTTTGTAATGGTGGGAGTATATTAAAAAAAAAAAAAAAACCTAGAGTTAACTGTTAAATTATTTGTATATACAGGGAAAATAAATCACCCTCAAATAAACATTGTGTAAAATTTTGTGATGATTCAAATTTGAATTCAAACTTACTATGATGACAATAATGCATACAGCTATAGGATCAGCTGAATTATGATCAGTAAAGATATTCTGGAACCAATACGGTATCTAAAACTTTTAGACTTACCACAAAACACAATCCACTTAATACCAAAATGACATTATAGAAAAGCATACTGTAGAAATAAAAACTTTAGACTGGATGATTTCGTATTATCAGTGCACAGGTAATAAATAGAAAGTGTTGTTAGTTGATAAATATATCACTCAACAAGACTTCCTTCCGCTCTAGCAACCATCATGAATAATTCCCAAGCTAAAGGTCTGACTGATAGCACGCTCGTGCTATGTTGCTGTACTTGACCCAAATTACAAGTACAGTCAGGGGCGAAACTTTCCCAGAGGGCGTCGAAAAATAAAATAATACCCCCGTCGCAGCAGACCAGCGTACTCAGCGAATTTCCAATGGAATTTTGGTATATTTTCTATTTCCCCATAAAATCCATGGGGATGAGAGTATGTAGGTTTGCCGCCATAATATGGGTTTAGTTGGTAAATATAAGTTAAATCCTACCTAGTGATTGTACATACCAAATTTTATAAGGTTATAGTGTTCTGTTTATTTTCCCGATAAATCCCATGGGGGTGAGTATGTAGGTGTGCCGCCATATGGGTTTTGTAAGCAAGTATAAGTTAAACCTTATCTAGATAATGTACACTCCAAATTTGATTAAGTTATGTCAATAAATAAGCAAGATATAGGCTTTTCTTGATTTCCCATAAGAATAACATGGAAAACACATTTTTTTTATTTTCCCCTTAACCAGTTATGCTAAGATAAAAATTCAAAATACCAAATTGTTTGTTTTTTTAAGCTCTTTTAAATGGTTTCAGTTAAAATTGTTGAATTTTAAAAACTAAGGTCAAAAAATGCCAAAAACCCATTTTTAACCCTTTTGAATCCCCATAAAACCCCGTTCCAATGGTCCGATCATTCTGGTTCGCGAACTCAACCTAGTAGATGCTGGCTTACACCCCTGTACCAAATTTCATCAAAATCAGAGGTTCCGTTCAAAAGTTATCGTGTTCACGGACACACATATACATATATATCAATTTGAACGAACGGTGTTTTTGGCTTCTAGGGACCTCAAAACGAAAAAGTATCATGGTCCCGGGCTTAGGTCTTACCGTGACTACTACCGTAATAGAGTATTCCCTATAGGGAAATTCGCTAAAAATTATTTACTTAAAAATAAATATTTTAAAAATCTAATGAAACAAAAGTGACAACATCGTGTAACAAAACAATTAATTGTTGATACATACTATTTTAGTTAATTTATTTCCATTTTGTTGCGTTTAGTAAAACACTGACTGTACCACTGCCGCCCCGTGGCACTGATTGCGCCGCGCTATGAATCTGATCTGAGTGACTTCTTGTGCTTATCAGTTGTCAACAGTGCTGCCCCTACAAACCTTAAGGGGGTTTTAGATGAGACGTGTACATGTCACTTGTACAAGTCACTTTTTGACTAAACAGCTTCTACTTACCTCGGAGGCGCTTGTGGGTGTTTAGACGAATTATTAAGAAGTCACTTGTAAATGTCGGCTTGTCGCGACAGCTGTTGCAGTAATGAGTGGAGGGATGGAGATTGACACTTTAACATACATGTCTTATTATTTAACATACAAGTATCTATCTTCTTATTTCTATAAGGGTTTCGTCTGTTATGTCCCTTTTTCTCTCGACCTACTGAACCGATTTTTAAGATTGAGGTGTCATTTTAAAGCTTAGGATATACCGCAGTGACGAATCGTAATTAAAAAGGTTATATTGTTTCGGGCTTCGCCCCCCTCGCCTTTGATTTATTTCTAGAGGGTGCTTTAAAATGTTGACCAACTTTTATTGCAAGTTCTTTAATGTGAATTGTAATTTAACAGCTGATTACCTTCAGATGAATTATAAAAGCCAGATAGTAAACAAAAATAGATCTCTGTCACTTCATAATCAACATTCACGTACTGTAGGTGAGTTTCACTCATACAGAATCATAAAATGCGCAATTTGCGCACGGGCCACCTCGTAATAATTGTAATCTTGCATGTAAAAACTGGCAAGATCGTAATAAAATAAGGTAGAATGCTCATTGACTGCCAAAAAAAAATAAAAAAATACTTTTAATAAGGTATACTAAAACCATTAAAACCTCTTATAACAATATAAAACTTGTGTTCCGTGTTGTTTGTATTTTTATGCAGATTACATTGTAGCATAATTTATCTTATAAGTTGATAAAAATTACGTTAAAAAGATGTAATGCACATAAAGTAACTTGTAAACAAAAATACAAATGATTTCGTAAATACAAAATAAACTGTTCAAACCACAACTAACAATGTGAAACATACATAATTTTACCTTAAATTTTACCCATATTACACTATATATGTTACGTGTTTGTTCACGTATAAATTGGCAAAGACTGTTTTAAAAAGATAATGCACATAGAATTACTTCTAATGATAATAACATTTATTTTGCTATGGCGAAATAACTATTCTACACTCCTGCCACAATACGAAATGTATATAAATTTGTTCATGTTTAATGCAGATTTTTATGATGAATGATATAGTTTTATAATGTTTGTAATATAACCCAGCTTCAGCAAACCTACATATCCATGCATATAATAGTATTGTCACGACAAAAAAATTAATAATTAAATTAAATTCTAAATTCACCGAGCATACATCAGGTCTGCTGTGACGGGTTTTATTTATCACCCTTGTGATCACCTGACCTCCTACAAGCGGGTAAGTTTACATGTCACTTGCTACATTCTGAACGTGTTCAGAATGTAGCTGTCCCGGGGCTTGTTACTTACCTGAGGCTTGCTGCTGTGCTATAACCTGGCTTGTTGGTGTTTAAACGAGACGTGTGGCTAGCCGCCAGTAACAAGCGGCTAGCTACACGTCTCGTCTAAAACCCCCTTTACCCTTCCCCGCACCTGTGCACAACTGGCACTGATTGGGCCGCGCTATGAATCTGATCCGAGTGACTTCTTGTGCTTATCAGTTGTCAGTGCTGTGTGCAACAGTGCTGCCCCTACAAACCTGACTCTTCCCCCGCATCTGTGCACAACTGGCACTGATTGGGCCGCGCTATGAATCTGATCCGAGTGACTTCTTGTGCTTATCAGTTGTCAGTGCTGTGTGCAACAGTGCTGCCCCTACAAACCTGACCCTTCCCCCGCACCTGTGCACAACTGGCACTGATTGGGCCGCGCTATGAATCTGATCCGAGTGACTTCTTGTGCTTATCAGTTGTCAGTGCTGTGTGCAACAGTGCTGCCCCTACAAACCTGACCCTTCCCCCGCATCTGTGCACAACTGGCACTGATTGGGCCGCGCTATGAATCTGATCCGAGTGACTTCTTGTGCTTATCAGTTGTCAGTGCTGTGTGCAACAGTGCTGCCCCTACAAACCTGACCCTTCCCCCGCACCTGTGCACAACTGGCACTGATTGGGCCGCGCTATGAATCTGATCCGAGTGACTTCTTGTGCTTATCAGTTGTCAGTGCTGTGTGCAACAGTGCTGCCCCTACAAACCTGACCCTTCCCCCGCACCTGTGCACAACTGGCACTGATTGGGCCGCGCTATGAATCTGATCCGAGTGACTTCTTGTGCTTATCAGTTGTCAGTGCTGTGTGCAACAGTGCTGCCCCTACAAACCTGACCCTTCCCCCGCACCTGTGCACAACTGGCACTGATTGCGCCGCGCTATGAATCTGATCCGAGTGACTTCTTGTGCTTATCAGTTGTCAGTGCTGTGTGCAACAGTGCTGCCCCTACAAACCTGACCCTTCCCCCGCACCTGTGCACAACTGGCACTGATTGGGCCGCGCTATGAATCTGATCCGAGTGACTTCTTGTGCTTATCAGTTGTCAGTGCTGTGTGCAACAGTGCTGCCCCTACAAACCTGACCCTTCCCCCGCATCTGTGCACAACTGGCACTGATTGGGCCGCGCTATGAATCTGATCCGAGTGACTTCTTGTGCTTATCAGTTGTCAGTTCTGTGTGCAACAGTGCTGCCCCTACAAACCTGACCCTTCCCCCGCACCTGTGCACAACATACTTGCCATTGCAACATTGATAACTTCTTATAATCACATTTTGGGTTTATTAAATTAATAAATCAAATACTTAAGGTTTTTTATTTGTATTAATGTCATTAGATTCTATAATTCATTTTATGTTTGATGTATTCCATTTAGACCCACGGTTTATGATTTAAACGTAGACAATTTAATCTTGCTGTAATCTTTTAAACCGTCAACACAATCCATTAGATGTTCTATTTTAGTTTTTGATGACTTTCGTTGTTGTTTCAATAAGAATCTGACAATCCATCAGAATCACGTCAAAAATGTCAATTTCCAAACTTTTTTTGGACAGGAAAATGAATTTTTCTGGGTTTAAATTACTTAACTAATTTGTTTGTTATATTATTATAGGCCTACTACAAAATTCAAGCAAAATCTACTTGCTAAATTTTGAAATTAAGGTAAAACACACAATTTGTCTACACAATATTGTCGGAAGATGGTTGTACTCGATGATTCAGAAAGCTGCTTGACAGATCAGTAACGTGTTGGGTTAACCTAGAATTCTCCTCCAACTATAGTCACATGATTGGCAAAATTTAAATAAACCTCTTTCGCGGTGGATGAACTTGATCCCGACCAATGAATTCAAAGTAGCGAGAAAGGAAGCTAAATAATCCGCTACAACTACCCTATAAAAATGTAGCTCGCTACAGCTACAAGCTACTTAGTTTCAAAAGTAGCGGAACTACACTGACGCTACTCCCCAACACTGGATGTATCCCATTTTAGTTTCAATATATTTCTAAACACCCTCTTCTGTAGTATAAGAATTCTGTATAAATTGTGTTTTGATGTCCTGCCATATAAACTGATCCCAAAAGATACTGATGATCTCTACATAGGAAAAGTAGAGCATTTTTTATTTGTCAACAGAGCAAAATGTTGACAATGTAGACCTGTCAGTTTTCTTATTTTTAACTGATCTACAATTTTAGTGGTAAAACTTCTACTTCCAATGTTTTTTGTTATGCCATTTTGCCTAAAAAAGTTTTACATTGCTTGTCATATGATTTATGTTTACCACTTAAACTTACAAAGTCAAAACCTTCCTTCTTATCTTTAGCTTTTATCAATTGTTACAATATGTGTTTTAAAATATTTTGGGGGGCGCAATTTGTGAGAAGGATTAACACAACTCTTCACCACCACTTTCACTTTTGCTGACAGTAGGTTTCTCTGGTGGTGGCCAACCTTTCCATGGCGATTGCTAAGGACTTCCGTGTGGTGTCTCTCCCCTCTACTAAATTTATGTATATCTTTATGTATATCTACCTGTTGGAGCCTGTTCCATGCTGTGCGTGTATTCTGCATGTAGTTGAGTGTCCTCAGTTGAGTGTTGGTGTCAGACTGCTTTGTGAGCGCTGCTGCCGACTGGTGATCTGCTAGCTGCAGCGCTCACAGAACAGCCTGACACCATTGATATAATAACACTATTCTAAAATTAATACACTATAATTCAATACACTATAATTTAATACTATATAGTATTAAAGTATAGGTATATAGTATATAAAATTAGTATATAGTATACTACTTTAATACTATATAGTATTAAAGTAGTATACTATACAGTGTGTTCATTTTTTTATGCTCACCATTGGGATCTCGCAAACTATAAAAGTTACAGGAAAGGTCAAATTAGCAAAGTAGTGCGGAATTATATGCTGAACAAAATGATGTGTAAAAATCCCAGATATTTCTACTGGTTCGTTCGCTGTGCTCGAAAAACTGTTTTTTGCTCAAAACATCTTTTGCCTATAACTTTGTTATTTGTTGAAATACAAAAAAACTTTTTGGATAAAACTTTACTGAAATTTTATGTAGATTCTGAATATTAAAATTAAATTTTTTTACTTCAAACGGTTTTTGAGATATTTTAGACAAGTTGATTATTTTTAATACAAGTATGTATTTTTTTCATCATAATAAAAAAGAAATAATTTTTCTGATCACGAAAATACCAAATATGGCGTATTTATTTATCATAATATTTATTTGATTATAAAAAATGTGTTTAATAAGCAACCCTGAAATGCAAATAATGAGGATGCTTCTAGCATGCGGTGCAACAATGGTGTAAATCAGCTGTTTTTCATTCTGTGTTTCATATTTTGTTGCTTACATTGTTGATCAGCTATTTACCGGCATCCCATGTAACAGCTGATTTACACCATTTATGGGAACCACGGATGCCGGTAAACAGCTGATCAACAATGTAAGCAACAAAATATGAAACACAGAATGAAAAACAGCTGATTTACACCATTGTTGCACCGCATGCTAGAAGCATCCTCATTATTTGCATTTCAGGGTTGCTTATTAAACACATTTTTTATAATTAAATAATTATTATGATAAATAAATACGCCATATTTGGTATTTTCGTGATCAGAAAAATTATTTCTTTTTTATTATGATGAAAAAAATACATACTTGTATTAAAAATAATCAACTTGTCTAAAATATCTCAAAAACCGTTTGAAGTAAAAAAATTTAATTTTAATATTCAGAATCTACGTAAAATTTCAGTAAAGTTTTATCCAAAAAGTTTTTTTTGTATTTTAACAAATAACAAAGTTATAGGCAAAAGACGTTTTGAGCAAAAAACAGTTTTTCGAGCACAGGGAACGAACCAGTAGAAATATCTGGGATTTTTACACATCATTTTGTTCAGCATATAATTCCGCACTACTTTGCTAATTTGACCTTTGCTGTAACTTTTATGGTTTGCGAGATCCCAATGGTGAGCATAAAAAAATGAACACACTGTATACTATAATTTAACACTATAATTTAATACACTATAATTCAAACAATGCATAATACATTTTTTACTTGTAATGCCCCAAAACAAAATGATATAGCATTTCCAACCCTAACCTAAAATGAGAACACTTTAGGGCTTGTGTTTGGTATTAAAAATAGCGCAAGATATGAGCTACTCAAAACCATTAATTTGATTAGAGTAAGTAATAGCAAATTTACACACATCAGTTTAAGTTAGTCACTAAAATTAGAAGGAAAGTTCACTGAACAACAAAAGCTTTTGTCCCACACACGTTTTTTAAGATGGATGCTCCCCGACTGTCTACATCTGTTTCGCATTTCTTCCTCTAGATGGCAGCATGTCCTAGCGCTCACTGAATCTTTCAGTTTATCTGCAAATGGTGAACGGTATTTCCCCGCCGTCTGGTATCACCCCGCTCTGCATAAATATACGTAAATATACGTATTTATATATACGTGCATCAAGACAGTTGTACTGATAAATATTGACATTTCTACCTTTTTCTGTTTCAAAATGGTGGTCATTTAAAACTTTCAAAGTTGAACATCTAAAAAATGTGAAATATTATCAAAATAGCAATAAACACTTACAGTGTAAATTTTAATTGCCTATTCAGAAATACCAAGTTTAAAAACATCCGACAATTAATAACAGAGAAATTAAGATTTTTCTAAACGAAAACACACTTTTTTTAATAGTCTTCCTAATAAAAAGTGTTTTCGTTAGGAAAAATTTCAATTACTTCAGATCGGATATTTTAAAACTTGGTTATTTCTGTATAGGCAATTGAAATTTACACATTTCAAGTGCTTTATACTATTTTGATAAATGATATTTGATATTTCACATTTCTGAGAAATTTAACTTTGTAATTTTAAAATGGTTTCTATTTTAAAATAGAAAAAAGGTAAAAATGTTAAAATTTATAAGTAATAGTAATAGTCTTGGCATAGATAATACTCATGCTAAGTTTCAATTCAATACCTCCAGTGGTTTTAAAGATCTCATGAGTTAAGCCAAAATTACATAAGGATGAACAGAGAGAAAACTTGGCACCGGACACCCATACCCATGGTTATATTGTAAAATATTATGATTGTCTCAATGCAAGGAACAAATATACAAAAGGGTTCCACCCTTTATATATACATACATACAAATATAAAGGGACACCCTTTATATATACATAAATTTTACATATGTATTACTGTTACCATTGAACGAACAACCTTTCTATTCCCCTGCTCGGTGCTGTAGTGGGTTGCAGTAAGATCACTCTTACACCAGCGCACAACAGCACCGAGCTGGAAGAAGAATAAAGTTGTATCATCCCTTATCTATAGGGTGATTAAGGGTTGATATCTTGATTAACCATTAGATAAGGGATGATTAAACCTTATTTTGATAATATTACGACATAATTAAGCTAGATTTAGGGAAAAAATGCGTTACTCTCCAACGCTCTGTTCGCCAGGTAGTGGGCCCTCATCCTAGAGGAGATTTAATTATAAGGTTTATTTTGCCAATACACACACTTTTATATCATTTTATCATCAATTTTTGTAGTATTTTATGCTAAATGAAACTCGATAAGCTATCAACACGGCGTGTAACGACACTATTGCCTTGAAATAGTTTAGGATTCCGTCACGCACTGTTAGATAAAATGATTAACTTTTCTATCAGATACCACCTTTTCTATTGTTTTTTATTTCACAGGTTACGCTACGTGTCTTGTATTCGTTGCAGCGCGATAATCCTCGAATCACATCATATAGGTAATTTTAGGAAATAACATATTATGCGGATTTTCGTTTTATTTGCGCTGCTTTAAGCGATAAGACCTTTTTATATTGGCCAGTTCGACCCCAAACCAATCACCAGTAACTCAATAACAAAATATACACCTGTGTCTGTCACCGACTGATGCAACCATGTGAGAAGTAAGGAAATAAACGCACCACGATCGAACACGCAACTGTTTAATGGCGAATAATTTAATAATTAATAGCGATAATCAGACGAGATTGCGTATTTAGTTTTGGTACTAACAATGGTAGCGAAAGGCATGAAGTTTAATCGTAACCTACCTATAGTGACGGCGTCATGATTCTTTAAAAGATCAAATACGTTGGTAAACGAGATTTAATCGATGGTATCATTTTAGACTATGGTGAGAGTGAGTAAAAAGTAGCGAGACACAGGCGTTAGCGATAGATAATACATGTGTGTATCGGGTATGTTATTAATAGTGGTACTTTTACCATGACTAAACTATTGTAAAGAATAATGAAAAGAACGTCACAATTCATTCTGCACTCTAGGCGTACCTTAAGGGTTTATTACGCCAAATCCGGGTCATATATAAGTGTGGAAGTTATCAATTACTGCGTAAGGTCATGCGTTTTGGTCGTGAACAAGCTTCAAATTAGGAATATCATTTTAGGGAGTTTCAAAATGTACTAGTAAACATAGTTTCCTGTACGGTAAACGAAGTCTGTTAACATTATCGCAGGGACCACCAACCTAGTTATTGATGCACAACAATGCTGACCAGTGTTTAAATAGCTGGTAAGCGACCTTGAGACCTACATTCATTCGGTAAAAGAAGAAAAAGTCTAATAAAGTGTTATCATTTCTAACTTTCCTCTATAATTTAAAACGCAATGAAATATTGGATGTGTTATTACTACAAGCAGTATAGTCATTCGTAATAATAAATAGAACATTGGAAAATTAGAAATAAAAGTTAGATTAATAAAATTGTTAAATGTTGTATCACGGCGGTAATGCGCCTTCACGTTTCTGTTCCACTATATACAAGGCTACCGGGTCTACAGAGCGTATACACCCTTTCGAAAAAGGGGTTGCCCAGGTGTGAGACCATCTTTTTTGAATAGCCCTTTACTTACCGATTACAACGGTATCTCGAAATACGTGCCTACGACGAACCAAAGCTGATATATCGGCAGATGATAAGTGGAATAATAAGGAGTATGAATTGGTTGAAGAACGTGAAATACGATCCAAATGTGAGTTCTGTCGTCAGTCTATGGGGCAACTGGCCGACTTTTCTATTCCCCTAGCTCGGTGCTGTAGTGGGTTGCAGTAAGATCACTCTTACACCAGCGCACAACAGCACCGAGCTGGAAGAAGAATTAAAGTTGTATCATCCCTTATCTATAGGGTATTAAGGGTTGGTTTTGGGGGATATAAGACTTAAGGGATGTTTTACACAGGTTTTAAGCTGATTACGGGTAAATTTGAGCTGTATTTGGCTGAATTATGCGTTATTCCGCAACGGTTAAAACTCTATTGTGTATTACATAAAAAGGTGTTTTTAAACTTAATTTTAGGGCGACTTAAGAATAAATTCTAGGTTATTACCCTGTAAACCTTATAAACGCATTGGTAACACCTTCAATTAATAGTTCTAACGGTTTAAAATAACCAGGATTGGCCGTAATAAAGCCCTAAAAGTCAGGTTTCGTGCGGCGTGTAAGTTATGGTTTTCTGTATTTAAACGATTAATGCGGTATTTGTATGGCAGAAAGTACTAATATTATTAACATATTTGCCCCTTAAATATGCGATCCATCGATTTCGCCTATCACCGGCCAGTTGCCCCATAGACTGACGACAGAACTCACATTTGGATCGTATTTCACGTTCATCAACCAATTCATACTCCTTATTATTCCACTTATCATCTGCCGATATATCAGCTTTGGTTCGTCGTAGGCCCGTATTTCAAGATACCGTTGTAAACGGTAAGTAAAGGGCTATTCAAATAAGATGGTTTCACACCTGGGCAACCTTTTTTTCGAAAGGGTGTATACGCTCTGTAGACCCGGTAGCCTTGTATATAGTGGAACAGAAACGCGAAGGCGCATCACCGCCGTGATACAACATTTAACAATTTTATTAATCTAACTTTTATTTCTAATTTTCCAATGTTCTATTTATTATTACGAATGACTTTACCAATAATAGTAATAACAGGTCCAATATTTCATGCCTTTTAAATCATTGAGGAAAATCAGAAATGAAAACACTTTATTAGACGTTTATTCCTTTACCGAAAGAAGCGAGACTGAAGGTCGCTGACTAGAGCTATTTACACATTAGTCAGCATTGTTGTGCATCAATAATTAGGTCAATAGTCCTTGCGTATCGAATGTGAATTGAGATGTTAAACAGTATTCGGAAAACCGCTAGAAAAAAAACAATGTAAAAAGGTCTAGCTAAAGTTATTTATACAAACAAAGAACCTGTATACGGCCAGAACGCATTAATGTAAGCCGTAATTAATAACTTTAACAGTTATAAATAACCCCACTTTGCGTTTAATAAGGCCTTTATACGCGTGTTGTGCCAATCGTAAATACACGTTTATGTCATTTAACCTTTACAATAGTCATTGGTGATAAAAATAAAAATATTATTAGTTTTCTCGATACGTCATTCTATTACCTATCGCTTACACCTATGTCTGTCTAGTTTTTACTCACCCAGACTAAGGCTTTAAAAGACAACCATTAATTTAATCTGTTATTCTAACGTATATCACATTTTGATGAATTTTAACGACTTAACTATAAGTAGCTAACGGTTAAACGTCATACCATTCACTAGCATCCTTTAGACACAAACTTAATAAGCGACCTCGTCTCATTATCGCTACTTATTTTCAAAATATTCGCCATTAAACAGTTGCATGTTCGTTCGTGCTGCGTTTATTCTATTACCTCTCCCATGGTCCCATGAATCGGTGACAGATACAGGTGTATAATTTGTCTCTAATCACATTTATAAATCGGCTTATGAAGCATAGTGATTGGTATGGGTCTAACTCGGGGTTATGAAAGAGTAATATCGCTTAAAGCAGCGCGATAACAACGAAAATTTGTGTAATAGGTTAGTTTCTAAAATTAACTATGACAGTCGGAATCGAGCCATCGCATATTTAAGTACCTATTAATTTACTATTATTAGTGGCTTTTTACCCTGAAAGTACCGCGTTATGGGTTTCTTTTTTTCGGAAAACCGGGACTAATCATTTCGATTATCCAATACGTGACGGAATCATAAACTTTCTCAACACAATAGAGCCGTTGGACGTCTTGTTCGTAGCGTATCAAGTCTCAATCGGCAAATACCTCTATATAACCTAAGATCAAATGATATTAAAGTGTTTGTATTAACCAAATAAACCTTAAAATTAAACCGCCCCGAGTATGGGGTAGTTATAGTTGGCAAACAAAACCTTACTCTGGAACGCATCTTCCCACCAAATCTAGCTTAATTAAAGTCGTAATATTATCAAAATCAGGTTCAATCATCCCTTATCTAATGGTTAATCAAGATATCAACCCTTAATCACCCTATAGATAAGGGATGAACCAACTTTATTTCTCTTCTAGCTCGGTGCTGTTGTGCGCTGGTGTAAGAGTGATCTTACTGCAACCCACAACAGCACCGAGCAGGGGGAATAGAAAAGTTTTTTTGGCCTGTGGGAATCTCAAAACAAAAAATAACATGGTCCTGGGCTTTTGTCTTAACGTGACTACTACCGTAATAGCATATTCGTCAAAAGGAAATTCACTAAAAATGGTTTTAATGAGATATAACGATAAAATGACTATCTAGGCGCAGAATTGCAACCCTTACCTAAAAAACTCTATCTTTACTCTTTCCTGCAGCTTGACATTCGCCGCTTTGATGTAAAATCTGATGAAAATTTTGTTTCTATAATGTAAATTAACCAATTGTAAGTAGGTGTCATCTTATTGCGCCTAAACCTTAAGGCAATGAACTAATCTTTCTGGTTCAATTCAATTAAACCCAATCCCACAAAATGTTGCGACCTAAATTTTAATATATTCACGCAAAACAGCCATAAACTTCCTTCCTTTAAAACTGAAATTTTAGATTGACTAACTTATATTTAATCAAATTAAAATTGGGAATATGGTAGTTATCAAATTTTTATTGTGGACTACTCATTTACATAATTCAAATTATTTTACTCTTTGATTATAATTTTTTTTTTGTGGATGGTTTGAATAAAAAATCGAGTAATACCACCGTCGTGAGTAGCAGACCTGTGTACTCAGCGAATTTCCAAAGGAATTTGATATTTTGTATTTTCTCCATAAACACCATAGAAATGAGTAAGTAGGTTTGCTACCATGGGATTTTGTTAAAAAATGTTAGGAAATGTAATGGTAAGATAAGGTAAATATCAAATTGCATCCTGTACTTTTTAATTTTCCCTATAAACCGAATGGGGGTAAGTATGTAGGTTTACCGCCATATGGGTTTTGTAAGCAAGAATCAGTTAAACCCTACCTAGTGAATGTACATACCAAATTTTATCAAGTTATGTCAATAAATATGTGAGATAAAGGGTTTTGTTAATTTCCCATAAAAATAAAATGGAAAAACTATTTTTGGATTTTTTAGTAACCTGTTGAGCCAAGTTAAAAATTCAAAATAATAAACTGTTTGTTAAATTGAGCTTTTTAAATGGTGTTAGTTAAAATAGTTGAATTTTTTTAAATTGAGGTCCAAAAATGCCAAAAACCCATTTTTGACCCCTTTGAAACCCCATAAAACCCTGATCCCATAACCCGATCAAGCTGGTTTGTGAACTCATGAAAATAGACCTAGTCTTACACCTCCATACCAAATTTCATAAAAATCGACCTAGTCTTACACCTCCATACCAAATTTCATAAAAATCTGGGGTCCCCTTCAAAGTTATCAGTACCACGGACACACACACACACACACACACACACATACTGTGTGAAACTGTTTGAAATTGTTTTACAAGAAAAATTAGAACGTAATCTTTCTGATGCCAGCAATCATTGGTTAGATATGTTTTAAATATTTTTGTGTTATTTATAGAATATCTTCCTAAGAACACCCTCTATTTACTTATAAACTCTTGGTTATTCACTGAATATTCTTTCTTTGCATTATACAGGGTGTCCCTGAACTCTCTACCGACCTCTTGTCTTAAGGTATTATTCCTGACCTAGAGACAAATCAAAATATCATATTTAATGATGGGAGTGCGTGGGCAACGAAAATATGAGTCATGACTGCCGGCGTTTGTCTTGATGATGACGCAACCCCCCTCCTAGCCCTGTTCATCTTTATCTTGCCTGCTATTGCTTTGGTCGCCGGTGTCAAAAATTATATTGATTGCTTTACTGTAAACTACGTTGGATTCAAATGAAAGTTTGTCATTAAACAGATTTTGTAGTTGCTCTTTGGATGATCAGTATATTTCAAATTCTTCATTTATATTCATGTAATGTCGATCCTCTTTTGTAAATGTGAAGTATCCCTAAGTTTTCATTATATATTTAATTTTTCTGTTTTTTTCCAGTAAAAAATTCAAATTTTTATATTTTTACCTTAAAAATTTTAAGCAAAACAGCAGACAGCAGACGCAGCAGCTAAATTTTTAGCTTGAACCTATGTCTGCTGATTTCATGTACTGTTTTGCTCTTTAATCAGTTCAAATTTTTATGGCTTTTATTCAGCCATACAGTAGACTCCCTCTTGACCGGCCTCCTTTTTAACCGGTCTCCGCTTTAACCGGCCTACCCGGGCACAAAAACACCATCCTTTTAACCAGCCATTTTTTTATCTCAACATCGCTTTAACCGGCTGTGTTTCGCCGGAAACGATGTTTTCATATCTACTGTTTCAATTAATTCAACGGTAGCATATATCATACTGTATTGACCTGCTCAAACAAATTAAAATTAACTGTCTTGGACGGTGCTTGCCACCGGAAGTGAAAGTGTTTGGACCTGCTATCCTGTACACAAAATAAGAAAACAAATCAATATTAGTTTAGTTTACTCGTGGATTTTATGGGTGCCAGATGTTAGCTATAAATTATATAGAGTAACAAAATATTGGCCTGTTCAAGTCATAATTGCATTTAGGCTTCATACATTTTATGTTGGTGTTTTTAAAGTACATTGGTTTAACTGGCCAAATCGTTATCCAGCCGAGGCCTGGTCCCAAGGTGGCCGGTTAAGAGGGTGTCTACTGTAATTTATTTTTAAGTTGAGACTGGTTTTGTTTTGTAAATTCTCGAAACAGTACATTTTTTTGAATAAACAAATTCACTCATTCATTCATTTATTACAAAATAATTACAAAATGTACGCAAAAATACAAGATATTTACTATAATTTAGATGTGGATCGCTGCCGTGACACACCTCCTGAAAACATACATCAATTATTAAACATCTGCTTTGTTTTCATTATAACACTTGTTTTACTTTGATTACTAGCTTACCCATGCTTCGAAATGGAACTCAGATTGCAATGCCAACCTTAGGAATTTTTTGCCCTTCAGGTGAGCTCGTTAGCTACGTTCACTCACATAAAGTCTATAGTATCCTTTAGTTTTTTTTTTTTTTATTACCAATCTTCCCTCAATACCTCATATGAGAAAGAGTTGTTTATAAATTAATTTCTTAAATGTAATTATATGAACATCACTAAAATGTTGCTTCCATAAGAATAACATGGCAACTTTGAAGACGTGTGGGGCAGAGCACTATGGGAATTGGGCGAATGGTTGTAAGGGTTTTTACCTCTGTGAATGCTTAAACAACTTGTGTTACATGCGACATTCAAAATCTAACTTATAACTTTAAAGTGATTTAGTGTGAAAACAGAAAAGATGGAGCAAAACCTCAAATACAAAAGTTGTAGGTAATTTCATTCCCCACAAACGATTTTCTATCATATCAAGAATCAAGAATCAATCTTTATTATCATTTGACATCTTTGGATGCATTGATACAGTCAAGAGATTAACATGCGAGGCACTTGTCAAATTGAAAAGAAAACTTAAATCTAATTATCTATATCACAGATTGCAATATCACAATATTAGTCAGGAATATAACGTTAAATATAAAATAATTTAAATAACATATAGGCACATCATCTGGAAAAAAACATATTAGGCTATGACAACGAGTGAGGGTGAAATAAATTTACTAGGCCTAAATTAATTTACAAAGGGAACTCAGCTGGGGAACAGTCAAAAAACTCTTTGATTCTATAAAAAGGGTTATTGGTCAGCCATTGTGAAATTCTCCTTTTAAAGACATTGAAGGGTAGGTGTAAAAGGCATGGGGGAAGTTTGTTGATGCATTTCATTCCAATTATCATATGACTTTTCCTTGATTTTTCGAGTCTTACAAATGGAATATCTAGCCTATTTTTGTACCATGTGTTGTGCTTGTGCACATCTTTCCTTAAACTATAAACATTCAGATTCTTAAAACTATACAACAATAAATTAAAAATACATAAATTAATAACAGTGAGTATGTTAAAATTGATAAAAATAGGTCTACAGTGTTCCAGTGTGCCAGCTTTAGCCATAATTCTCCAAACCTTTTTTTGTATTAACAAAACATCATTAACAAAGGGACTGTTTCCCCAAAAGATAATTCCGTAGTTAAGGACCGATTGAAAAAGTCCAAAATAAGCATTTTTTAGGTCGTCTACAGGGATGACATCTCTTAATTTTCTAAAAAGAAAAGTTAAACGACTAAGCCTAATACAGAGCTGTTGAATATGTGGCCCCCAGGAGAGAGTTTGATCAACTGTGACACCAAGAAATCTTACATGTGAGCTTGAAACTATTGCCTCAGGGACATCCCTCATGCTAAAAATAAGAGTTTGGGTTTTGTCTTTATTTAGGAGAAAACTATTGGCAGCGAACCAATCAGAGGCAATGTTTACAGTGTGTTTGACAGCATTCTCAAGCTCAGCGATATCCTGACCTACATTGAGGACAGTGGTATCATCTGCATACCGAAAAATGTCACTGTTTACACAGTAAGGGACATTTGTCTTCTATGTCCCAAGTATGTTTTAAAGAGATTTTAGATCAGATACACCCTTGAGGCCCTAGACTGAAAAAACATAAGAAGGTACCGAACAGTAATTTTTAAGGGACTCCTTAGCTATCTCAGAAGAAATGCTGCATTTATTTGTCATAGTTTCAATTACAATGCTAGCATATTTCTTTTAGCGAATTTCCCTATAGCGGATAGCTTTTGACAGTAGTAGCCATTGTTAGACCTAAGCCCGGGACCACTTTTTCTTTTTGAGGTTCCCAGAAGCCAAAAACACTATTCGTTCATATATATTAAATTTGATATGAAGGTGTAAGACCATGTCTATTTACATGAGTTCGCGAACCAGCATTGTAGGGTAAGACTGGAAGCTAGCATTGTAGGTTTGCTAGCTTACTATAAATTAATTGGTATAAGTATAGTGGAATAGTTAAATGTTACAAATATGTAGAATCATGTATGTATGATGACAAATTTAAAAAAATCCAGAATATAATCAAAGTTAGGTTTCTATTTTGGAAATATGTTTTCTTTAATTTAAAATTAAATACTTTTGGATATGTATTTGTGTCCTTAAAAGCTAAAATAAACTTATTATTGCTTAATTTTTATTATTTGAAAATGTTTTATTTCGTAAAATAAAATAGATTGACGAATTTTAGGGTGGTTTTTACTATTTATGTCCAATGTATAGGACGACTGATAACACTGACAATTATAAAGATAAAAAAGAGACACTACAAAAAAATAAATAAATAAAAATAAAATAATAAACTGATAACAAAAAATGCAAAGTATAAAAATTCTAATGATAATGTTTTTGTATTTGAGGTTTTGCTCTATCTTTTCTGTTTTTTTTTTTTTTTTTAATAACTGTCATTCAATAGTCAAAGGGTTGAGGTATTTAGCTCTGAAAATTGAAAATGGCCCTCAATGTGGCATTAGAAAGTTATAAATGTAAAAATTCATCTGAATTTACGTCTCAACATTATGTATTATCAGTTGTGCTAAGTTTCTTTTCCATAACATAAATTGTTTGAAAGATATATAATAGATTAATTAAAAAAAATACATACACACAGAGAGAGAAAAGCACGTAATTGATTGATTTAGGAGATATGTTTTCTTGTTTTTACCTGGGTAACCTACAATTTCGTCCAATGGTTGGAAGACACACCACATATTTTATAACTTTTCTATAAAAAAACGTCACTTATTGTGAATGCTACAACCATTACCTGCAGTTCAGTCGCGGTCAACATTTCGGAACTGGGGAGGAACCTCGATGATGGTTGGACAAACCAAGTGCAGGATTTGTTCCCGCACCTCTGCCTTTGCATCACCATCCAGTTTCGATATCAACTGCACCACAGATACAGGCAAAAAACTTTTCATCTTAGCAGCCCGAGTCAATATCATTAAATACGCTCTGATCACTACCCACTTGACCTCCTTCTTTCTTAAACCTGTAAGAAAAAATGAATATTAAATCTCCACAATGGGAAAGTTTTAAAAATATTTTACATTGTAACAGCTAACAGAAAATGATTTTTGTCCTTTTGAACATAATGCCTAGAGTACAAACTGGAAGGTGACAATGAATTGCCAGTTTTATTTTGTTTTGACATGCTACAGTAGACAATGTGCAAAATAATTTACTAAAACACACGCAGAGAATAGTATTGGGTGTGCCAAATCCCAAGCCAAGTGCCAAAGCCAAGTCCCAAGAAAATCCATGTATAAATTAAAATTACCCCAGAAAATATTTAAATAGTATTTTTAACTGATGGATACTTTCATTATTATGATGACGGGAGTCTCCAAACCTTGGTTGATTTTTTTACTGCCAGTAAAATCACTTCAATATATAGGTACAGGTCGCTGTAATATAAATATTGTTAAAATGCTTAACAACAGCTGCCCCGATATCCTAGTCATCACTGAGCGTAATTGAGCATGGGAGGAAAGTGTAAAGCATGGCTAAGTGAAGCATACAAACTTCATGTACTCAGTGAAACCACAGCTTAGAGATTTTACCGCAAATCCTATTACAATTTACTCAAAACTTTTTTCATGACTTACATATGAATGGAATTCCTTCAAATTGACGAGGAGTTTGTTCTTCATCTGAAACAAAAATCATTACTTGAGACCAGTTTATTGACTTGAGATACATCATAAAATAAAAACTTAATGTTATTAATTTTAATTAATAATTCACGACATTTTATAATACATTGATTTTGACGTAGTTTACATTTAGCTACCAAACAATGAAAGCTCCACAAAGAAATTTTACTGTATCTCCTGCACTGGATAATCTTCTCAATCCACTCACAATAGTTTGTCAAAACTCACCAGGATTAAACAATTAATAAGAGCCTGCCATTGAGGGATGCGTCAGTTTTTTATCCAGCGACAGCTAGTGACATTTCTCCTCCACAAAACCAGGGTAGGAACCCTAGTAAATGTAGTGGGACAAAATAGGCGCAAGATAAAATAAATTAAATATAAAAAAATAGTGAATAGTTTAAATTGATTATACTGCATATAGTTGTAGAATAAAAAAATTGGTGTGTTTAAAAGTCGCTTAATTATTTTGCATCTGTTTATTATTTCAATAACTAGCTTACCAGGCATGTTTTGCGATGCCAACAAGAGGAAGTTTTTGCCCAAGTGAGCTCGTTCGCTACGTTCACTTTCCGTCAGGATTTTTTTTATTTATTTGTTCACGGCAAACACCATTTTACATAACAAAATACATCATCCAAACAAATAGAATAAATAAATGGACAGCTCAAAAATTAAAACTTGACGACTAGCTTGATAATGACAATAAAAAAATAAAAAAATACAATAAGAAAGTTAAATGTAGAGGTGTGCGGATATCCGGAAAACCGGATCGGATTCGGATCGGATTCGGATATCCGATCCGATCCGAATGTACAACAGGCGTCGGATAGGATCCGAAAAATATCCGATTTTTTCGGATAGATAGTGTATATGAGCATAAAAACCTTTAAACCCCCCAAAAATTACATTTGGAATCATACTGACGATCGCGTTCGTTCTAGGTATGAATACAATGTTGGATTAAAAC